>JAPDEQ010000019.1:0-531792 GCA_027569205.1 Aspergillus kassunensis | reverse complement strand
TTTGACTGCGTGGTTGACATTTGAAGTTGATAGGTTGGGACAAAATTATTTATTTTACTGGTGTGAGCAATTCAGTTTTGCGTTGCTGACCCACAGCCTCGCTGTGGGTCAGCAACGTGACGAGTATCGAGTAAGGAGCATTATGGTCCGCTAATCAGCTTTGAGGCCATGTTATGCTTCGAGATACTCACTAGTTCTACGAGGTTAACTTACCTGTTCCTCTCCTTGAACTACACCATTATTTAAATCTCAGACATAATTCCTTTGCGCGTATAGGACTGATGAGCACTCAACATCATTCCTACCCAACGAAATCCCGATTATCTATATCCTCATACAGGGGGTTGAATCGTGTCTAGTTAAACACAAGAATACTGTATTTGGGAGTGATCGAGCCTCCTTGTTTATCATTTCACCATCATGCATGGATACCTGGGTTGGAAATGTTTGGAACTTGCGTGTTCACTTAGGCTGTTGTCCGAGGGATGACGCAGGGGGTTGGAGCATAGCTGTCCGACAAGAACGAGAAGCCTGAATGGCCGAAAGCTTCAATAATCTCTAGAAGAGTCCGATCGAATCGAGGTCACTGCCTTGGCTGAGCATCTATTGTCCAAGCCGGACGGTCTTATCAACAGAAGCGGAAGCAACCGATGGGACGCCATCTCTTTTGGGGATTCCGACACACTATGCGCTGTGCGTGGTATGCATGCGCTGGCATACATGCGCTGGCATGCCTAGACATCAGGAGGTGAAAATTGGTACCTAAATACTTCCCACTTCCCCCCCACTTTCTCTTTAAAATGCTTTCTAAGGGTAATTGCTACAAGCTGACCATAAACATATGGGTAACCTAGTTATAACTTGGACTTGAGAACTAATTCTATGCTATACATAATTTCGGCGCTTGCTACTCCAATCGACCTGCAACCCCTTACGCCCGAATGCCAAGCTCCCCGCTTCACAAGGGGCTAGGGCCGTCCCTAGGGGACATTCCCCTGGACTCTATGCAGCCAACCTCCAGCATCTCTCCGGCGAAGAAAGGTTTGATGAATCTTGCATCCTACAATTTGCTACCAAAGCATGAAAAGAAAATCATCGTTCCGGGTAAGTGCCGTTCTAATCAGCTTTCATTCGAATGCAAAGTTACAAGTCTTAACTAAGACGCAGGCTCTCCACCGCTATGGATCCAGCCAGAGGCGCCGCTCAGTGTCCGCCCCGATTCAGGGAAATATATCATGGATGCTAACGCTTATATTTTCCCGGGATGCCCCCTTGAGCCAGTTTTCAGAGCCATCCTCGCTACCAATGTGAACTTTTCGATGGACGGCATTGATCTTGTAACGGACAGGCGAAATCTTCGACTACTTCTTGGGTTTGTTGACAATAACAAAAAGCCATTCCGCATCAACGTGGAGACCGTTGAGTCTACTCTCCTGTTCTCCACATGGTCTCCGAAAAAATTCAACTTTGTCCAGGGTTTCGCGGGATACGGACACGAATATGAAAAATCGTCCACCCGAAAACCGCACCACATTCGGAACAGCATCATCCATAACCGTATTATCCGCTACACCCTGGGCACAGTGAGGCTTATCCTCCGCTTCGAAGTCGACGCCTGTATGCCCTCATTAACAAGGAGCAACCGAACTCGGAGCATCCAAACACCAACGGGAATCACAGTGATATCAACAGGAGATGCTATTGCCTCCTCCCGCATTGTCGAGATTAAAACCGGCCGTGCTGGGAAACAGCTGAATAATTCGAAAACTCTCTCGCAGATGTGGTTTTCGCAAACACCAATCTTATGTACGGGGCATTACTCCAGTAATGGAAATTTCAAGGCACCAACAGTAACGAATGTAGAGAAGAATGGGAAATTGGCGAGGTGGGAGGAGACGAACCAGGACTCAATACGCAAGCTCATCCGCGTACTCGAGCTAATTATGCAGACACTGAATGATTTTCCACAGACGAAGTGTGCGATGGTGCACGAGGGTGAGGGTGTCCTGAAAGTCTATTCAATGAAAGATTCTGGGAGTAAAGGTATTCCCAAGGACCTTCTCAAGATGTGGAAACAACGAAGGGACTAGAAGGTGCATATTATACATCAAAGCAGTGCACTATTGCAAAGGCTGTTGTCCTATTTCCAGATCGTGCTATTGTAGGTACTGTGTAGGCCGACCGGCTTGATTAACATGTCAACGATTCCACCAGGGAGAGTTGAAGACTTACCAGATGGGACGCGCAAACAACACTATCAACATGAATTTTATAATTATGCTAGCCTTTCTCGATCTATCTGGCTTTAATCTGTCCCTGACACATTCGTGCGAGACATAACAGCTACTACGGATATCTCGGATGATGCCTCGATTAGCTGGGTCGAGTACTCTGTAACAACGAATCGACCAGGCTACGCGGCGTCAGTCCAGATTTCCCTCCTGGATAAAGAGAACAATGCGGTTGTTACCAATTCACGGGCTCAGTATAGACTATGCGTGCAATCACCACGACTCTGGCAGCTCGGGTCAGCTTATCTATACCTGCTCAGAGTATCACTGCTCAACAGCGACGGCCAGCTCACCGATACGTATAATCTCCCCATTGGAATCCCCAAGGTGGCAGTGAACGGCTCACACTTCCTCATTAACAACAAACCATTCTACTTCAAAGGCTTCGGCAAGCACGAAGACACGTCGATATGCGGAAAGGGTTTTGACCCAGTCTACATGGTGCATGATTTCCAGCTCATGAAGTGGACCGGTGCCAATTCCTTCCGTACCACTCACTATCCGTACGCCGAGGAGGTCCTAGAGTACGCCGATCGCCATGGCATCGTAATCATCAACGAAACTGAAGCGGTTGGCCTAAATCTCGCTATGGTTACTAGTCTCTATAGAACAAATATCCCGCCTACCTTCTCCCCCGAAACCATCAGCGAGAGAACCCGGCAGACCCACGAACAAGCCATCCGCGAACTAATCCAACAAGACAAGAACCATGCATGCGTGGTTATATGGACAATAGCCAACGAACCCGCTTCCTCAGAGAATGGCGCAAGGGAATACTTCAAGCCACTCGTCTCCCTAGCGCGGCAAATAGATCCCACGCGCCCAATATGCTACGCAAACTTCATGTTCTGCACACCCGAAACCGACAAAATCGCCGACTTATTCGACGTCATCTGCCTATATCGCTACTACGGCTGGTACAAGCAGACTGGGGACCTCCAAACCGCCGAAGTCGACCTCGAAAAGGATCTCAGGGCCTGGGCGGCAGCGTACAAAAAGCCTATTATTATTTCCGAATACGGCGCCGCTGCACAAGCGGGACTGCATGCGGGCAGTGATACCCCGTGGAGTGAGGAGTACCAGGTCCGATTCCTGAAAATGTACCATCGCGTGCATGACCGGGTCGATGCGGTTGTGGGCGAACATGTGTGGGATTTTGCGGATTTTCAGACTAGTCTCCAGGTCTTTCGCGTTGATGGGAATAAGAAGGGGGTTTTTACGAGGGATCGGGGGCCTAAAGCTGCTGCTTTTGCTTTGAGGGAGCGGTGCACTGGATTGCGGTACTAGAGAATCCTAAGTACATACTGCTTTTTTAGTCGATACGACTCAGGAATACCTCCTGTGCGTGATATCTTTTGATATGAGTACGGAGGGAAGGGTAGGGGATGTATCCGAGTGAATAACAATATCTGCTATCTATCTGGATGCCAACGACCGCCTGCAGGAACGGCTGGGTGCGAACAAAGTCTTGCTAAAGATACTGTCTGACTATATCTCTTCCCAATGTTTCAGTTTACTTTTATGCTACTCCTTTAAATATAATACTATAGATAAATATCTATATAAGCGCCTTAGTCATCTATTCAGGGTATTTTTAAGAAATCTTATAAAGTTAATTGATTAATTATAGTAGTTAGCTGGTTAATATTATTTAAAGTATCTTAATCCCTTGCTTTTAGTAATATTATTTATAAATATTAAAAGAAATATAGAATAATAGCTTAACTTATTTATTTATTTTTTAATAATAGTACTAGGTTTAAGAGGGGAGTATAGTAAGTAAAAAAAAAATAAGTAAAAAAGTAAATAAAAAAAGGGTTATTAATTAGAATATAGTTTATTAAGAATTTTTACTTAGGATACTTAGCCTTTTACTTACCTAGTACTTAGTAATTACCTTAGGCTACTTAGGGCATGCTTAGGGCGTGCTAAGATCTACTTAGTAAGTAAAAAGTAGCAAGGGGTAAGTACTAAAATAGAAAGGGGAGGCTATTAACCATCATAGAAAATCAAGTACATATGTGATTTGGAGTGTAAAAACCTGTATCACGTTAGATGACAGTGTATGGGCGAGGCCATAGGTAGGTAGCGTTTTACATTCCATCTGCATTCTTCAAGACCTCGCCACGAATATCTTCGCTAATCTGGGTACCAATCGCCGTCTTTGATCGAAGCAAGGTGGGCAACGTTGTGCTCACATATCTCGAAATATCTTCGTCTTGCGCTCGGATCTCACGTTGGATGCATCCCTCGAACCTCTGTGCGATTTCGGAGTTTGGGCGAGAAGTTGCAAGAATGCTCACAGATCCCTCTTTCTGAAAGGCGAACAGGAGTAATGCTTCCAGCTCCTCTAGGTCCGAGGAACAGTGCTCGTCCAAAGCATCAATCACAACAAATATCTTCCGAAATGGCTTCGCGGCTGTTGAGAGATGCCGGAGGATCTCATTTAGATTCGGCCGTGACTTTTTACGGATATGGATTTCGTACATCTTCTGGATGTGAGCGAGGACGGCTGAGTCTTTCACGGCAAGCTGTTTGAGCAGGCTGAGTAGCATGTCAAGGGTAATTGGCTGGACGCCTGGTTGATGGCCACAAAGTAAACAAGCGATCTGGACTTCTGGATCACCCATGAATATCACCCTTAGATGCTCGACGACGATTGAGGCCAAGATTGTCTTTCCAGCTCCTAGGATCCCTGCGCAAAACAGTGTCTGTTGAGCCTGGCTCATCCACTGATTGAACTCGCGCGACTTTAAAAACCAAAGACCAGTTCCTTCCACCCTATGCTTCAAGTGATCATTACACTGACGGTCAAAACCGAGCTCGGTGATCCAATCCAGAATGCGCTGAGACTGTTCCGTCACGACAAACTGCTTTATCTCAACGATATCGTCACGGACTAAGAGTTTCTTATTGTTAGACTAACAAGGCATCTTCGCTTCTGATTGACAGACCTTGATAAAGTATATCCTTGACTGGGCGTTTAGTGTCAACCGCTTTCCGCTGAACATGCTCTAGCAGCTCCTTTGCACAAGCTGCAGCTGCGGCGGCAGCAAATGGCAGGCAGCGACTGATGGGAATCAGCGTAGTCCGAGATCCCACGGATCACAATACAGGGGAAATTATTCATCAACCCGGCTGCCTCCGTCTCCAGGCATATCGCACCATGTTCATCCCGAATCAAGTCCCGCATCCGAGCGTCTTCAATGACTCTATTACCGGAAGCGATGGTTCCGTAATGAATCCTGGGTCTCTCATTCAGGCGTGGCTCACGGGCTACCTCTTCTGAAGGATTGCAATGATCACATAATTCACCAGCAGTATGGACATGGTCAGGTTGGAAGAGGCGATCGGCCGACTGGCCCGGGTATAGATATCCCTTTGTCCGCATACCCGGATATTTCTGTAACATTTCCTCCATGTAACTCAGTATTCTGTCCTTCTGCATGTAGCGGGTTGCATGGAGGTTTCCAACTGCAGAGCTCAAGGACCTCGGAGGGCGGTTCAACACAGACTCTCGAACGAGCCATCCGCAAGCGCTCTCCCAAAGTCATAGACAACAACGCCACCAGTCTTGCTGCTGCAACCTATAACAACATCGCCCAGCCGGACATCAACACCATTATCGTAATCGGGTATACCCGCACCAACACCAACAAGCAGGCCGACGCGGATTTTGGGGAATGTAAAGAGCATCTCCCGCGCGACGGCCGTTGCAGTAGGCCCAAACGGTGAGCCGATGTCGCTCAGAGGCCGGCGGACAGCGACGACGTTGAACTGCCCCATAGATCCCAAGATGTATGAGTTGTTGTCTGTCTGGGCTGGCGGAGTCTGTGGGTCTCCGTGTATCTCATCCATCATGCCCTTCGCTGCGGCGAGCTCTACGGATACAGCGCAGATCCATCCTACTGTGTATTCTTCATTGGCGAAAGGGGATTCTGTTAAAGCGGTTATGTTGTTGATGTCTGATCGGCTAGCAATTGCTCGTTCTAGGGAGTTCGGGGTTCTCTATCAAGGCATTTGCGGACATGTGAGGGTTGAGGTCGATGCTTGATTAAACGATTGTAACGGAATTGAAGTGCCAGCAGCAGAGTGATGTGCAATTCTGCATCTTGCAACTAAACAAGATTAACTGTTGTGGGGAGCAATTCACGTGACTGTTGGGCATGTTTGTGATTCTGAAGTACATATGTACTGATACCCAAGATAGGATCTGGGGTGCTAAGCGGCCGTTTCGAAGCCGGGGCACCCTTCCGCGAGATTGACACATAACCAGGGTTTACTTCCAATAGACCGAAGGTGTTATTCATAGCGTGATAGAGCGTAGTACCGGTTTACTCTAGGAACACTGTACCCTACCTAGGTACCATATTCACAGCAACAGGGTTAATAAGCAAAGGCCCTTTTCCGGTCAGACGCTAGAAGAGCAGTCATGTTATTTGTAAAATCAGTCTAATAATAGATTCTTGCTGCATTCACTATGATTGTGTAAATCCGCTCAACCCGTAATAGCACTTAATGGCACTCAATATCACTCAATCTATACGCCTTAGCCCCAGCCCAGGCATTTAAGTAGGCAGGAAGCCCTTGATCTCGCTGTAGACATGTGCTCTTACTTCCCGAAAAGTGTTTAACGAACACAAGCTATTTCTGCACGTCGTACAGCAGCTGTACATGGGTGATACGGGCAAATTATGAGGTATTACATAGGGAATGAAGTATGAAGTATGAATGCTGATGTACGTAGGACAGAACTGTTGTTAGTCACCATGTGGTGGCGACGAAGGAATACGACCAAGTTACAACGATTTTGCTATGCACATTTCGGAGACACGCAAAGAGGTCATGTCTACGAGTAATCTCACTGTATCAACCCAGCAAAGAGGCAACATCTAAGTACCCAAATTCGCCGCCGAGTTTCAACTCGGTATCTATGTAGACAGCAAACCAACCCCTGCGGCTATTGGATAGAGCACATAACAACATATCCGGTACATGCTTTGTGTAGTCTCGTTGCAAAGTCCTGGGGCCCTAACAATGTTCAGAATCGTGTACCGGGTACGAAATAAAATAGACTCTTTGGGACTGTCGGATAACCTTATTGCTATGCTATACCTGTTTGTCGTTTCAATATTATAAAGACCGTGAATAATTCCGGAGATCATGCTCCTGCTCAAAACCACAAGCCTACAGGTTAGACGTCACAAGGGGCCAAGTTGTCATGGACACATCAAACTTCAGCATGAGAATCCCATGTCAGAGCCAGCTCATCCGGGCTAGTATCACCAGACGACCTGCTTCGAATTGCCAGTTGGGTTATGGGATCCCTACCAGGTGATGAAGAGGCTTGTTACAAGGACCGAGACCACCCTGAAGGCCACCGAGTCGGCCCGAGGCATGCAACGAACCCAATCGGAATCAATTACTAGGAGGAGAAGAAGGATTACGAAGAACGCGTACGTAGACCCTAGACCCCGGGACCCGCGGGCCCCGGGGGGTCGACCTACTTTCATTAAACTTTTCTATGTTCAATGGGGCATGTTCTTGTTCTTGATTTTATAAGGCGTTTAGGACCTCAAGTTTGGCCTCTACTTACAGACGCATCTGCATAGCTAGAGAGCACTGTCGGGCTATATCGGGTATATGAACTTGAATTGAATTGGGTATGGGATCCCGACTATGTTTCTCAATCTGCTTCGAACATGTATGTATATTAGCCATACGAATTATGAGACCGGGTTATTTCAGAATGGGAACGATGGCGCCGGGAAATCCACAGTGTACTTTCTACATGTCTCAGATTCGAAGTCTTGAACAGGGAAATCCCTCACATGGAGACCTCCTACCCTCAAGCCAAAACTCGACATTGTATAGTGTATACATCATCTTGTGGGGGCTAATCAAAGACATTTTCCAGGCAACAACGTTAAATCCTTCCTCGGCTGCCAGAAACTCAGGGTTCAGTAATCAGTAATAAACTACGGAGCCCGTTGACACTAAAAAGTCTTGATCCAGCACTAGCAAGGATTCAAAACGCAGGTGCCTACCCTAGAAGAAAAGAAGAATATACGGGAAGTATCTCATACTAGGTCGAAGGCCGCGTGAAGAGAGCAAATCAGTTGCTATCATTGAAGCATGAAGTAAGTTCGCTATCATTACAATATGAAGTCGCTTGGTGTCAAATAACTCCGAACGTAAAGAACTCCGTACATGGTATCACCAAATATGATTATGACTATGCGACACCTTCGACCAGTCTCTACACAGCCCAAACAACTTCCGACACACCTTCCCATATTCAACCTTAAGACTGATCGTCCTCCATGAACCTTCCGCATGATGATACAGCCTCGCAGAGGGATCGGTTATTGGCTTTGAGCCCATGTTTGCATATCGGCCTCTCCCTGGGCTTCTTGTAGTTAGTACCAGACATTGCAGAACATAGAGAAAAAGAACTCAAACGTACCTAAACCCCGTAATAGGCAGAACCAACACATCCTCAACAACCTTACTGACGCCGCCATCATGCAGCCCCGAAAGCGCATTCCAGCGTAAATTAGCCTTCAAGTCCAGCCACGAGCGCACGGAATCCGTAAACGCAATCGGCCCCGTTAGATTCACAGGGTCGATATCCCCGAGACCAAACTGGGACGCGTCCGGGAGGAAAGGTTGATTGTGTTGATTGTTGAGGGTCTGCTGCACCTGGGCCGCATCGCGCATGGTTTGTCGCAGACGGTCAATGAATAATTGCAGGACTGGGTGACCCGGTGCCCAGGCAAAGGACCACTGCGTTAGCTGCACAGGGAAGAAGTAGCCTGCGCGCCAGTAGCCGTCGGTGTCTGGGGGACAATCGGCTTCGATGCCGACTATGCCTTGAATTGGTTTTGAGAGTTTGTAGAGGGTGTTTGTTTCGGGGTCTGTCCAGGGTATGAGGTCTTTTTCTGTGATCCATTCTGAGGGGGCGGTTAGGGGTTCTGTGTCCATGTCCACGTACTTCGACTGTTAGTAACAGACTGGTAAGGAGGGTGGAGTGCACAGAGGAACTCACAATACCGCCAATCCACTTGCAAACCAGAACGCGAAACACATCTGATCGCTCGACGTTGCTCGGGAGGGCATTGAACTGTTCTTGGAAGTCGGATTCAAAGTGTCGCATGAACTGAGTGACTCCGTCGTCGTCCCAGAAGAGGTAAGCCGTGTTGCTGTCCTCTACAGCGCCGAGCCACTTCTCAGCGCTGTTTCGGAAGGTGTCTGGCCAGCCCTCCGGGGTTGTGTCTTTCCATGTTTGGTGGATGATTCGAGGGATGGCGGAGTGAGGGATCTGGCGTTGCGGGTGTGACTTGGAAGCGGATAGGGCTAGTTGGGCTGCGGCGACTATTGTGGTGATCGACGTGTCGGGGTTCTCGGTGGTCCATTCTTCTGGTAGATACCAGGCTGTGAGAATGAGAGTGTTAGCCGATGAGATCTTTGCCCACGGTGCAGTGTTAGTTAGGATGGCAGCGTACCTCCACCTTCCACCTTCCCACCCTTGATATGCTTCGCGAGAAGAGGGTATTCAGCGTCGAAATCTAGAACGACTGGCTGTACTCGCGTATAGAAGTGCCAGGTGAAAAGGAATGTCAAGGCAAAGGCAAGGAGAGCAAATTTCTTGAGTCGCCTGGGCAGTGCCAGCGTGCCCGTTGGAAGACCCATTTCGACGAGGATACAAAGACGAAAGCAAAGAAAGGGAGAGGAAGGAAGACAATTCCTTTTAACTAAGAGCCAAAAACAAAAGGCTACTTCCAGTTTCATTCCCTATCTATCTAGTGTGCCTGATTGGGGCGGCCGCGTCGAGGCCGAAGATCTTGGAGCTAAGCATTCACTGATGGCGGAAATTGATGAATATTCACAGGGACTGTTTTAGAATGATTGGCTCAGGGTCCTGGCCTCTAGCGAAATAGGCAGCGTAGATAAATACAGACATATAGGCAGCAGCTATCAAAAGATGAATATCCGAGGCTCATTTAGAAATCTGACTGCATCACGTTGAAGGGTTCATCTAAGTATTAGGGTCCACGACCGAATGCCAATATTTATTCTAAATTTCAGGGCGCTTCCCTTTTGTATAATGTGCATGTTGATCATTTGCGCCGTAGATCTACGGCCTGCCCAATGAGCGTCCAGTATTGCGGCAGATGTTCACTGTTGTTGACCTTTCTGGTTACTTACCAGATGGCCAACCACGTTGTTCTTTATCGCCACGATGCCCACTTATTTGCTCCAATTTCCTGCCGACGCGGGGATCGTGATGCTTCCTGTGTATGGCCCCCATCGGCACGAAAGAAACACGAGGTCCTAGGAAAACTTCAGCCTAAGCTATGGCCAACGGCGTTGTTCCGCCGGAGCTACAGACGGCGCTGTCCCGTTAGAGGCGGATTGACCCGATGCAAACTGAACATCCATCTCCAGCTCAATATTAAGCATGAATGTCGTCTCATCGCATCGAACTGTACCATGGATAAAGCGCTCCACGATCTCGAGTAGACACTACCCGCGCGACAATGTGGAAGATGTAAGTAGAGGTGTGGTCTATGGAGCACGCCTCGATCTTCGAGTCTAGCCCGAGTCATGGCTTTCATCGGTGACGACGCTCAAACAACATGGATCCACACTTAAAGAGCCTCCCCTCTCAATGGGGCGGAAGGGCAAAAAATATGGCTGTTGCCTTGTATACCTGTTGACAGAGAAACACCGTCTGGATTGGGGGTTATACCTCCGGGCCAAGTCATTGACTGCAGATCACAGGGGTACTTTTGTCATGCCTCCGGTGACAAAGACCAGGACCTTGATTGCAAAATAGCCCATCTGCTTAGTCTCGTGCATGGTGATGGTGATGGCAATGACAGGGTCCGTCCTTAGTCCCTAGGGTATTTAGCTCAGTGGGGCGAAGCAACGTCAGATAAACAGATCGCTTCATTCTTGCGCAGGATCAGGCATCCGCATTTCGAAGCAGAAATCCAGAGCACCGCCTGCAACGTCGTTTGGTTTAATCTTTGTGTCGACGCGTGAATTGCATGCTATTCCATATCCCGGATACCTTGCGGCAGTGCCATTCGTGGACTCGGGTGAAAGAAGATAGGATCAAAATATCCGCTGTGATAGGAGATTTCACAGCGTCTATCTAGTCGTGTTATTGCTCCCATGTTAAGCGCCCATGCTCGAGAAATGGGGAGTTGATAGGCCAGTCGCACCTGTGTGAAATACCGATGGGCTGATAGCCAATCTCATACCGGCGCTTGATACGTGAAAGTCATTGAACCCTTGTGGCTGACTATGGTGCCGGTCATGCATTGACCGTGATTATGACGGACGGCGAATCTCAGTCTAATACGTTGGAACCGAAAAGGTAGATTTATTCCGAGATTCCAAGGTGAGGAGTAAATCTACCTAAGAGAGTATTCTATCCAGGCCTTTTAATTGTTAAAAGGACCCGAAAACCACCCTGGGGGCCACCGAGTCGGCCCGAGGCAAGCAACGAACCCAGTTGGAACCAATTAGTAGGAGGAAAGGAAGGCCTAGAAGGGAAAAATGCGCCTCCAAGGCCCCTGGGCCCTAGGAGGTCTACTGTCGTTACATTTTTCTATGTATAATAAAGCTTGGGTTGGGATTTTATAAGGCGTTTAGGACCTCGAGTTCGGTCTCTACTCGAAGAGGCACCTGCATAGCTAGATCACACTGTCGGGCTACATCAGGTATATGAACTTGATTTGAATAGAGTTTAAGTGCCGTGGACGGTAGTACAGAACAGGGGGGCCGTGGATTTCTTTTGAGGTGGTCAGCTCACCCGGGAATGACGTTCGTTACTTAACTAGTCAGCACCGCAGAGGGTATTCCCCCTCAACGTCACCTCTTCATACATCCATCTCCAACTCCTGTAAGCTGTGATCATGGCCGAGCCCATCCTGATTACACCTTGGCCAGAACTGGAGGAGCCGTTGAGGTTGCTGGACCTGGAGAAGACGCCGCCTGAAGATATGGAGGAAATGAAAGCCGCCTGCACCGCCGATGACGTCCCGCGCTTCAAAGCGAGATTCGACAAGTGGCTATCCTACGGATTCAGCATATACGAGTTGGACAACGTCGTGTGTGAAGCCGCGTGTCGCAACAACGTCGAAATAGTCTCGATCATCAAATCGCACGGCTTTGAATACCCCTGCATCTGGTCTAGAGAAGCAGCCGCGCATGGAGCAAAGGACGTCCTCAGCTACTTCCTCAGCCTGGGATGGGATATCAACCTCACGGGAGAGTCAACCCTGAATGCACTTGCGTAAGACCCCGCACTCATAGTAAGAAACAAGCCAGGGATACTAATGCTGTCATTGTCAAAGACACGCCGTAGCCGATGAGGATATGACTGTCTGGCTTCTCGACCACGGTGCAGACCCCAACCAACAGTCTATGTACGATGAGACGGCCATGTCAGAAGCTGTAAAGGATGCTTCCCTTTCGACCATCAAGATCTTGTTTGAGCGTGGGGCCGATATTCGGAAAGGGCAACTGCTTCATCACGCTGTTTATCACAGGACAGATTCAGTTGCCATTCTTTCTCTTCTTTTAGAGAAAGGGGCTGTTTTGGATGCGAAGATGTATGATAACCATCCTTTGTCATGGGGCCACCGCTGGCTATACGGCCTGGGGACTGCATTGCATCACGCGGTCACCGCATGTAATTTGGATGCGGTAAAGTACCTTCTTGATCAAGGTGCAGATCCAACTATCAAGGACAATCAAAACCGTACGCCTTTGGACAGTGTTGAACCTGGACATCCTGAGATCACGGCAGTTCTGGAAACAGCCATGAAGAATCACGCCGCTTGATACAATTACAACGAACTTTGGTTATTTAGAGGGACGGAGTTGGATTTTCTGTCTGTGGATTTATAGTCGATCTTTTCTGTCTTTTCGTTTATTATCCAATCCCAGTTCTTCTTTATTTTACAGCAGCGTAGACCAAGCATAACACCGCCACGAGCAGAACAATATAACCGCCCACAGAAACACTGATACCGGGCAAAAATAGGATAATTCTCAGCAGTTTGTATACAGGAGGATGTTGATATCAATTCTTGTATACAGGCATATGCCCATCTCTCTTTCTAAGTACCTATCTGGGGGCACATCGCTCTTTCTGTGTTTAAGGTCCACGATATGGATCTTTACCTTCTGTGCTACTTCGCTCTTTGTTTACAGGTCAACGATAGGAAACTCTTCTCCAAACATCGTGAATTTTCCCACACGTCTAACCCATCTAACTGTCAACATGGATCCGAGAAATCTGCTCCCAGTAGGCCGGCTTCGGACCCTACACGTCGCACAGCCCGACGACATCCAGATGGTCGGGGTAAGCGAGGTCCAATTCGTCTCCTTCTACCAGAGATCCGCCATCGCTACCTACGGCCTCGATGGTGCCTTGGTCGTGATCATGATGTCCGACACTGCCGCGATCCTCGCTCACATCCCACCAACCCAGGCACGGACTACGAAAACCCCTTCGCTGGGGATATACACGCACAGCAAATGATGGATACAGTGAGGCACCTATGGGAAGCCACGCGCCATCTCTTCACAGTTGTCTATCCTCTGATTTTGCACCCCGTTTCTCGAGACCACCCCGTTGATCCTCTTCTCCGCAGCCAACTCCATATCATGCGGGTCAATTTGGCGGCAATGGGTTTTGCAACCACCCGGGGTGCCCCATACTATTATCCTGTCGATCGTGGGCAACTTGGTCAAGGGACAGTCCTCGTCAGTTTCCCTCGTTCTGCGTGGTATCCTACCGTGTTTGTGAACGACGCGCAGCTTCTCCTTTGGCAGATGGGGGGCAACCTCTCTAGGCGCTGCGTCCATGGACGCATCCTCAATTAATCCTACTCGGCTCCGGCCTTCATTCACGGGTATCATCCGATTGGCCATTGATTGTATACTAGAGACATATTGATAATAACATTGACTTGGCCATCCTCATTATCCATCCAGCTATATACATCAGGCATATATGATATGTATAAACATGTAAATGAACATCATGTAAATGTACAGGAAATTAGTACTTCTATAAGGGGGTTATTATAAGAAGAAGAAGAAAGGAAACAGTAGAAGAAAACAAAGGATTGTACAATGTCGCTGAGACGCGATGATGAGATGATAATGCTTCAAACAAAACAAGCCCGTCCAGAGCCGGTCCAGATCAAGGCTTCGAGAGTTGTTCCTTGCGGAAGAAGGTGATAAAACCGGCACTGCATGCACCGTTAGCCACATATTCCTTCCGTTACGTTAAAGTGGAGGAAGAGGAAGAGAAGGAACATACCAAACAAGCAACTGACAAAACAACGCAACCCAAAACCACGCATTCGCAACACTCGCAACCCCCTGAGTAACATCCGGAGAAATAGGCCCAGGCCCCAAATTATTAGGTCCAAAGGCCCTCGCACAAATCGTCGCAATAGATCCAATAATCTGCGAAACGATCAAAGTAAAACACATATGCGTGCGGGTAAGCGTCTGCAGTAGGATAATCCCAAAGCCTAGACCCTGGATGGAATCCAACACGCCGAGCCAGAGCCAGAGACTGCGCGAGACGAGCGCGCCGCCTGTATACCCGCCTGCTACCCAGGGGAGGAAGTAGCCGACGCCTGACACGCCCCACCAGATTTGGATGAAGCGCGGGGCGCCCAGGCCGCAGGCGAAGACGGGGAGGAACCACGTGTGTTGTTTTGAGAGTTGGCTGACGAGGTAGAGAAAGGCGCACCAGACGAGGCCGAAGAAGACGATGCAGAGGATGACGATTTGCCAGGGTTTTGTGTGGTCGGATGTCCAGAGGACTGTGAGGATTAGCATGGTATCAAGGGTGGATATGGATATAGATAGGGACGTACAGCTCCAGTTACGGCCATAGGGGGCGCTCAGGAAGAAGTTCTGCAGGATAACAGCGACGAAGTTCCAGAGGACGATCTTGCGGCGGAACAGGGACTTGTAGAACGAGGGCACCTTGCCGGGGGTTTGGCGGTAGTAGTTCGGAAGCCCGAAGATGAGAAGCAGGCCGATGGCACACAGTAAAAGGGCGATGGGGTAACAAATAGCCCTGCACGATATTAGCATTCTTCTTAGTCTTTCTCATTGCAACATCTGAACGAAAGTCAAGACGTACGTCATCTTCCACGTATTGGAAATCTGGTTTTCGGCAACCAAAAGACCCTCGCTCGAAGCCTGAGTCATAGTCGAACCCCAGTACCACAGGACAATGATATACACCTGCTGGATACCCTGGATAACACAAGCCCTGAAGATCCATTTCTTCACCGGCGCACCACCCTCATCACCAAAGTTCAGCGCGAAAAAGATCGAACCGCTAGACGAGGCCGCAGCGTAGAATCCACTACCGACGTTTTGAATCCAGCCGCGGGTGAAGGAGTCCCCCTCCCAGTGCGCAGAGCCGATAAGCATGAATGCAACGGCATACAAAAACCAGGGAGTCGCAAGGCAGACGATGGACTTGAAATAGCGGAAGCAGAGCCACCACAGCGCCGACGTGATGGCATATGTCGTGGCGATTCCGTATAGTTTCTCGGGCGTCTCACCGACTTCGCCGGTTAACAGGGTGATCTGGTAGGAGTTCGCAGCGATGATTTGCCCGAGGGCTAGGAAGATGGTGTAAATCGGCCAGTCGCCGAGCTTGATCTGCATCCACATCTTCAGGCCCGTTGGCGGGACGTAGTCCTTGCCGAGCAGGAATTCATCATCCATGGAGTCGTTATCGCGGAGGCCGTCTCCGCTACCGCGTGCGCCTCCGTCGTCGATGTAGAGAGAATCATCCGGAGAACCACTGTGTTTGTCGCGGAAGACGGAGGGCGTAGGCGACTTGATACGGCCGAGTCGTGCATCGCGGAACTTATCGAACCACTGTCTCTCAGACTTAACCAAGAACTCCTCGATACAAAGCTGAGATTCAGAGTTCGATCCGTTCAGCCCCTCCAATTGTTTCTCGAA
Source organism: Aspergillus kassunensis (assembly GCA_027569205.1). Classification (NCBI taxonomy): domain Eukaryota; kingdom Fungi; phylum Ascomycota; class Eurotiomycetes; order Eurotiales; family Aspergillaceae; genus Aspergillus; species Aspergillus kassunensis. Next base: position 515,476 of record JAPDEQ010000019.1, on the reverse strand, counting down.
CGTCTTGTAGTATTCGCCGTTGCTATCAGTGAAGAACGGATCAACCTTCTGCAGCTTAAAGTCCTTCTTGTTCCCGACGACCGAGTCAAGCGACAAGACAGACGCGCTGCTCAGCCGGGACCCGGCGTCAGTGAAAGGTCTCGGAGGAAGGAGAGTCTGGTCGGCGGTAGGTGGTGTGCCAGGGCTCATCGGGGGCATAAGGGATCGGTGGGGGTGTAACGAATCCTGGCTCATGCGGCGAGGGGAAGAGACAACGCGAGCACCGGGTGCCTGGGCAGCCTGTGCGCGTCTGGTAGCTTCAATCTGGGCGGGAGTCATGGTGTACTCCTCTTCGTAATAACTGAGGATCGACTCGGTATCACTGTTGTCTTCGCCGTCGGACATCGCAGAGGCGTTCTCGTCGCCCTCGGCAATGTTATCGGCCTGTCTGCCACGTCCACGGCGAGACACGTGGCCAGGACCAGCGCGAACACCGAGCGAAAGCGACCGGGAAAGTCCAGATGGCTTGATCGGCTCGCTTGGGCTCGGGTCCCGACTGTAGATGTTCTTGTTGGGGGTACCAAAGTCGCTGAGACGGTTCAGATTCGAGTAGCTGCTCTCGCGGGAGTGCGGTACAGAAAGATCCCCCATCAACGGCCTGTTCGCCTGAGGAGAAGAAGGCGTGACAAAGGCACTCGGTGTGGAAGCGCCAGAGGGCGTAATAGGACGACCGTGGCCCCTGCCAAGTTCCTTGCTGTGCACCTGGATCGCAGTCGACTGAAGGATCTCCAAGTCCTGCACCCACTGAGCGACGGGGAACCGCTGCTTCGCAGACCGTGCACGCATCATCGCACGGGTATCGTTCTTCGAGCTCAGCGCTGCGTCGATAGCAAGCTTGAACTGCATAAGCAGATGGGATGTCGAGACGGATTCAACCGTATACCACCAACCAGGCATCTGTCCCAGCCCACCGACTCTCGCTCCAATACCAAGGGCACCTTTCCGGCCGAACTCGACAGCAACCAAACCAAAGGGTTCATCACGGGACGGAATCAGCGCGAATTCAGCCCCAGAGAAGATATACGGAGGGAGCGCAGTGAATTCAGGCCGGGAGAAGACTCGGCCAGGGTACACCTTCATCATATGGTCGAGCTTCAACGCCGCGAAACGACCATAAAGATCAATAACAGGCCCGACACAGATGAGCTGCACGTTCGGGCGGGCCTCGAGCACAGCAGGCATGACATCAGCGATCAAATCAACACCCTTCTGCATCGACCAACGACCGACGAACACAAGGAGATCGGCATCGGGGTTCTGGTCAAGCCCTGCCCATTCCTGTGCTTGCCTCTTGAGATCGCCACGGCCGGCTTCGAAGTCCGGGTTGACTTCGATGTCCTCGGTCTTGACGATGTTGTCCTTTGTCCATTCACCGACATCAGACGGATCCGGGTTCGGCAGGTTTCCGACCTTGCGCAGACCCCAGAAAATCGGGTATCGTGCATATGAACGCTTTCCGTATTTCTTCGAGACACCGACTGCGCCGAACCCCTGCTGGTGCACGCGCAGGTAACTCGCACCTGCGTGCAGGAGGTTAAACACCTCGCCGAATTGGACGTAGTTGCGGACAATGTTGATGTCGAGGTTAAAGACCGAGCAGACTTCCTCCTTCTCCTTCTGCGTGCGCATCGGCCACAAGCCCTGGAACTCGGCGTTGTGGAGAGACAAACACGCGGGCATCGTGCCGGGGAGGAGGTACAGCGGTGCAAGGGAGCCATGGTAATCGTTAATGTGGTAGATATCAGTCGGGAACCGCTTAATAGCTTCAGCAATGCACTGATTCCATGCAGAATAGTAAACCGCACTATCAAGATCGTCCATGCGGGCAGGATACGGCTCGGATTTGCTCTGTTGGCGGAACACGGGCGCATCGAGGAGGACATAGGTTATATTCTTGAGCGTGTGGTATTGCACCTGGACCTGGTACTCCGAGCCCAGAATGGTGACGGTCATCGGCTCCGCGGGGGTATCGACAGGGTAGTCGACGCCTCCAACGCAAGGGACAACCCAGATAAGATCCTGATGGCCGAGCGTCTTACCCATGAGTTGAGCCATGACACCCAACCCGCCGATTTTAATCTTGATGGCCCAATCTTCGATGTCGTACTCCATTGTCGCGATCAATACCATGCGGCGCTTGCCTCCGGCGGCGGCGCCGAGGTCTGTGGTGCTCTGCATGAACCCGGACTTTTCGGCCAGACGCATGAACGGGTTGGCGGTTCTAGGTCCGTCGCCCCGTCCTGAGCGCAGCTGCTTGATCTTCCGGCGCAGGGCGAGGGGGACCATGCTCTGCATCTCGGTGGCGCCGACCTGGTTGAACTTGACCTTGTAGAACGACTTCATGAAGATATACACGCAGATCGAGGCAGTCATGATAGGGACGATCCAGAAGAGCACGAACATGGCAATCTGCGAATTCTGGTGCCCAACCGGAATCAATTCATAGCGCAGCGTTGCATCGTTGATGTAGAACTTCCACGCAACATACGGCGCCGGCGGGTGGTCCGTGATATTGAGAAGCGTAGGCGACAGCGAGGAAGGCGGCATCCGGTCAAGAACTTTATCGCCATCAATATCACCAAGCACCCAACTCTGATCGGGCTGTCCGTCGGGATTAATACCCCAGATGTTCAGCTGGCCGACGGCCGGCCACTCGGAGGTGAAGTGGTACTTCCAGTATCCATCATCGGAATCCAGCTTGACATCGTTGGTCAAGCCCGCGTCGAATCCGTACTGGTTGTACGGCCCATTGAAGAAGATATGGGGGAAACGGCGCTGGCCGGTGGAAGACCAGCCCGAATCGCCTTCTTGGACATAGCTGCTGCTGCCGGTCCAGCGACTCCAGTATTCGACGCGGACGTGCTCGCCGTCCCATTCCTGGCGCTTCGTGCCGGACCATTTGACCGGCTCGATTGTGTTGTTTCCACCGCGGTAGGGAAACCATTCGGAGAATGTCGTCCCCCAGTTGTTCGAGTAGCGGTACCGGTCAGCGCCGGCGGCGTGGTGCTGGATGAAGAAACTGCCGTTTGTCTCCTGGTGCAGCAAACTGGACGAGTAGTTCGCAGCGGAAAACACCATGGGGTTATCGATCTGCCCGATCCGGAAGAGGAAGTGGTCGACTGCGTTGGTGGAATTCGTGCCTTCGGCGTTGCTCACGTTGTTGACGGTGACTCGGTGGATGCCGTTGTACACGCCCGTCAAGTCGGCAGCCCACTGCCACACGCCGGGAAGTTGGCCGGTCACAGTGCGCTCGTCGGCAGTGATATTCCCGCACTGGACGGAGTCTGCGTCAATCGAGGGTATCGAGCCGGCCTCGGTGGATGAATTGAAGTAGATGCGCTCTGTTATATCAGCGCAGTCCATCTCCTCCGAGAACTGGAACGCGACATGCACCGTCTCGGACTCGTCGGGCGCAACGGTCGACCGCAGCGGCGAATCGTGGCCAGCACTGTCGTCGCTGCCGGGGGTGAACTTGGTAATCATCGGCCGTGGCTTCGTGAACAGGTCCTTCGCGACGTAGGCGCGGAATTCGTAACGGTCGAGCGTCAGATTAGGATAGCAGCCGTTGAACTCCTTGGATCCGTAGAAGCCGTGTTTCTGAGGACTGGGTTGCAGCGTCAGTTCGTCGAACGGGTAGAACAAGTTCTTGACACGCGTGCCAGTCTCAAAGGGGGCGATCAGGGCTGTGTCGTTGTCCGAGCAGTCGAATTCGTAGTTATGCGTGCGGTTCATGTTGGAGAACACCAGCCACACCATCTGGTTCTTGTCCTCAGTGCCGAAGTCCTGCACCTCTGTGTTGATATCGCGGCGGACAGACCACATCCCGGTCTCGGTGACTGTACCGTTGGAACCGGGGTACACGACAGTATTGTCGGTCTGGTTGGACATGGTGCTAATCAGGTAGCCGTCATTCAGAATCGGGTACTGCTCGCGCATCTGGAACATGTGCTTGATGATGTTGCGCACGGGGTGCGAAGGGTCACGATGATCGTAGGCCGCAGACTCATTATGGCAACCCTGGCGACCGGCCTCAATCGGCCACTGGTAGTACTGCGAGGAATCCAGCTGGAAACAGCCGTGGGTTTTCCACGCCGTCGCCGCAGACATGGCCTGTCGTCCGTAGATATAATTCTCAGCCGTCGCATCGAGAATGTAGAACGCCTGCTCTTCACCCCAGAGAAGCAGAGGAATGCCGGGCAGCATCAGCGTCGTGATAAACTGCCCAAGCAACTGCCGCTCAACACCCCATTTGATCGAGGGCCACCGGAAAACATCCTGGTTAGTGACGCCGTACATATGCCTAGGATCGAACTGGCCAGTATTCGCATTCACCAGGTCATTCGTCTGCAGCATGGTATTCCACGCCTTAACAAAGTCCACATCGACATCGTATCCCGCATTCAGCTGGCCATCCATCCCAAGGAACCTGGTCAAACTGCGATACGTCGAGTAATGGAATGCAGCGGCATCGATAGCCTCATGGCCGATATCACGCAGGAAATACTGCGGGTCCGACTCATTCGTCAACTTCATGGCCTTCGCCGTATCTTCCACGATCTGGTTCTTCTGACGACCCCGGCCTAGGTAGATAGACCCAAACTGATTCCCACCGGTGATTTCACCCGCGATAAAGAAGTTCTTCTTCCCGACAGCGCGCGCACACTCGCGATACGCCATCGACATGTCACCCAACGCATCCACAGTCGCCTGCGTCGCCTTATCATACCGGAATCCATCAATGTCAAAAGACGCAATAATCATGCAGGAATGGCGGATAAGCCGCTCCTGGACGCTGGGGTGCCACTCGCGCAGACGATCCTGGACGGAGGCGAACTTGGCCAGTTGGCGCTGCCAGTCCGGGAAGACACCGAAGGCTTCGATGTCGCCGTACTGGTCGAAGTCGGAGTCGTAGCAGCCGACGAGGCCGGAGATCATGGAGGATTCGACGGGGAGGCCGTTTTCGTACCAAAAGCGCGGGTAGTCGCAGGTGTCGTTGTAGGTGTTGCCGATGTCGAAGTCGACGTAGCGCCGGGATGACTTCCATTGCGCTTGGTGTTCTTTTTCGGAGAAGGGGGTTGTGGTGTTGAGGTGGCCTTGGAAGCCGATTAGGTCGCCCATACTGTCTGTCATTAGTGTTGTTCTCTCTCTGGTGGGTTGATTAGAAGTAAAGGCACTGGGCGGGCTCACGTTGCTATCGTGTTGTCGAAGACAACGTACATCCCACGCCTGTGGATCTCGGTGATGGCATTGCGCCAGGCCGTGATGGTTCCGAAATGTTGGTCAAGCAGCGTCGTGTCGAGCGCAGAATAACCATCTGATCCCCACGGCTGGTTCATCAACAGCGTACCAGCGAGGTACAGTCCCTGTCATCGTCAGCATCTCCGGAGCAAGCAGTCAGGCCATGGATAATACCTTGATGCCCATACCCTGCAGATAATCCAAAGTATCAACCAAGCCGGCGACGTCACCACCATGGCGCATTTGATTCGAATTCAGATCATGCTCAAAGGTCGTTCCATTAATATTATCGTTGGAGGGATCGCCGTTCACAAAGCGGTCCATGAACAGCGTGTAGAACGGAAAGCGCCAGTTATCGGGCGACGGGAAGTAGTCGCCTTCATGGTCCGGCCATTCACCCCAGTACTCGGCCGGGTTCGTGGCGGTCTTGTTCTCGTTGATGTTGTAGTCGACTAACGATTCGTCGTACGGCCAGGATGTCGCGGTTGCAGCGAGCAGGGCGATGACCAGCCCGCAGGAGAGGCCCATCATGGATATGATGATAGTGTGGGTGGTACTCAGTCGGCGCAGTGACGAACGGCTGTGCAACTGCTTTCAACTCACCAGCTATAACCGACACATTAACTCTCTGGGGAAGTGAAAGAGGGGGAAAGTCGTAGAGAGATAAAAGTAACCAAGGACGAGAGCTGGGGTCCGATAAGGCTTTTGACGGACGACTAGGAAGGAAGATTAAGACGGCGAAAGCAGCTGGAAGGGCTGAAGCTAATAATAAACCTCTGGTTGATACATGATCCACCGTGATAACTCTGAGTGAGACTGCGACTGATACAGATCCATAAACTCTGCGAGGTGATACAGCGGCGTGGTGCACGGCGAGCCCTATCCGGTACATACAATTTACGGCGGAAAATCGGCCTCGATCCCTTTTTCTGGATTCCATCAGGCACGCAGGTCCACTATCACGATCTAGGCGTGAGAGAGCCTCCTGGTTGGGGGAGACGAGAAAACTTCTGTTAGACTCGGTTAGGCCATACCGGCGAACGGCGGAATTCTCGTATACATCGATACCGTCTGGCTTCTGAGTGGAGCGTGTCTTACCTGAGTTTTGCTATTTTACCTGAGGCGCTAGTGACTGAATTTTCGCCTCCACGTAAATTTCACGGATTTCATGAATTCTGTTGATGTATCATATTTAGAGTCCAATCAAGCAGTCTACATATTAATTTGATGATAACAGAGACACTAGCCCTATCTTTCATTTAGTTGCTTGGACTTGCTTCCTGCCTTCAGATATTTTATGAGACATGCCCCACCACGCTTAATTAGCAGTCGACTACTACTAACTAGAACGAAAAACCGCCACTATCACTCCACTGCGACCGACTTGCTCCAGAATTCTTCCGTAAATCCTGCCATTTCTGTATCTGTCTTACTTGACGAAATGCAGGTACACAGGAACTGGAGTAGACAAGAACTGATGGAGCTCGTTGATCAACCGAAGAACCAGTTTAACAGTCACCACATGGCATCGCCTTGCCAGGTACATCCGTAGGAAATAAAGAATAAAGCATTGATCGCCATGTTCGTGCCAGGCTTGGCCTCGAAATTGGTTCTTCATTCTCCGTCCACTAACTACTGTCCATTGTCCGGTGCCTCTTCACCCCTCCCTTCATCCATGTCCATGTCGCCGCCGACTTCCTAGGCACTTCATCCCCTTCACTCCTTAATCCTTATCATGAAAATCCAGCTGCCCTGCTCTATTCAGTCTTTACCCCCTGTTCGTTACTGTTTTTCTCGCCTTTAGGCTGTCGCTCTCTTATCTTCCTCATCTCGAGGCATTCACTTGTCTCGATCACCCTCGTTTCGATCCATAGCGTCATTCTTCCCGTGAATACGAGCCACAATGCTGCTCTCTGTACTCTGCCACCTCGTGTGCGGAACCATTCTTCTCTCACTGGCCAATCCAGCATGGGCAGCCAATACCGCCGCATGGAAATCCCGATCCATCTACCAGACAATGACCGATCGGTTCGCGCGCACAGACGGCTCAACGACGGCCGCGTGCAACACCACCGCCGGGCTGTACTGTGGGGGGACATGGCGCGGGACGATCAACCATCTAGACTACATCCAAGGAATGGGCTTCGACGCCGTGATGATCTCGCCGATTATGAAGAACGTCGAGGGCCGTGTTTCGTATGGCGAGGCTTATCACGGCTACTGGCCCCTGGATCTGTATTCCCTGAACTCGCACTTCGGCACACATCAGGATTTGTTGGACCTTAGCAATGCGCTTCACTCTCGTGATATGTATCTCATGATGGATACGGTTATCAATAACATGGCCTCTGTAACAAATGGCGATGACCCAGCCACGGCGATCGACTACTCGATCTTAAAGCCGTTCAACAACGCAGACTACTTCCACCCCTACTGCAAGATCACAGATTGGAACAACTACACCGAGGCCCAACTGTGCCAAACCGGCGACAACAAAGTCGCGCTACCAGATCTCTTCACAGAGCACACAGAAGTGCAAGAAATACTAGAAAGCTGGGCTAAGGAAATGATTGCCACGTATTCCATCGACGGCCTGCGCATCGACGCCGCCAAACACGTGGACTACGACTTCCTTAAGAAATTCTCCGACGCCGTCGACGTCTTCGTTACGGGCGAGGTCATGCAGCGCGAGGTCAGCACTATCTGCAAATACCAGAACAACTATATCGGCAGCGTCCCTAACTACCCGGTCTACTATGCCATGCTCGATGCGTTTACCATGGGCAATACGTCCTCGTTGCTGGAACAGGTAGGCGCTATCAAGACATCCTGCAAGGACAATACGGCTTTGGTTTCGTTTTCTGAGAACCATGATGTCGGCCGCATCCCTAGTATGAACGATGATATATCGGTACGCCCCTCTCCCCCCCCCTCACCACACCACACACAAAATTCAAACTCCCACTAAAGCATCCTGTACATATCCAGCTCGCCAAAAACATCATAACATTCACCATCCTCTTCGACGGCATCCCCATGATCTACCAAGGCCAAGAACACCACCTCTCGGGCCCCGGAACGCCCAAAAACCGCGAAGCCATCTGGCTCTCAAACTACGACACCTCAGCCGAACTCTACATCCTAATCCAGAAACTCAACAGAATCCGCAAACACGTATACACACTAGGAAGCGACTACGTCTCGGAACAAACCCGCCCCGTCTTCCGCGGCGGGAGCGAGCTTGCCTTCAGCAAGGGCGTCGAAGGCCGCCAGATCGTCATGCTGCTTTCGACGCAGGGGACGCAGTCGAGTGCGTATGACCTGCAGTTACCTGTGACGTATAACGCGGGCACGACAATTACGGAGGTGTTGGGGTGCACGAACTATACGGTTGATAACTGGGGGCAGCTTGTTGTTCCTATGGTCAGGGGTGAGCCGAGGGTGTTTTATCCGACGCTGTTGATGAGTGGGAGTGGGCTTTGCGGGTATTCCGGGGAGAGTGTTACCCTGGCGGAGTTGAAGACTGGGGAGCTTATTACGCAGGGGTCGCTTGGGAGTAGGCTGGCGGTGGCGGGGACGAGGAGTTTGGCTGTGCTTGGTGCGGTGATATTGTCTCTGTCGTTGGTTGGGAGCTTTGGTCTGTAGTGCTTGTGAGCGTGTTGTACATAGTTCTTGTTCTTGTATATATTTAGTTTGGTCTTTACATAGTAATGGTAATGCAATTGCATGGAAATATTTGAATTGCTTCATGTAAGGATCTCCATTGACATTAACCAGATGTATATATATATATCCGGCTTCCCCGTCTAGTCAGGCCTGATGAGTATTTTGAACATTGCTTACTTTACTCTCTGTACTGAAAACGGTACTGTAATACAGATCCACTAATTTCAAAGCCAATCAAGGTAAAAGCCGATGGCAGACCCTTCATCCTCATCCCACATTCTAAGACACCGCCACAAATAGAATCTCCTGACTTAGAATAATCTGCTTTGACTAACCATGACCAAACAGAATCCACCTTATAACGGAGTCGCCTGACCCCAAAACCCGACTTGACCCTGCCTAGAATTGAATATCTTAGTCCTCTAGCCAAGATCAATCAAGGTCAGGTCAAGGCCCGAGGTCCGAAACCAAGACACCCGCTAGGTATCCATGATGGCATCACTATTCTCATGCTGCCTCCCTCTATTCCGACGGGAAAACAAGGCGCAGCAGAAGAAATGGAAGCAGATAGAAGGTGGGCTTCCACCACTCACCACCCACCACTCACCGACTCATCGGCATCCGGCTAACCAATCCCAGAATCCGCAATCCAATTGGACACTTACCCCTCCTGGACATCCCCCGACAACACGCTAATCCTGCAGGGGTTCGAATGGCACGTCCCCAGCGACGGCCAGCACTGGCAACGACTCCGGCTTGCCCTGCCGGGGCTCAAAGCCATCGGCGTTGACTACCTGTGGCTTCCGCCCGGGTGTAAAGGCATGGATGCCTCCGGCAACGGATATGACATCTATGACCTTTACGACCTGGGCGAGTTCCACCAGAAGGGCGCGCGACGCACGAAATGGGGGTCCAGGGAGGACCTTGATGAGCTCCTCGCTGAGGCTCGCGGGTTGGGGATCGGCGTTTACTGGGATGCGGTTTTTAATCATAAGGCTGGGGCGGATTTTCCTGAGGTTTGTAGGGCTGTGAAGGTTGATTCGGAGAGTATGTTCTTTCTACCTTGATTTTTGCCCTTATGCTGGATTCTAGAAGGCTGATGATCGCCAGGACGAAACACGGAAATCTCCGCGCCGTTGACGATCTCCGGCTGGACCGGCTTCGAGTTCGCGGGTCGCGGCGATCAATACAGCCCTATGAAGTATCACGCAGAGCACTTCTCCGGCGTGGACTGGGACGACACGGGCAGAGAGAATGCCATCTACCGGATCCTCGGCCCGGGGAAAGACTGGGCGAAAGACGTCTCCAGCGAGAAGGGGAACTATGACTATCTCATGTTCGCTGATCTGGATTTATCGCACCCGGAGGTCCGCGCGGATGTGCTGCACTGGGGTGAATGGATTACGAAGGAGTTGTCGCTATCTGGGATGAGACTTGATGCGGCGAAGCATTTCTCGACGGGCTTCCAGAAGGCGTTTGTCGAGCATGTAAGGAAGACGGCGAATCCCGATTTCTTTGTTATGGGCGAGTATTGGACGGGCAATATCAAGGAGTTGCTTGCCTATCTTGAGGAGATGCGCTATACGGTTTCGGCGTATGATGTCCCTCTTGTCGATCGGTTTTCTACGATCTCGCGCACGAAGGGCGCGGATCTGAGGGGCATTTTCAGGGATACCCTGGTGCAGCGCAAGCCGGCACATGCTGTGGTATGTAAGATCCTTCACTGGATATTATCTCGAGATGCTGACCGATGTAGACCATCGTCACAAACCATGACACGGTACATCCCTCCATGCCAACGCTAACCCTACCTTTGCCACATACTGACTCAACCCACCAGCAACCAGGACAGATGATGGATGTAAGTACCCTCACCCACCTACCTACCAATCATGTCACTAACATACCAGACCCCCGTCGCCCCATCCTTCAAACCCCTAGCCTACGCCCTCACCCTCCTCCGCAAAGAAGGCCACCCGTCTCTCTTCTACGGCGACCTCTACGGCATCCGCGCAAACGTCGACGACCCCATGGTCCCAGCCTGCCACGGCAAATTGCCGATCCTCGCACAAGCGCGCAAGCACTTCGCGTACGGCGAACAACAGGACTACTTCGATGCTCCAAGCTGTATCGGTATGTCCCTGCACCCCGAATCTATCTTGACAACGTACGTTATACTCTTCTAACCAACCAGGCTTCGTCCGCTACGGAAACGCCCGCCACCCGGCCGGGCTCGCTTGTATCATAAGCAATGCAGGCCCAGCCTCGAAGAAGATGTATGTTGGGCCGGGCCATGTCGGTGAGGAGTGGAAGGATATTCTGCGACCGCATGAACCGGCTGTTGTTATTGACAAGGGCGGGTATGCGGAGTTTAAAACGCCTGGGCGTGGGAGGAGTGTTAGTGTGTGGGTTGAGGAGGCGGCTGTTGAACGGGTTGGGCTGAGTGATGATTTGTAGGTCTCCCTTTTTCTCTCTCTCTTCTCTCCCTTCTTCTCTCCCTTCTTCTCTCCCTCTTCTTTGATGTTGTTGATGGATGGTGTGTTGTGGCTAATTTGGACTGTTCTGTTCCGCTGCAGTGATGTGAATATTTACGACTTTTGATTTTTCTTTTTCTGCTTTTGAAAATACTTGATAGAGAGTGAGTAATTGTCGGATATAATACATGCTGTACTTTACACCTTTCTTTTTCTACTCCGTATGCATTCCTCGGAAATCTCGGCTCTAAATACTCCATACTCCTAAATACGAACTTGAACGTCTCAGCCTCAGCCTCCACGCTTAGAAAATAGAACCAGCAGATCTGACCGGTGCACAGTTAGGAAAACTCAACAGCCAGTGACGAGGTGGCGCAAGCTCGATCTCGTAACAGTTAGCAAATGCACTGATGCAGGCTGACAGCCTGGCAGTTGCTTGACCATTGGCCCTTGGGGTTGTGGCCGGCAGGCGTTGAAATTTTCCTTGTCAAGTTCTTTAGCGGATCCAGATATTTTTGTTAATTGGGGCGAATGAGGTTGAGAACTTGAAATTTCACGGCGGGTGAAACCGACTGTCTGAAAAGGGAATGGTGTAATACAGTGTCTGTGTCATTACACCCAAGCTACCTCAATAGGGCAATGTGCTCCGTATCAATTGCACGTTCTACGGAGTAGTAAGGATGGAATCAATAGTGTTCTGCTTTTGGATGTCACTGTACGGACCTCCGTGCTATTTTCTCTCTAGTATCTCTAGTCTCTACGTGTCTTATCTTTTAAATGAGTGAACAGCAATCTTCATATTGTACGGAGTAATTTCCACATTATTTAGCTCCCGGAGCTCAGGATTCAGGAACAGGGAGAAATGTGATACAGATAGAATGCTACCCTGGTTAGTGTCTAACTATATGTGCATTCAATATCATCACAAACTAATACCTTAGTCGAAAGGACCAATGTACGTAACCCTGAAACAAATTCTAGTATTATCAAGTTAAATATTATCATCCATCACAACAAGAGCCCCCGTATACGTAGATAAGACATCATAAAAAACATAGGATACAAAACCAAAGCAATTCGAACCGAACCAAGCAGACCATATCAGAGCGATTCGAAAGTACCTGGTCGTGTTACACGACGCAATCTTGACCAATCACCCTAGATAGGATAACGACCGGCCTCACAATCCCTGCAAGCCATGCCTTGCGCCGTAGCCTTTTCAGCTTCGGCTTCAGCGAGCGAGATGCAAGCCTACAGGCTGAACAACAAAGCAGCACCCAACAGACCAGCAGCAAGGGTCAAGGGAGCGCGCATCGACACACCGGCATTGCCATCGTCATCGGAGGCCGAAGCGGGAGCGGCGGAACTGGAAGATGCAGGCGAGGACTCGGAATCCGAGGCAGAGGATGTAGAGCTGGAGCCGGAGTCCGTGGTCTCGGTTGAGGATCCGGTGGTTGTAGTGGAAGGCGCGGTGGTTGTAGTAGAGTCGCTGTCGGTTGAGGTGCTGGTTGCAGAGGTGCTGGTTGCAGAGGTGGTAGACGAGGAGGAGCTGGAGTCAGCGCCGGTCACGTTGAATTGCTGCGACTGGGCGAGGATGCCGGTGTTGCGGTCCTCGTTGGAGAAGAGGTTGATTTGGTAGCCGCCTCTGTTTCGTTGGGTATTAGCTCTTGGTTGGATGAGATGAATGAAGTGGCGGCTTACCCATTTGTAAGGCCGGAGATACCGTCGACAGTGTAAGAACCGTCGGAGGTGTCGATGTCGGAGGCGATCTTCTCATCGACGCTGGGGAAGACGTTGTTGTTGACGAGGTAGAGATCGAAGGAGGTGGGATCAGTGCTGCGGTTATTAGCGATTGGACTTGTGTATCCGTAGATCGTAGTAAGATGTTAAGGATATGCATACCTGACGGAATCCCACTTCACAGTGAAAGAGCCAGAGGGGTCAATCTCAGCATGCTTCTTGGGCTCAGTGACAGACAGGGCTGGATTGATTAGCCGGGGCTTGAATGGACATGGACAATACAAGGGCTGAGCTCACCTGCAACGGAGACCGCAAGCGGGAGGACAGTAGAAACGAAGGCGAGACGCATATTGGCGAGTATAAACGAGTGAGGTTGAACGAGTGACTTGAGACTGCAGGTCTGAAGAATGGCGAGATTAGTAGATGGAGGCTGAAAAGAATGAACTGCCGACGGGCAGGATAGAGGAACTATATAGAGTAGATCTAAAAAAAAACTCTGTCTATGTCTCAATTGTTTGAGACCCCTACTCCGTATCTACACCGTGGAAAGCCGTACCCTGGAATCAGCGCATGCCAGAAATAGGTACAGGAACAGGTGGATCACCTGAGTATGGAGGACTCAGGACCAGGAGTCTCAGATGTCACAATATTCCTAAGACAGTCGAGTATTTACTGCAGAGTACTTCGTACAGTATATACATTATACAGTATACCCAGGAAGAGTAGATGTGATGTTACGGTGTTGTAAGTTTCAAAACTGCATACTCGGTACCATACCGGGTACACAGGCTGCGTACCAGGCTTATCTCTGCCGACGAACCAATTACCGCCACCACAACAACAACTGAGACTAGGGCATAAAAATGTGGAAATGGCGAGATCCCTAACCCCAACTCCGGTGGGAATCACTTATTTTTTTCTCAGAACAGTCCAATAAGCACAACCCACTGGATTCTGCTGAAAACTTCATAAAGAGCCGAGGGCCACTGTGGTGGATTACGGGGAACGGCTATGTCTCTAAGACAGCGCATCAAGAGGCGGACTGCGAGAGTGTCTCACAACGCCCGGCTTGCTATTATTACCACGTTAAGGCAGAATTCACGTCATCGGCAAGCCAAAGCACCTTATGTCACGGAGTACTGCGTACGGCGCCCTGCTGGATACCATCCTACTCAGAGGATTATTGAGTCACAGTGAATAGTAGGTACCTGAGGCTAGTTTTTGGGGTAGGCTACGATGATAGGATACCTGCATGACGCATCGCTTATTCAAGGTTACTTCTCGCTTGGAGATTGTTTGTGAGTCGTCGAAGATAACGTCAATACGAGGCTTCCTGCTGTTGCTCAGCCTATGGACTGAAGGATCATTAACTTTAGCAAAGTCGGTCTGGGTCGGTAATTCAATGCACTGGCACAGTGCGCTACGGGCACAAAGGGACAGTGGCCACCGTACATACAGTGCTTGGCTACATATATGGTCTTGCACTGAATCCTTACAAGGTCTTGCTGAACTTAAAACGAGTCCTCAGATACGGTTCTAGAAACTCCGACCGCTTGGAAGGACGGACGGACCTCCTAGATAGATATCAGGTCGGAGACATACTCCGTAGACGGCAATGATTGAGGCCACAAAATGGTCCCAACCAAGACCCTTATCTCGACCGGAGTTCATACACGGACGTTCACCCCGTATTCAGACCAAAAAACAGATGCTTGCTCCCCGGCTCACAGGGTGTTCGTCGCAGGTGGAGATCCAGCTGATCATTTCTGGGGCCACTCAGTTTGACATCCATGATTCATGCTTATCAAGGTTGAGTCTCGTGAAGATCCCGTCTATCACTGACCTTAGATAAGACCTTAATCTTGTAAGTTGTCACAGGGTCATGCTACAGTAAGTCTCTGTAGAGATACGGTAGTACCGAAGACCTTCATCTTGGCCAGGAAGGGTTCTTATTCCTTCACTAAATTACACAGAGAATAAGAATATCATTTCGACGCGAACATGTGGCTCAAGTGGGGAATCTCCTACTAATTCTATCTTCCATGTTTCAATGTAATGCTGAGAAGACAGCGTCTATCGTTTCCTTGCTACTTATCACACCCCACAAGGATTCAGCTCAATAATTTTATCAGTAGGCGACGTGGGTGCAAGTCCGTGGGGTAAATACGCCACACTGTATACTTGTGGCAGTTATATATTTAGGTATATCATTGCGTATTATGCACAGCGAAGTATGGCCAACCCCCCACCACAACGCTATCTATCAGACCTCTGCACCGCAATCGTCTCGGTCCGTCAGGTAAACTGATGACTTGATGCAATTTCCTAGGTGGTAGAATACTGTAATTAGTCAAAGAGTCATAGACAGGTATACTTGCACCCGTTAGTGTATCTCTGCAGATTGTCCTGCGTGGAAAAGCCATGTATTTTGTCGAGAGACCGAGTCAAGACTTAGTCCGATAATCAATCGAACTTGGCCACACAGGATGACACAGTCTGCCTAGTTGTATCGACTGCTTCTAAGGGGCCCACACTGTGCATATAGCAGAGTGATAGGGAGTCGGTGTAACAGTGGTTTGGCCAGCGGTTGTGACTTCTAAGTTCTTGACGGGCGAGGGATGGAAGTATTGAACTGGACACAGCATGGTGCGGTTGTCACCTTACAGTCCTTTTTCATCAACACGTGAGTTTTTGTGCTCAGTAAAGCCATTGATGATGCGTATCAATCCCCCCAGGCCTCGTCGGGATCACAATGACATACCGGGTCCCGCAGAAACCTGACTGGGGGCAATAGCTGAGATACTCCGGTAGTATGTAAATTGCATAAACTTGCCTTTCGTTACACTACCCGAGACTCTATCGTGAAGACCAAATGGCATGCAGTATTGAAGAATGACCTACTCGGTAATGGCCAAACACACCTTACAGCACGGAGCCCGTCCGGCGGCGTATATATTCCTTCAGGGTGGGAAACAGGGTACTAGACTGTGCGCGCTGGTCAACTTCAGTCAAATTAAGGTAAAAGTCAAGTTTTGTGAAAACTCAGTTCTGTTGTCATATGTCTCACTGTGGATGTCAGAGAGATACACACATCCTACTCCGCTATTCCACCATCGACGTCTGTCACGACGGGACCACGGGATTAATTTGTGCAGGCTCTGCTCGCGATCACTTCGAAGTCAGCTGCGCGGCCAATGTGGTGGACAATGTCGGATATTCTGTCAGAGTCGGTATCTACGACGATGTCCTATGTTAATCAAGCCTCTTGGACAGGTATCACAGGCACCGGTGTTGCAGGCGATAGACTTTATGCAAATAGGCCGTCAGAAATATGAACGAAGGCGAGGATGAAGAACTAACTAGTCCATTACGATAGATATGCCGCGGTACACAGTCTATAAACGATTCGAATAACCACGAAGATGTCGCAGACTCGGAGACTCCTCCTTCAAGCAGCTTGCCTCGGGGACTCGACCCCTTCATAAGACCGGAGGGCCTAATCGCCTGTTCTGGCAATGTATATCAATAAGAAGGACGGAATTCTCCAAGCTGATATCGTACATGAATCAACAGATAGACTTTCGCTCTGATGAGGTTCTGCTAGGGCTTTGCGAATGAAGCTTGCAACAAGTAGTTATCCCAACGAATTCAGGAAGAAGATAGTTTGAGTCCGGGTTGTTCACCCTGCACAATGGAACAAAGAAAAAGTAGTGTGTTGTCAGCCAGCACGCACTTATGAAACTGCCTTCCCTCTTAATTCTAACTAGACACCATGTCTAACAATGACCTCGGAAAAACCAGTGATTGTTCTTGTCCACGGCTCGTTCCAGACGCCGCTAGTCTATGATGCCCTTGTGGTCAGTCTCCAGGATAGCGGGTATTCTGTTGTTATCCCACCACTCCCCAGTTGCTGTGATGTGGACCACGAGGACTTCCCAACTCGCTCGCTGACAGACGATGCAAGAGCCATTAGAAGGGCCGTCGAACAACTCGTCGAAGAAGGGAAGGCCGTGGTACTTGCAATGCATGCCTACGGAGGACTCGTCGGCACGAAGCTATCGCAGAGAGTCTCAGCTACACAGTCCGTCAAGCGGAGGGAAAGAAGGGCGGCGTGATCCATCTCTTCTTTTTCGCGGCGTTTCTACTCTATACGGGAACATCGGTGCAGGAGACATTTGGCAAGCCATCGTTCACTCATGTGGCGGTATGTATATCATCTACCACCTACACTAGATCCAACGAGTGTAGAAGTACCTACTAACGGGAACAGTCAAAAGGAAGGTTGTTTATCAAAAATGGCGCTGGTCTTCTTTATAATGATCTCCCCTATGATGAAGCACAGCTCTGGGAATCCCGGCTCACCCCGCTGCCCTACAAAGTCCGGTGTACACGTGTTACTCGCACGGCGTACGAGTATATCCCGTCTACTTATTTAATCTGCGACAAGGACAAGGCGCTTCCGGCACCGTTTCAGGAGGCTTTTGCTGGGATGGCGAATTCTGAGGTGGAACGGTGCAGTTCTGGGCACTCGCCGATGCTGAGCCAGGTGGGAATGTTAGCAGGGAAGATCATGGCTGTTGCTGAGAGGGCTGTTGCTGTGGTGGGAGCTTAGTAGGTAACGATATCATATGTCACATGGACATTTAGTAACCAGAGTAGGACCATGATAATCGCATATACTCCCCATGGCTCAACCATCCAGGGCTAGTAACACTCGATGTCAGCGTTGTGGTCATGGCGATTAGAGCAATGATTCTCTGCTTCCCTGTCCTGCAGTCATCGCCAACCCAAGCAGTTCATGCAACGTGCGCGCCTACCTACACTAGCCACGGAGTAATGGGCTCATCTTGGTACGTCTAGGTTTGGCGGAGCTTCCAGCTTGTCTCGTCAATGGTGAGGACGCTTGAAGCCACGTTGGTTCATTGGCAAGTTCACGAAAGCCGAACCCTGTAGGCATACAATTTCAGACGTACATGTAGCCCGAGTCCTCGAAATGGAGGGTATTTGAATTGACACGCTCGATGGCACAGCTTTCTGGATCACTACGGTTCTGTCAGTCTTCTCTAAGCACAAAAGATGCGAGTAGTCAGCGTGGTGTGGAGACAGAGACGACGTACATGACAAGGTAATATAGATTTACCGTGACATTCCTTTCCAAGCTGTCAACCTTTTCACCCGAGAGGTTGACCTTGCGGAAAATTAGCGTAGAATTATAGATTTATCGCTCTTCACCCATGCCGATGTCAAATACCTTGACATCCAGCTCCAGCGGTCGTGGCTCCGAGTTCGGTAACTCATAAAGCTGCCCCCTCTCATTCCATTCCCTCAAATCCCCCTGTAATAATCGGGCAGCCCTTCCTCTGGGAGATACAGTATTTCGACTAACTTCGACGGCGGCAGAACGGGGATTATCTCGTTCGTGGGGTCGTCGCAGTCGGCTTTTCCGTCGCTGTCGTAGCAGCAACAGGCCCAGAATCCGGTTGTGCTGTTGTACACGGTATAGGAGAGGCCGTTGGCCACCTGGTTTAGAGAAAGCCTATCAGTTTGATTGCTGGATTATACGCATAGGGGCACTGGGTTCTTGATTCGAGAGTGGAACATACCAGAGCGCGTTGCGCAGGCGGGATCTCGAAGAGTCAGGGCTCACACACATCATGTTATCCTAGAGCTCCATGGAATGCGAATACGCAGCTGGGGATCCGTCTAGTCAATTACCAAAAGCACCGACGAGTGCGAAATGACCATGTTTTATATAAAGCATGTATTGCATTAACTTCATGTCCCAAGAGAAACTGCCCTTTAGGGAGGCAGGGTAACATCGACATCCCCTGAGAAGCGCTAAATAGTCTATGGAGTATCATGTGTAAGAAGATGTCCGTGTGAGTTCCTCGTTCCTGCTCCCTGTCTATTCCACCAGAACTAGTCTCATATGACAGCCATGTCCAAGTCCCCCTCTCCGCAAAGCCGAATCAGTGAATTACATCCATTTTATCTCCGAGGCACCAAGAAATAGTATATGAAATGAACTTGAAACATAGCTTTCCTTAGTCAATGTGATTTGGTCACGGAGTTATATTTAGTGGCTATGCAGTTTTCTGTTGATGTCTGTAGATGGCTTCACACGGACTCTGAATCCTCCTCCAAATTCACACTACCAGGAGAAGTCATCCAGGTGCACACAGCCGGACGGGAGGACATACTATGACCGGGGTTCCTTGTATCCTTGTTCGGGCGTCTATCGAGATTTGTTTACCAGTTGGATATGCCCACTATATATTCTACCATCGACTCGTATTACTGATGACAGACTCCAAGACTCTGTACTTGGATATTGGTACTTTTCTAGGCAAGAAGCTTACTTTGCCTATTTTATTGGAATATCAAAAAGCACACTCGTAATAAAGTAGCGACCTCACCATAGTTCCTACCTAGTTCGCTAAAATATAAAAAAGGAAATTGTAACCCAAGCCGTACCTTCTGTAAGGTGATCTATAAACACTATGAAATAGTCGCTACCATCGCTCCTGCCAATCTTATTTATATATTAAAGGAAACTACGTCCGAAGTTGTGCCTTCCCTAAATTAATATAGAGAAACAAGGAAAGCACAACCACCGCGCCTGCCTTAACTGACAGGAATAGCTGCTGGGATATAATAGCCTGTACTGCTTGTTCTTGCAGTAGCACGTATCGGTTACACATATCACATCTCCGATCTGTGCTCCAGACTGGATACACGGGACGGGACGGGACGCAATGGAGATCAATGGAGCTGGCCAACCGACTGACCCACCGATCAACAAACGGGGAAAGGGAAGGCTGCTGCCCTTACTTGCATCCTTTACTCAACAGTGTGCATGTGGCTATATTTGCTTAATTTCACCAGAGCTAGTTTAAGTCAATAGTAGCATATTTTGACCCCCAGCTTCTTTTGGGTCTTCTTTCAGTTTGAAGATATGACACGTCGGACCTTTCTTAGGCGCCCGCCACTCTCTGTACAATTTTTCCACGTTTTGCGCGACGACCAGCAAGGACTACAATAGATGGAGACCTCGGTTTCAGATCCCCTTGACGTCAAGCCGACCCTGGCACAAGTACAGTTAGCTGTAGTAAAATACTAAATAATAGTACGATATCTGGTTCACTTACGCGCATATGAATGCGGTAGGGTCAGGGCACTGTGCAAATTCTCTAAAAGAAAAGAGGTGTTAAGATGCATAAAAACAAGTGAAACCGAGGTACCTAGGATAACTTACGTGATCAACTCCGCGTCCTGCAGAACCGGGCAATTATCAAGGAGTCGCTGCGCAAGGAAGGAATCGGCCCGCGGAATCTCCTGGCACATTATATACAGCTTCACAGAGACCTCCCCGTCCGGGGCCTCTCCGGGAGCGCCCGTGGGAAGCTCGTAAAGCAGGAGACAGTACTTGGGCCCCTTTCCAGGTTGTGACTCCTCGGGTCCGACTAGAGAGCTCCAAAGGTTGTTGCAGGTGCGGCGAAAGGATTCCGACACTGGAATTGCGCCGCCTAGACTCAGATGAGGATCGATATCGCTAAATGTATTCGTGTCCAGGAAAACACGTCGGGCATATATTTTGACACGGGGTATGGGGAATTTAGTAGCATAGGATAACATACGCGGCTGCATGATGTCCTTGTTGACGCTGATATGAGCCGCAACTTTCGCCCAGCTATTCAGGAGTTTAGGGAAATTGGTAGGGTCAAGATCCAGGCACGCTGTCAGTGTTTTCTCAAGGGAGAGGAGAAGACCTGGCGTTTTCTGGCAGGAAGGAAACCAGTATAACTTTGCAAAAGCCACGGAGCCGACAAGGTCAAACCCAATGAAGACCCCGGACGGGGAACACCTGGAGCATGGTAGAGGATGAGCTTCTTGCTCACTGTCGACCATGTGCTCTGTGATGCGTGACCATAACCGAGGGAATGCACGGAGACAAAATGAATTGTTATTACTTTCCCCATTCGATAAAGCCACCTGTTCAAGAGTCGCCATAACATTGAGGGCCTCTTTGAATGCAGCCACCCGGGAAGCTTCTAGGTTTGACGGAACTACATCTGTCACATAGCGTATGATTGGACTTCCTTCCTGTCGCTCACTCTTCCAACAGCAGCTGATCTCGAATGGGGTATGGTCATTTGTCAGCGAGGACGGATGCCGAATCACCGCGGCACCTATATCGGGGTGATACGAAGGGCCGGGGCCCAACCAATCAGTGACATGGCTTGTGAAGAATCGGAGGTGGTGTTCAATATCTTGGGCGGTATAACAACCCTGGTGGTCAAGTGACGCCTCAAGATATGGCCTCAAGACCTTGTTCCAGTCCGCTGACTGCAATGTTTCTGTCTACAGGACGCGAGATTTTGTTAACTAAAGTTAATAGCAATGTCCATGTCAGTCGATGGAATGAGTTCTGATGAGGAAGTCCTTACCTACCAGTTGATAAAGGTCTGAATCCTTGGTTCCATTTTCATCCATTGTGTGGATTATGGATTGGTTTGTGATGTGGAAAGATGAAGGATGAGGGATGTGCCATTTTATTTGTCTGGTGCAGGCGCCAGGTCACTTTCCTTTCCGCTTTAGGCCCGACTTGACGCCGCTTTCTGCTCACTGAGCCGCCCGGGGCGTGGGGTGAGTACAAAAGTGCGTGTCCTGAACAATTCCTGAGCGATCCCGGATTACGTAAACAAACAAACAATTTATTAACGCCCGGTGGCCAAGCCAAAAGGGCAACTATCGCTAGTCTACTAGTACATGTCCTAAGATGTGCCTTGTCTCCTTGTGGCCTATACAAAATCAATTTTAGTATATATTATACTGTTTATTAGTATTATAGGAGATTCTTGTAGATTAGTAGTTTTATTAGTAGGCTAGCTTGAAGGTGCTTCTCTAAGTATTTAATATCCTATCTTCAGTAGTTGAAGCGCGCCTACCGTGTCTGCCACGAGGTAGTTAGTATAAGTTAGGTTAGGAAGAGTAAGTGATTTATATTTAACTATATAGTTAAGCAATATTAAGTTAGCTTATAGTA
Organism: Aspergillus kassunensis; assembly: GCA_027569205.1. NCBI lineage: Eukaryota > Fungi > Ascomycota > Eurotiomycetes > Eurotiales > Aspergillaceae > Aspergillus > Aspergillus kassunensis. The sequence goes on along the minus strand of JAPDEQ010000019.1, from coordinate 493,273 downwards.
ATTATAAACTATATTAATACCTATACCACTTCTAAGTTTAGAGTCTAGTCTTGATTATCTAAGGGTGATTTCCCGCCCAAGAAGAAGGATATATTACCTTATTATATATTAGTATATTATAGTATTTCTGTCTAATATATTATCTATCTCTGATATTAAAAGAGAAAGTGCTTTACTGTCTCTCTTGCTTGTCTATATTCATACTAATTGGTTTACATAATATTAATTTGGTAGAGGTATCTATTTAGTCTTGCCATGCCTGTCTAGAGCTGGGCTAGCACGCTTGCTTCTTTCCCTAATAGTTGATTATATAGCTATCGAGTATGCTTGCCTGGGAGGGCCGTGTCGACCCTTTTCATATGTTTACCTACTTTCTCAGGCAATCCTTTGCTAGTATCTTGTTGGGATTATGTAATATTAAGAGTAGTTAATTTCATTCTAGGGAGCTGTGTGTATAGCATAGGGTCCTCTTAGGTCGCTGCCCTGGCCTGTACTTTAGCAAGGCCTAGTAGTTTATTTTCCTCGCTTATAAAGACCCAGCGGATCATGATCATGTTTCCCTTTTTCTATAGTCTTCTGATTAGCTTGTATATCAGGTATACGTGCTCCTGGCCCGACTGTTATCGCGGGTTCCCCAGGGAAAGTGTGGCTGCTTTGTTACTTGTTAGTAGCATGATTCTATATAGCTTTAGTACTGGTAGTATCTTTAATACATGTGCTATTGCTACTAGCTCTCCTGAGTATAGGTTCTACTCCGATCTTGCGCCTAGTATAATAGAGAAGGCCTTTAGTCTCAGCTTCTTATACTTAGGCAGTTACTTCTGAATAACCCCGCTAAATCCTACTACCTTATTCCATGCTAAGCTGCTAACTATAATCTACATAGATCTACCTACTTCTGCTAGTAACTCTAAGGTTCCTCTAATATTAGTCTATAGTTATTCCTCCCATGGTGCTAATATAAATGGATTAATGGTTTCTAGTATTTCTATCTCGATGTTTTTTAGCACGTCTGCCACCTGATATAACAGCGAGCAGTGAAATCATCGAAATTTCCTAATATGGTCCGTGTTCCTGCGGAGTGGGTTAGTTTCTGGTAGGGTATAGATATTTATTTATATCTTTACTACCTGTCTCTAGAACTGGCTTTGCGCCGAGGCAATATAAGCCTCTGCTTCCGCTATACTAGTTATAATAGTAAGGAATATTCCTACTATTACTTGAGCTCTAACCTATTAAACCCGGTTAATAGGCCTGCTAGCCTTATCCTTAAAAGCGTGTATCTAGATATTAGAGGTATAGTCTACTACTAGGGTAATAGTTAACAAGAATAATTACCACGCTATTAAGGGAGATAAGCCTTTAAGTTATTTAAGCTCTATTACTGCTTCTAGGCCCTTGGACGCTGCCCTGGCTATATATACCTTGTATTTAAGTCTAGTATTTATTACTACTCCAAGGATCTTGATATAGTCTTTAGGCTTAATGGTTTATCCCTTGATAGTAAAAGGCTCCTGTTCTGATTTGTATACTTTAGGGGTAAAGTATATAATAGTAGTTTTATCTGCTTTAAATATTACTCTACTCCTCCTCTCCTAGTTAAGAGCCTTATTAATAATTGCCTTAATACCTTCCCAGTTGCTCTGCGCAGTTGGCCTGGTTACCCACGTGGTAAAGTTATCCATGAAAGTAATTGCTCCGCCGCGGCTATCAATCTATCGTTGTACGAGGTCTGTGTTGAAGAAAAGGAACAGGATCAGTAATAGGGGAGAGCCCTGCGGTAGTCCGGCCTGTAGAAGGCTTTGTACCTCAGACCCTTGCCTATTGATTTAGATAGTTACTATTTATTCCGAGCAGAAGGCCTTGACCTACCAGATTAGACTTTCTAGTATACCTCGTGCTTTTATTCTCTAGAGTAGTTATTCTTTGCAGACCCTATTATAGGCTCCTTTAACATCGAAGCTGATCAAGCTCAGGACCTGATAGCCATGCTAGGCCGTGTAGATTTGCTCTTGCAGGAGCAGGAGTGCCTATTCCGCTGATTGCTATTTTCAGGCTCTAAAGTAACTAGTTGGGAGCAGGCCGTACGTCTCTACTACGTGTGAGATCCTTTCTGCTACTACTAATTCTAGGACCTTGCCTAGTATCACGAGAAGTGAAATCGGCCTCCAAGCTTTCGCAATGGTGTAGTCCTCTTTGTTTGGCTTTTTAAGTGGTATGATTTTTGCATGTCTCCACTGACTTGGTCCGGATTACGTAAACAAACAAACAAACAATTTATTAACGCCTGGTGGCTAAGCCAAAAGGGCAACTATCGCTAGTCTACTAGTACATGTCCTAAGATGTGCCTTGTCTCCTTGTGGCCTATACAAAATCAATTTTAGCATATGTTATACCATTTGTTAGTATTATAGGAGATTCTCGTGGGTTAGTAGTTTTGTTAGTAGGCTAGCTTGAAGGTGCTTCTCCAAGTATTCAATATCCTATCTTTGGTAGTTAAAGCACGCCTACCGTGTCTGCCACGAGGCGGTTGGTATAAGTTAGGTTAGGAAGAGTAAGTAATTTATATTCGACTATATGGTCAAGCAACGTCGAGTTGGCCGGTGGTGATTATAAACTATATTAATGCCTATACCACTTCTAAGTTTGGAGTCTAGTCTTGATTATCTAAGGGCGATTTCCCGCCTAAGAAGAAGGATATATTGCCTCGCTGTGTATTAGTATATTACAGCATTTCTATCTGATATATTATCTATCTCTGATATTGAAAGAGAAAGTGCTCTACTATCTCTCTTGCTTATCTATATTCATACTGATTGGTTTGCGCAACGTTGATTCGGTAGAGGTATCTATTTAGTCTTACCATGCCCGTCCGGAGCTGGGCCAGCACGCTTGCTTCTTTCCCTGATAGTCAATTATATAGCTGTCGAGTATGCTTGCCTGGGAGGGCCATGTCGACCCTTTTCACGTGTTTGCCTACTTTCTCGGGCAAGCCTTTGCTAGTGTCTTGTTGGGATCGTGTGATATTAAGAGTAGTTGCTTTTATTCTAGGGAGCTGTATGTATAGCATGGGGTCCTCTTGGGTCGCTGCCCTGGCCTGCACTTTAGCAAGGCCCAGCAGTTTATTTTCCTCGCTTATAGAGACCCAGCAGATCGTGATCATATTTCTATTTTTCTATAGTCTTCTGATCAGCTTGTATATCAGGTATACATGCTCCTGGCCCGACTGTTATCGCGGGTTCCCCAGGGAAAGTGCGGCTGCTTTGTTGCTTGTTAGTAGCATGATTCTATACAGTTTTAGTACTAGTAGCGTCTTTAATACGTGTGCTATTACTACCAGCTCTCCCGAGTATAGGTTCTACTCCAATCTTGCGCCTAGTATAACAGAGAAGGCCTTTAGTCTCGGCTTCTTATACTTGGGTGGTTACTTCTAAATAACTCTGCCAAATCCTACTACCTTATTCCGTGCCAAGCTGCTAACTATGATCTATATAGATCTGCCAGCTTCTGCTAGTAACTCTAAGGTTCCTCTAATATTAGTCTACAGTTGTTCCTCCCATGGTACTAATATAAATGGATTAATAGTTTCTAGTATTTCTATCTTAATGTTTTTCAGCACGTCTGCCACCTGATATAACAGCGAGTGATAAAATTATTAAAATTTCCTGATATAATCCGTGTTCCTGCGGAGTAGGTTAGTTTCTGGTAGGGTATAGATATCCATCTATATCTTTACTACCTATCTCCAGAACCAGCTTTGCGCCGAGGCAATGTAAGCCTCTACTTCCGCTATACTAGTTATAATAGTAAGGAATATTCCTACTATTACTTAAGCTCTAACCTGTTAAACCTGGTTAATAGGCCCGCTGGCCTTATCCTTAAAAGCGTGTATCTAGATATTAGAGGTATAGTCTACTACTAGGGTAATAGTTAACATGAATAACTACCGCGCTGTTAAGGGAGATAAGCCTTTGAATTATTTAAGCTCTATTACTACTTCTAGGCCCTTGGACGCTGCCCTGGCTATATATACCTTGTATTTGAGTCTAGTATCTATTACTACTCCAAGGATCTTGACATGGTCTTTAGGCTTAATAGTTTGTCCCTTGATGGTGAAAGGCTCCTGTTCTGATTTATATGCTTTAGGGGTAAAGTATATAATAGTAGTTTTATCTACTTTAAATATTACTCTACTCCTCCTCTCCTAGTTAAGAGCTTTATTAATAATTGCCTTAATACCTTCCCGGTTGCTCTGCGTAGTTGGCCTGGTCACCCACGTGGTGAAGTTATCCACGAAAGCAATCGCTCCGCCGCGGCTATTGATCTATTATTACACGAGGTCTGCGTTAAAGAAAAGGAACAGGATCGGTAATAGGGGAGAGCCCTGTGGTAGTCTAGCCTGTGGTAGGCTTTGTACCTTAGACCCTTGCCTATTGATTTAGATAGTTGCTATTTATTCCAAGCAGAAGACCTTGACCTACTAGATCAGACTTTCTAGTATACCTCGCGTTTTCATCCTCTAGAGTAGTTGTTCTTTGCAGACCCTATTATAGGCTCCTTTAATATCGAAGCTGATCAAGCTCAGGACCTGATAGCCATGCCAGGCCATGTAGATTTGCTCTTGCAGGAGTAGGAGTGCCTGTTCTACTAATTACTATTTTCAGGCTCTAAAGTAACTGGTTAGGAGCAGGCTATATATCTCTACTACGTGTGAGATCCTTTCTGCTACTACTAATTCTAGGACCTTGCCCAGTATCGCGAGAAGTAAAATCAGCCTCTAAGCTTTTGTAATGGTATAGTCCTCTTTATTTAGCTTTTTAAGTAGTATGATTTTTGCATGTCTCTACTAACTTGGTAGCGTGCCCTCTTCCAGCGACGCCTGGAATAGGTTAAGAACCCTATATTTAACCACGGGCCAGGTTATCTTCTAAACTATTGCTGGTAAGCCATCTTCTCCCGGTGCCTTCTATGATTTTGCTTTGAATAGTTGTTGCTCTACTTCCTCCATGGTGATGGCAGGTATCTCCACAGGTGCTCTTTACGGCCTGGCTCCTTCCTCCTTAATGTTGTTTGGTAGAGGAGGAAAGAATTTAGCCAGAAGCTCTTCTACTTGTTCCTTGTAATCAGTAGTAGTAGTTCTATCTACATGGATAAGCTATGGTACCTTCCCGAATACTATATTATCTCCAGACTTCAGGTACTTAGCGGCCTTCTATATATTATTATTATCTACAAGGAACTCCTTCCAGTGCTTTTTCTTTTACTACCGGATAGTATTATAGTATTACTTCGCTGCATTTTTAGTTGTCTTTTCTAGGTGTGATATAATTCGTCCTGCCCGTCGTTCCAAGCGGGCGTGGTTTCTCCAGTATATATAGATATAGCGGAGTTATATCAAGTCTGTGGTCCACCACCTCTTTGTATAAGGTAATAGTCTAGCCTTTGGGGTCAAGGCATGCACCGCCTCTAATACCACGGCCATTAATTAGTCAGTTCTCTGCTATACTATACTATCTGATGGAGTACTACTCAGGCTTCCTGTAATTCTGGTATTAATCTCCTTCCATAGTATGTTCTTGAGTAGCGGTTGCTCCTGCTATTTAGAAACCGGAACCGGAATATTAAATATGGTCTTGATTACACGATGGTCGGAGCCGTGCTCTGTCCCATGTACTATATACTTAACCATGGAACCTGTTAGATTCTCCAAGGCAAGGATAAGGTTGATAATTGACTTATAGTCTCCACCCTGTCCTCCCCCCTGCCATGTCTTTGTGCCTTGTTTTAGTAGACTACTAAGAGCAAATTTATTCATAAGGTTAATAATTAGATCTGCTTCGCCCTGTCTCTCTAAAGACACGTTGTCTCCTCCCTAAAGTTGATCATGTTGGTTAAAGTCCCCCACGATCAGAACTTCTACTACTGCGCCTGTACCTCGCCTTACCTTGGTAATTGCCTTGCATAGGCTACTACATGTATCACGCAAGGCTTGGGCATCTCCCCCTTCCACATAGACTAATGCCATGAAAATCAATCGCTCTGGAAGCCGGATAACCGCTACTATTAGATCCAGGGATTCAATTAGCACTTGCTCTGCTTCCACGTCCTTTCTTACCCAAAGTATGCTCTGGATTGCCTATCTGCCTTCCCTCCATGCGGAGGGGACTATCTTCGTCTATTTATAATATCCTATCAGAGTTATCAAGAGTCGGCTGTTAATTCTTCTCGCTTGAGGTTCTTGGATTACTATTACTACTATATTCTGAATTTCTTTGTTATTTATCAAGCTATCATGTACTGCTCCCTGTTTCCTTATATTTAGCTAAATTATTCAGAGTGTCTTATTCATGTTACACTGGATAGAGCTTCCGGCAGTTTCTACTATACGATTCATATAGACCTCCGCATGGAACGCACTTGAGGACTATCTCGTTGCAAATACTGTGGTGGTGGCCTTCCTTAGCGCATTTCGCGCACTTCTAGGCGTTGTTATATTAGAATACCTTATATCCGATCTCTTGGCAGTTATAGCATTATATCGGTCGTGGTCGATGTTTAAAGGCGCTGGTTACGCCAGATTCACCCCCAGCGTAGAAGAACCCTTTGGCCAGGAGCCTTCGTGCATCAGTGCCTTTGGTCAGGTATACCACTATTAACCCATAGGCCTTCGCACTTTCCTTTCTACTGAGCCATGTAATCTTGGTAATAGTAGCTTTATTCTCCTTGCTAAAAGCTGCTGCGGCTCCTACCCTGATCTTGTTATTTTTATCTAGCACCGCTGTCTTCCTGATACTGTCGACTTTAATTAGGTAGAGATTATCGCGGAGCACCCGGGCTCCTGCGCTAATTATTACTTCTGCAGCTTTCTTAACCAGCTGGTATTTAGCTTCATCTTGGCAAGTAATTTGGATCCGGTTAGTATTCTTTGGGTCTACTGTAACCGCGCGACAGCGCTAGTTAGTATGGTTCTTTATTACCCGGATCTCGTTCTCCACTGCTGCCCTAATTAGGCCTGCGGACGCTCTATCGTTTTTATTATCTACTATCTTCGAGGTATCTATCGTGCAATATAATATATTAGTAAGGGTGGTTAGTATCGTGTTAAACAAGGAAAGAGTCTATATATTACTTAGCTAGCTTATTAGAGGAGTACGGGCGACATCTGCGTAGGACAGGTTATTCATAGGATCAGGGGTGGTTATAAAGGTACATAGGGATTAGATTTCGCGAAGTATCTTATCATGGTTGGTTTAGGATATGGCTAACTTATTACGTAGCTCCGCTAGTTCCTGTTGTATTCTAGAAAGAGCTTCTGTAAACTAAATTTTAACTTCCTTTAATTCTTCTCTATGACTTTTATCCCTTCTCTTAATTTCTCTTTATAACTTAATTAACTCTGCGAGTAGCTTAGTCGTTTGCAGGTTACTATTACCAGTTTCTGTTTCGTCCTCTAAGTTATCAACGGGTTCTGCTATGATTTTATTACAGGTCTTTAGTCTGCCTTTCCCTCGGTGTTTAGTTTAACTACCTAATATATATCTTATAGCTTCCTCTTCTTGTTCCCGGGCATAGTTATTCGGTGGTCTGGTAACGCGTTTGGGTTGTACCAGTGGTGGTGATTCTTCGCGTTTATCGCGGTCAGGGGGTTCAGGGGTTCGTGTCTTGGTCTGTCCCGCGCGCGCGTCGCGTGTCGGCATCTTGCCCAATAACCTTCGGCAAGTCGTTCTCGAAATCGGTTCGCTCTATATAGGATACAGGCAGATCTTTTGACCTCCAGATTACGTAAAGCGCGGTTCAGGAGTCGAGTCCGCAGAGTATGCTATAGAAAGAATTCAAAAATACAAAAGTTAAAAGCTGGGAACCAAAAACAAGCATTCACTTTCAGCGTATAGAGGCCTAGGCTACCATTCACTGAAGAGGTGGTTAAGGCGGGAGCAGAAATTGCCGGATTTTTGGCACCACAGACCATGCAGCAGGTCTAGAAGCATATCAGGAAGACCATACATTGCGTGCAAAGTACTATAATCCAGCCAGGCGTTTTTTGCCTAATTGTATTCGTAATAGTACGACCATACGCGATTCAGCCTGCCTTCTTCGAAATCTTGAGCCTGTATGACAGTAAGCAAATGCTGTAGCTAAAAGGCTAGAACTTACTAAGCCGTCAACAAAATAGTCTACCATCTCAACCTCGTCTGCAAACCATTCTGCTTGTCTTGGCGTAAGATCACGTTCCTCTGAAAATGTTTGGGCAGAATCAAAGTCTATCCAGAGTACCCTCTCGTGCTCCGCTAAGGATACCATCATATTGCGCGGGTACGGGTCATCATGGAGAACTTTTGCCTTGTGGATATCGTCAAGAATCTCGCGGAGTTTAGTCAGGCGTTCTTTCGAAAAGTTGGATAGGTCTATTTGCTGTAGGTTTGGGATATACTCGATAAGGATGGCATTAGGCGGCAGTTCGTCGTCAAGGAACATGTCAAGATTTGGCCAAACCGCAGGTTGAATTTTTGGAATTGTCCCGTAAAAATCCGGGATAACGCCCCTCTCGCACAAGCCCTTCAATTTTAGTCGATGATATGCGGTAGACTCGCAAACAAAGAGATTTGTTTCTGAGTCAGGGGAATCGTGCTCAGTTCGCTCGCTATCATGATACTTAATTATAAGCAAGAAGCCAGTAAATGAATGAGAAAACCTACCACTTTCATGATACATATCCTTTCCCGGAAACAGACTTTGAAAACCACCGAGTGCTCACCCTCCCTGAGTTTTTCGAGGAATTCAACCTCCGATGGGTTAATGCGAAGTTCATTAGACATGGTTGAACGAGTTGTGTATGTTGGCTTTGCAACTTAGGTAGTTGAAGGATACAAGAACAAGAATGCTCTCCCCTTTCAATGTTGTGTTTAATAGGAACATGTGACTTTTCCATGACCGCGTTTTAGGCACCCATTCACTCTAACACCTTCACTTCGTACCTGCTCATTCACCTTTACCACCTTCACGTCATACCCGCTTATTTACCTTCACTTCGTACATGCTCATTCACCTGGGGTCTAAGCCAATCCTTCAAGAACTTTCTAAGCGCCCATGAGATTGTTGATTCTCTAGTCCGCCTATCTTCCACTGAGAACAACATAAAGGAAGGACTGTCACCCTGGTTTTAGGATTGTAAGGAACCGTCTTACTATTTTATCGATCATTACTTATCTTATCACCCTCAGAACTTTCTGAAACATCGTTTTCAATAACATGGCGACCCAAGTTAGCCTCATGGCATACTTACAACACGCTCCTCCTCCATCGCCTATCATGGACGAAGGCCAGTCAACACATAATACCCGAAGCGATAGCTACAGCGCTGCTGATATCAACAACGTGGGACATTAAGAAGGATTCGACCTCGCTTCTATCCAACAGCAGTACGGGGACCTTTTAGCTGCCGCACGAATTCCAGACAATCAATTTCAACCTTCTCCTTTGCGACCAGTCAACGGTAAAAGGGCAGTTCAAGCCCGTATTGACAGTTATTTAACAACCCATATCCTACGTTCCCTTCGCTGCGGAGTCTCGCATTTAGAGGCTACCCAACGGCTGGCCAACTTAACGGTTTTGGACTACGATCGTGGTGAGCTGGCTGCAACTATTGATGGCTTTATTCCCGACATTGCCTTCTTTGATCCGAATCTCGATATCAGAACCAGACCGAATCGCGTTCCGACCGTTGTCAAATTTTCGTACACATGGTCCATGGACACAAGAAACCATCAAAACCCCACTATTCAGATGGAATTCAACCAGGTCTTATCCGAGGTCAATTTCTTCATGAAACAACACCATACGCGCTACGGTTTTATTCTAACTGATCGTGAACTTGTCGCTATCCGGAGACTCGATGGAAATGGCAATTTGGAGCTCTCGGCATCCATTCCCTGGGCTAATAGGGGTACTGCTTCAGAGCCGAGACTGACATTATTGCTTGGAATCTGGTACTTGACAATGCTCGCGGCAGATCAGGACTGGTATCTCGAGTGATTGCATGTTCTGTTGATGTTGTGTTGTTCTGTTGATGTTGTGTTGTTCTGTTGATGTTGTGTTGTTCTGTTGATGTTGTGTTGTTCTGTTGATGTTCTCTATTGAAATGGATGATTAGTTTCTATACGTTGTGCTTGGTATCATTCCTCCTATTGTAAAAAGCAATAGTAACTGTAAGCTTCTTGCTTATGTACAGTATGTTGCTTTATCTGGATCGCTGCGTCTTCATTGGTATAATTTACTACCCTTTCCCAGTTCGTCCGCACGTTCCAATCTCGGCTTGGGAACGAGATCCGGATGGAGATGGTCATGGTCAATCGGACAGGAAATATTCCAGATACTGTTTTGGCTAACACGGTGGAAGGAGACGCAGTTTCATTAATACCTGCCTTTCTGGACTACTTGGGGTGGGGGTTGATCTTATCGCTGTCGATACTCAAGGTATAACGGAAGCAATGACGGCCGGAGTATTCCACGGGGCTTAAACCGAGGTGCATCAGGACGAACATGGTCAGATTATCGATGGAAATACTCAGGGTCGCCATGGGCAAAGTTTGCTGGTGTTGGTATCACACAAAGATGGCGGCGCTGCATCTGCTCTGCTTCTCGGTCTGATAGCGGTTGGTTATGGGGCAGAGGCTCATTCCCGTCTAAGTAGTCGGACTCGATCTATTAAGTTGGATAACAGTCCGAACTGTAGCGAAGATGCTGAGCTATTTAAATCAAAATATTCCATGCAAGGCGGACTGTTCCATTAGGCTTTTGTTTTGTGGCCTGGCAAACCTGAGATCTCCTACGGGAGGCTCCACGAATGGGATACCCAAGGACTTTGAACATCAGGGGCCTTGAGGGTGGTCCGAACTTATCCAAGTGATTCTAGTAGATCATCGTGCCAAAACTTTGGTCACCGAACAGATATCGGTATCCGACAGAGAACATATGATTATATAGAAAGGCACACGGCTACCTCACCTGTAATCTGCCCGCGGTTAGCCGTTACTACAAAGCCATTCAATCCTTTTGTGGATATTGTTCGTAGCCAGTGTGTTCTGTTATTATTTTTGTCAGCAACTCTACCTTGGCAGACATGGGCGTGGAAGCATGTCTTACTGCCAATAACTCGGTATTTCTGCGTATGTCATGGCGTCGAACTTGAAGGTTATGTGCGTCATGCTTCCGAGGAGCTCGAACGCACCAGCGGCAGCTTTGATGAGATGCTATAAATGGTACTGGATCTCGGTTTCTGGCTCTCGAACACAGCAACATGCCGTCCTCTGAGGGGGGATATGGTTTATTTTTCGTCCCGGAGCATTTTCTGCACTGGGTGGAAGCAACGAGCGTACTGGCTTTTGTATCGGAAGGGGCAGTAATTCTGAATCTTCTCCAGATGGGTTTACTGGTAAGTTATACTAAGATTTCTATATAATTCCCACTCATAGATATAGGGTGATCCACTCGCTTGGAGTATCACTTGTTCCGTACCGTGACGCTAAACCATATTGAGTTGAAGAGTTCCTTCTCCATTCTCCACTTCTCTTCCACAACCCAGACAACAGGACGGAGTAACATCATGGCACTGATGGCAGACATTGCCTTGTCCCTAACAGAGGAATGTGGATAACCAAGCAGGGCGTCTGTCGCGGGACATCGAACGATCAGCTACTTTTTCTACCACTGACTCCTGAGTCCTCTGAGACAGGAACTCCGCAGAAAGAGCGATCTGAACGATCTGATCACGAAACGTGGTGGCTGGGGAGTTTGCAACACAGTGGGGCTCATCGCCGATCGACACTTTAGCCAGCGATAGACACGAGGGATACTCCGTACTGGCGGGCTGAAGAAACAGAGATTGCGATCATCTGCTGTGCCGTTTGACATCATCATGCTGGATCCTATTAAGATGGCCGTGTTCGGAATTGGAGTGTCGGACTCGCATTTACACAACATTCACCAACCTCCCCTACCTCACCAACACTCACCATGCCATCCTGGTTTCATAGGAGATCCAAGGAGGAGCGGAAAGCTGCTGAAAAGGCGCTGCAACAGCAGCAGCAACAGCAACAGAAACAGCAACAGCAGCAGAAACAGCAACAGCAGCAGAAACAGCAACAGCAACAGAAACAGCAGCAACAGCAACAGCAACAGCAGAAACAGCAGCAGCAGAAGCCGGTGTCGGAGAGACCAGCTGCCCAGTCTGCGCCGCTTGAACCTGAGATTCCGCCTCAACCGCTTGAACAGCCATCTGTTCACCCTCAACAAGCTGAATCGCAGCATCCAGTCCAGCCGGATGGATCCGAGCCCATTCAGCCTCCGGCTGTCCAACCTCCTCCACCTCAGCCAGCCTACATCCCCCAGGGGAAGGATCCAAAACAGAATGCCGAGATCGCAGAGATATGGGCGGATGTGCAGGACAGAGTGCAGAAGCTGGCCAAACACGAAAACAAGGAGGTCAAACCGGGCATGGAAATCGGTGACGTGATTTCCACTCTCGATGCCTCCCAAGAAAAGAAAGAGGATTCGCCTATGAAACAGGGTGTCAAAACGGTATTTGGACGCACAATGGGTCTGATCAAGACGGTCGGAGGTATTGTTTCGGATGGTGCGTCTACTGTGAGTGCCTGATTTGATGGTTTTGACGTACAAGCAACTGACGATAAGCTAGGTCTTTGCACCGGCTGGACAATGCTATAATGCGATCAGTTTTCTTATCAACGCTTACGACGGCTATCAAGGCGCCTTTGAGGGCTTGGCTGAGCTGCTCGAGAAATGCTCTGACCATCTGGGTCGTCTCGATTACTATGTCAGAGGAGGCATGGATACGAAATTATCTAAGGTAGCTGCGCAGCAGTTGTTGCTTTTTGTCAAGATCTGTGATGCGGCACTGAAGCTGAAATACTCTGCTCGCGAGAAAATCAAAACAGGGCTAAAGATCGCTTTCCTGGCTGAGAATTCTGTGCAAGAACTGCTGGGGGAAATGGGCAAGCTGGCTGAGCGAGAAAGAGGGTTGGTCTCTGCTCAGACATTCGCACTTGCCTCCGAATCTGTCGCCAATTCGGCGGAAGGAGCCGCCTATGGCAAGCAGGTTCTGGCTGAGCTGGCCAGGGATCGCGCCGACCAGCAGGGCAAAGCTGAGAAAGAAAGTAGTCTCAAGGCCTTGATGGATGTTCTGTCCTTCGACGCCAGGTCTCCTCAATGGAACAGCAGCAAACAAGAGCCCGTTGAATCCTGGCAGACAGAATACCACAAGATCCGTACGGATGTCGTGCCAGAGACTGGCGAGTGGCTTCTGTCCGACCCGACCTTCCAGTCATGGGCAGTGGACACGACATCACTACCGATTCTGGGCGTGGAGGGCGGAGAGAGCACGGGGAAGAGCTACCTAACCTCATCTGTCGTGAAGCATTTGCGGACAGACATGGCCATAAAACATCCTGGATCCCGGCCTCTGGTCGCCTTTTATTTTTTGAACAAGGCGAAGATGAGTGGGGAATTCGATTTTGTGGCTAAATCCCTCGTCTGGCAGTATGCAGATCAAGATGAGCCATATATGAAGTCGGCGGCGCGCGTCAGCCAGAAGATCAAATCGCTGGATCCGGCCGAGATTCTCCCTCAGCTACTGTTGGACAATAAGGAGTTGAAGAAAATTGACGCCAGCTTCTACATTGTTATCGATGGATTGGGTGCCACTCTCGATAATACCCTGCTGACGTTCTTACGGCATGCATCCAAGTCCCAGAGTAGGATCGTTCGCATCTTCCTTACTGGCACGCCAACCGCTTTTGAACAGCTCAAAAAGAATCACATCAGATTTCGGAGCTTCCCCATCTATCCGAAGAACCGTGGTGACATAACAAAGTTCATCGAAGACCGAATGGACAAGTTCGATACACTGCCAGACACCAACCGCGTTGGTGTTGCAGAGCGGAGAAAAGACATTTGTGATAGATTGGCCCAAAATACAGCAGGCGATTTCTACAAGCTGGAAACTGCGCTCAGGGCCATCAGGGGGCTGGATTACATGGAAGATATCAATGAGGTTATTGAAGGAGCGGGCAGAGAGCGCTCACGGCAGATTCGCGATGAGATTCAGAAGTTGAATCAAGAGCGCTCACCCAGGCAAATCGAAGAAATCAACCAAATCATTACGTGGGTCACCTTTGGCCTTGGGCGTATCGAATCGGACATTATTTCTGCGGTTTTGTACTTGAACAGTGGCGAAGTCCCACTTCGGCCACTCAGTGAGCGATTCCGGACAAAATATCTCCTATTCGAGGTCGACAGCAATGGAGAAGTCCGTTTTCGATCGTCAAAGGCTCTGGATATTATCCCACACCATCGTCAGTTGAACGGATCCAAACAGCAAGAGGATAAGCACATCCAACCTGAAGAGATTGACATTGTTACCCATTTTCTCGACAAAGTTTGTCCTCCTGTGCTGTACAAGAAACTTGACCTAGAACAGTATCTCAACCAGAAAAAGAGGCAGAAAGAAGGTCAGATCCAGCAGCAGGACAAGGACACAGCTCATCTTCAACTAGCCTTGGATTGTCTGCGGGCCTTGAATCGACTACCCAATGCGAGTATTGATGTGCTCCAGACATATGCCCGAGAAAGAATAACAGGCCATTTGTCCGAGGTGGACCTTGCTATGGTGGACCGGGATTTGAAGACCCAGGTTGGGGAGTTATTGTTCAAAGTCTTCACAGATGAACAATGTATTGACACGTTTCTGTGGCCCCACGGGCATGGGACAGGACCTTCAGATGAAGGGGCTTCGGCAGCTAGGAATACGTTGTTGTCCGATAAGTATTTGGACGAGGTGCTGAGGTGGTTCAAAGACACTGCGGTACTGTCAGGCATTGAGAATTCGTCCGACCGGGCATGGATTGAGAATGCAATGTCAGGCAACACATTTGAGCTGCTGCTCAGGCCATCTGTTGTTAGACTCGCCCACCATTGTTTGAGGGAGCCAACCCCCGGTGGTGACCCTGAGCAGTATGGTGAAACGGAGCAGCTATGCGATTTTGTTTTGAATTATCTCTTCAAGGTCAGTTTGATAGTGCGCAAGGCCAACACCCGACTAACAAAAGAAACCAACCAGGTTGATCCTGCCACTGCCGAAGAGTGTAAAGACAACAACACCGTCGAAGCAATTGATAAGTTTGAGCGGTGGTCGAGAGACGCGCTCGAGGTACCAGATACGGATGAAGGGAAAGGGACGCTGTGGTACACTCAAATAGGCCTGGTTTATGCGGGCAAAGGACATGATTTTCATGCAACTTTTCCCTTCAGGAGGGCTCTGATTCTGGATCGTCTCAACTGGCGAGCATCACTTAATTTAGCGAAACTGCCCGAGGAAGAACGCGCGGCGATCGAAATATTGACAATGATGATTGATTGCCACGAACATGACACGGCGTGGATGCAAGATTCTGCTCACGTTGATGCCCTCGCGGAGATGAAATTCGAGCTGGGCAATCAGTATTGGAAGAGAGAGCAGTATGATCTCGCCATGTCGACCTTTGCCGTGTCCATTAAACAGAATCCGACCAACTACTCGAGAATATTTGCTATTCTGGAACGATATTTTAAGAATGAAAAATACACGGCGATCGTCTCTCTCATCGATGAATTGGCACGTGGCGACTATACGAAACATCTTGGGAAAATGGCCTTCGAGATGGCATCGGACGACGATCTCCACGAAATCTTCTTTGCAGTCACACTTGCGACACAGCAGGCTGACACTCTGGCCACTGTTTACAAAGAGGCGATCATAACGGCGGAGAAGGCAAAGGACCATAAGGCATTGTTCGAACTGCGGATGATCTATGGAGGGGCTCTGAATTCGCTGCCCAACCGGCGACAGGACAAGATCATGAGGATATTTGAGACCGCAGCGAAGGATGATTTCCCCCTGTCTGGGCTAGACATTGACAAAGATCTCATGCCAATCTACGCATTATTAGGCCGTCTCTATCTGGAAAAGGCTCGCACCGAGAGAGTCAAAGCAGACACAGAATCGGCGATGGACTACGTTCGCAGAATTTCAGCCATGGTCCCCGAAGAAGTCAACCAGGCTAATCTCAGCTTCCCCCCACAGGTGTATGTTGCCAGATTCTACCACTCGGGGGGGGACCATGCCAAAGCCCGACGGATTGTGCGCACAATTGTACAAATCGCGCTGGAAGTCCTCTCCGACGACGACGAAGGGAACGACATCGAGGCGTTTCAAAAATTGTTTTATGTATTTCTTCCGCTGGGCGACAGGAACAACTCGCTCGCGGCCATAAGCTTAATCATGCTGAATACTCGAGTGGAGGGTACTGAACCCCCTTCCTACAGGTTCTATACCCGTTGTTCTGGCGCTTGCCATCATCGCTGGACAGCCCCCAGCGAAATGTGGGTATGCATGGAATGTATGACCACAATTGTGGACCAGAAGTGCTTGGAGAAGATCAAAAAGGATGAAATGGACACTCTCCTCTGCGGTAAAGAGCATGAGTTCTTCGAATTTCCCAAATGGGATGAAGAACGAATGAACGCGCTGGGCAAGGGAATGGTACCATGGGGAGATCAGGACATCACAATGGATCAATGGAAGGAGGAGATCAAGAAGGCATATATTGATATTGATTTGGAGTAATAGAGTGTGTATCGCTCGCTTTGAGTTACAGAACAATTCATTTTCCTTTTATAGACGTCTCGGCGAGGATCAACCGGTTAAGAGCGACACTGGTGTTTGGCAGTGACAGGCCTGGTGCATCAGCACGGATGCTGCCTTGATATCGGGTTCCGGTATTAGAAACCTGAGCCATGTTTCTAGACGATAGTTGTTTATGTGGTTCCTCTTCACCTACTGTGGGCGACCCTGGAAATTCATTTCCTGACTGGACTTCGCCTACAGGTACAACCCCACGGTCTTATACACCACATCAGCGTACCTAGCATGTTGATGGATACCTGGTGAAATCCTGCCTCAGTGAGCGAGTACCTCAGCACTGCCAACTGCAATATTCTCCACCACTGACTATTACCGTCATCGTTGCCAACCTTATCCAGGCGATAGTCCTTTGCTTTATGTCGTTCAGCGAAGGTAAACTCTCCAATACTGACTACCGGGGACGCATTGGCCTCGTTTATCAACGAACCAGACACATTCAATGTGGGAAGATGTTTATCACCGGCAAAGGACATCAGGGGCGCGCCGCTGCATCGAACTGGACAGGCACTTCCGCGTGGGCAGACCAGACCGAGCGCTGCAACTCATCCAAGACCTCTAGAGCTAGTATCTAAGCCACGAAACCGGTACGCAATCTACAACGCCCGAGGGATATAATGTCGATGGCTGGTGGGGGTATCGTCAAAAGAGAGGTTATATAAAAGCCATGTGATCTTTTCTATCAAGAGATCCAATAGTAGCCTTTCTTAAGTCCCTAGAAGTTGGGCATTGAAGAATAAGGTTGTAGTGGGTTGGGCTTAATTATCTATTGCATGTATCCCCTGGTCACAGTCTTCATCGTTGAGCTCTCTAACTAGCTAGTACTACAACTAACCCAATACAACGATCATCAGATAATCGAGCAGGCCTGAATGATATGCCTTATTCGTCTCAT
The DNA here is from genome assembly GCA_027569205.1 of Aspergillus kassunensis. Taxonomy (NCBI): domain Eukaryota; kingdom Fungi; phylum Ascomycota; class Eurotiomycetes; order Eurotiales; family Aspergillaceae; genus Aspergillus; species Aspergillus kassunensis. Next base: position 475,625 of record JAPDEQ010000019.1, on the reverse strand, counting down.
TCAGCGTAAGCTATAGGGAATCACTCTTAGATGACAAGATCAGTAGAAGGGACAGATCAGAAATAGAAGGCGCTTCTAAAAAAAACCTGGATGCAGCATAACAAAAACAGAATCCAGAATCAGAGCCGCAGCAATTTCTGAAAGTCATATATCCCCTCTTTCCACAAAACAGGCTCCGCCTCTTCAAACCTCTCGATGAATCTCTCCTCTGGCGTCAAACCGTCACTCTTAATAGTGGTGCCCTGTGCTTCAAACCTCCACTTAGCCTTCTCTTCATCCCCCCAGAAATGTGCCCACAGCACCAACTGGGTTTCCTGCCCATGCTGCCCATCCGTCTCGGTTGCCCATAGCTTCTCATCACGAGCAACCTGCAAATTACGATAGCGTGGAACACCAGATCCAAACCCTGGCGGTTCCATCCCGCGAATGTCCGAGATCCGAGCATATTCGCCGTCCGTCAGTGGTGCTGCAAAGTAGATCCAGTGTAACTGGGTATACCCGGACCTAGACAACGCGGGAAACCAGTTCCCGCCCCAACGAAGAGTCTCGAAGCGGAGAAGCGGTGTGATTCCTCTACTTGCGAGATCCTCCGTGAAAAGCTGCGCGGATGGGGATACTAAGAATTGTCGAAGAGCCGCTGTTGTGCTCCATGCTGTACATTCATTGCTTATTAGCACGGAGCTTAGCGTAGCGTAGCATCTATGCATTCCAGCAAACTTACCTGTAACCAGGAGAGCTATATTCGGATTATCTTCGTCCGATGCCTCCTTAGCCCATACTGATTCCATGTGGCCCTCGGCGTGAATCAACGGCTGGAAATATGCAGCCCACTCGTCGGTGTCGAGCTCCTGGCCGGGCGGTGTTTGGAACTTGGTCCAAACTACCATCCCATGGTCGAAGCCGCCGTCATGCACTTGCATCATCCGGTGATAGGCCGACACCGACATGATGGAGTGTATGACCCGGAGGCTGGGGATGTGAAGAATCTGGAGTGGGCTGGGGTCGGGCCGGAATATATACCCTACGTCACGTGATGGGATCGTGTCTAACACAAGTTGTCCCCCTAACGCAAGTCAGCAGCAACAGGTGCAAGCCGGGTCTAGGTGAGTAGATATATTGCTCTCTATAGTAGAATTATATACTAGTGTTTCACTGTGTTATGAAAGCGCCTCAGGGGGAATGGGAGCGATAGATGAAGGTATAGCGACTGCAATACGTTGCCGATAGAACTAGGTGGTAGAGAACAACTGAAGGGGTAATTATATTGAGATAGATGGAGAACCTAGGATCTAGATAAAAGCAGAGGTCTTATATAGACCTCGCAGAGCTCCGATATCGATCCCCTCGGAGTTGCCGCTGGGGTAGTACGACTACTGCAATAGATCGCCACTCCCAAGAGATCTTCTCCGACCAATAGCTTCACCTAGTAGCGATACTGCAACCTCCGGTCCTAGCCCGATAGGTAGCGATTTGTCACACACTGGTACCCAGATCAACAGGTTAGACACTTGGGTTAAGATAGGTCGGGTGAACCCGTCAATCGGGAGACTCATTTCGACAAATCCATTTAACGAGCATGTATTGTTGAATCAAAGTTGGGTCGCTAGGCTAGGGATGATGAATGATGTCAGTGACTGTGAGTGCTCTCTACCTTGTTGATTTGATGAATATGTATAGTCCTCAAACAACCCTATTGGAGCGTTCTCTACCTGGAGGCTGACTGAATCTGAATAAACATTGTCGAACTCGAGTCGCTGTACTGGAGACTTCATTATCCCAATGACTGGACGAGGTATGTAATACTATCCCTATTCTCCCAAATAGAGATAAGACACGTAAACACCACGAAGCCACTCGCTGAAGGGAACCAACTGGTCACCATACGGGATCTGGCCCTCAGGTAAATCCTTGACATCAACTTTAGGCATTTGGATATACCTATGGCTCATACTGCAACTCGGAAAAGGCAGATTCCCCTGCAGCTTTCGCTCATAGCAGGGCGCATCCAAGTTCATCATACAATCACAGCACCACCACAACTCCGCGAAGGGCGGCCATTCCCGCTTGCACAAACCATCGCAGATAACCTTGCTTGAGGTTCCGTTTCCTTCCCGATTGAAGAGGGCGATCAGGGCAACGATAGCCTTGATATTCGGCTCGTCTTCGAATACTATAAAGACCTTTTGCAGTTTGAGATAGGCCTCCATGTCATTCCCTTCGTCGTCGTCTGTGAGAATGTCTACCGCTTCTTTGATGATGTCGCGAGTGGCGCGTTTGGCTTCTGTTATTTGGCCGTGGGTTTGATGGTATCGGGCCACGAAGGTCTTGGGCGGCATGCCATCCGAATCCTGGGTTTCCGCTGGAAAGAGTGTTTCGATTTTGTTGAGATACACCGAGACGGTTTCATTATCTTCACCCGCCGCTTGAGCCTTCTGGAGGTAAAGCGGGCCCAGTTTGTGGATAATGGGCATGCGCGAAGGCCCTGTAGGACGAATTTTCAGTGCCCTCTCCCATTGTTCTATAGCCTTGGATCGACAATCTGGAAGCAAAATGAGGGTTGATCCGTAGTGACGAAGCAGGTGGAATAATCGACCATGATTCTGCTGTTCAGTTGCGGCATTTACTGCGGCCGCGTATACCTCCCGCAGAAGGGGAACTCGCTCTGTGTGAACGGCGGCCTTAAGAATGCTGCCATCCAGTTGGCGCATATTACAGCCCACAGTTACCAGGACGACGAGGCCATCGACATCTTTGGTGGAGAGTTGCTGGATCAACTCCAGAGCCGAGATGACGTCCGCCCATCGCTCCTTCTCCGCGCACAACCCAATCATCTGAATAACCCGACCGTAATCAGTAAAGTCCAGCTCAATTACCTTCATGTAAGCAGCAACAGATATGTCAAATTGCTGCGTTTTCCAGTAGTTCAAAGCGAGGGTCCCCATAATCTTCGTGAGTTCGGCACGGTAGAAAAAATCTTCTTTCCACTGGCCTTGTGATTCAACGCGCTGCGCAACTGGCCGCAGGACTTCGATCGCCAGCTGCGGCTCGACCACATGAGCAAGCAGACTGGACGCTCTCCAGTAGTCTTTGTCGACCTCCAAAGCCTGTCTGGCTCGATCCTCGGCCGGCTTAAAGTGTCCGAAGATCTCGTATACCCAGCCCATCTGAGTATGCCAGAGAGCGTTCTTTTCTTCCACACCTAACGCTACCTGGCACCACTTTTCAACCTTTGCTATTTCTTCTGGCGAAGGAAGGAATGGTTCAGTTGGCTCCTTATAAGCCGCGTGTTCCATCTGTAACTTTGTTAGTACTGTTTATTCTCAGCATTGTCCCAATCACAAACCTTTTTGACGAAGCCGTATAAGAAGCGGAATGATTCCTCTGCAAGGATTCTGAAGTGCGCTGTCTGAACGAGATTCTTGGCCATGGCGTTCGCGGCCGGTCTGATCAAATCGATTGGACTCGCCGAGCTGGCTGTGATTTTCTTGATCCACGCAGATGTTGCTTCATCCTTGATTTCGGAGATCACAGCCGAGTCACTCAGCCACTTCAAGACTTCCCTCAAACCATCATCGTTGTCAAGCCAGCGAACGCGTGCTTCTAGCCTACTGTTTGTGTAAAGATCTTCAGGATCATCCAGAAGTAGCGTCTCGATGAATTTCTCGTCAGTGAAAACCTGCACGAGGCGAATCCCGACTTGACTCTTGCATGCAAGATCAGCCAGGGCCAGGTCTGCCGAAGACAGGTGATTCAGCAGCTTGCTGCGTGCGTAGGGAAGTAACTTTTTCGTCATCCAGTCAAGATCAGCAGTTAGCACACGTAGACAGTTCAGTGCCATTTTAGCCTCGCCCGTGTCGGGGTCGTCCTTGTAGATTGAGCCGCTCTTCTTCTGGCGTTGCTGCAGTAGGAACGAGTCGAAGTTGAACTTGTTATAGATGTCCGGCGGGCACACCGTCTTAAGGAAATGCTTCACTATGGCCACTTCTCCCGGCTGGGCTGCAGCCGAGTTTTGCTCGGCTTGGTTGTCGTCGACTCTTTTCTTCAAAGGGATCAAGTCCTGGATCTCGGAAGATCGGAAATCAATCTTGCCGTTCTTATCGATTTCAAACAAGTGATACTTCAACTTGAACTTCTCTCGTAGAGGAAGCAGCGACGCTTCTCCGGTTTTGATGTACAGCGCCGCGGACATCTGCCGTGGAGTGAGTAATTCCTTGGAAAAGATGATCCATTTGATAATCTCGTTGATTTCGGATATCTCAATCTCATTGCGGTTATTGTTCATGCTCTCAATCTCGTCGACTATCTGTCGAGAGCGTGCAACACCTGCATCGTTCAAAGCTTGTTCGATCTGCGATGTGTACTCCAAATTCCCGATGTTCTTGAGAGTTGTGTCGATTCGGTAGTAGTCCCCTTGCGTCTCCTCCCACAGTCGGTTGCAGATTCTGTCTCGAAGTTGTGGAATATCAAGCCTTGTAGGATCGCTCAGGGCGGGTACCTGGTCCATTTTTCGTTCAATGTATTTCCGTACATCAGGTCGATTCCGGGGGCTAATCGGAATCAGGTCGAACAAGACCCCATCCTCCTTGGCCAGCTGTTCGAAACACTTTGGGTCGCCTGTGAGGAAAACGCGGACCTCGCGTCCAGGCATGTCTGCACAGGCTCTTCGCAGGAATCGGATAATGCCCTCCCCGGCGCTATCACCGAGTCCATCAATGACAATGTAAAACACGGCCTTCATGCTGCGTAAATCTTGGTTTCCAAAGATCAAATGGTCGGAAATCTCGGCGGGATGAAGCTCCCCGAGCCTATCGCATATGGTCGCTGCAGACTTCTTGTAAAGCCTTTCTGCTTCGCTGAATTGCCAGACAATAGACTTTGCTACATTCTCTAGGTTGGTTGCATTCTTCAGCTCCTCTCGGGAATTTCCTTCCAGGAAATAAAAGGCCGTCCCGATGGGTGTGTCAGATTCTTCAGCCACCCTTTTCTTGAGTAGATGATGGATTATGGAGGCAGAAAGATAACTCTTCCCAGAGCCTTCGCCTCCCTCAACGGCAAAAATGGGAGACTTGGACGTCCCCGATTCCCAAGCAGTATACTCAGGCTGGTCAAATATCCAGTCGCCGGTATCATGTAACTTATGGGAGAGGTAATGTCGGTAGATTGTGTGCCAGAAAGGCTCAGGGGCAGTCTTGTCATGATTCATCTTGTTGTCGTCAAACGCGAGTGCCTTGAGGATAACCTGGGTTCGATATTGTTTGTCCTTCTCCTTCCTTTGCTCCTCTCTGTCCTCGGAAAATGTGGTAACCAGGCCTTGGGTCAGGGCCAAGTTCGCCTTGGAGTTTCCGGCGGCATCCGATGCCAAAGAGAACGTTTGCGCCACCACCAATCGATCCTCCTTGTCCACAAGGCTCTCCATCTTGGAGAACAGATCCTCTACGGCATTCTCGCCCAGGAAGAACATCTTCGAAAACACTTTCCACTTGGCCCTCTTCGATCGCATTTTGACCGTCCGGTCACAGATCTCCACAAAGAGCATCAAATGCTGACTGGCAACCCTAGTCAAGGCAGCATCCATCCCCCCTTTGACGTGATATTTCATGCGTTCCAGGAATAGCGTGGATCTTTCCAGGAGTCCAGCGATTGCTTCAAACACCCCTTGGTAACCTCGGTACGCGTCGATCACGAAGCTGAGCGCATTGAAGCAAAGCTCTGAGGGGCCAAACACCTGTGAAGTTAGAATTTATCGCGGATCTCGGTTCAAGAAGTGTGTCTCACCTGGGACGCGGCGCCCGCCGCGATACCGCCAACAGTCTGGATAAGCTTCAATGAATTGCCAAAGATCTTTCGAATGGTTTGAAATGTTCCAGATGACGCTTTGTCGTTTTTTCCGGCTTCGTCGACTTGTGAGAGCACACCGTCAACGCTGAGGGGTCTAATCTTTCGCTTGTCCCCGCCGGCTAATTCCACAACGCGAGACTGAACCTGCGCCCATATCTTCTGTAGCTCTTCATTTGTCTCGGGATCCAGGCCCCGAGGGACCATGGCTGTCGGATTGCTTTCCACAGAGGTCACCATGGCGAATATCTATCCAATTCAAGCTCGCGTACTTGGTGACCATCATGGAAGTTCAGACGGGCTCGCTTTAAAGCATAGGAGATGAAATGAGGGGCTGAAATTCCACCCTTCATGTACGGTGATGTAAGCTTCGGCTAGACCTCACGGGATTAGGTTCGCTTGAGCAAAGTCGTGGTGGCCGGTGTGGTTCTGATGCACATCAATTACCCGGCCTGTCAATGATTGATGGACCCGATCATCGAATCTGATTTCCGAAACCACCTCACGCCGATTTTATTGGTGATTGATGGTTCATGACCGATCAAACAAAGTTCATCTGGGTCCGATCATCAATGTATGCTCCGTGAGTCTGACTCTGTAACTATTTCGTGGATAGGAAGCCAACGGCGACCAGCGGGCGCAGTCTCTGGCCATCATTTTCCGGGTCAGGTGGTATTGTTCACGAAGAAGTACCTGGATTTCACATTCAGGCAATTAACAGGTGGTTTTCGAACATAGCTAAGGCGTGAGAAGATGAGAAAAGAGAGGATGAGAAGATGAGAGAGTGAGATGGTAAGAACTCGGTCTCACCTTCCCGCAAAGACAGAAATCATGTGATCGGTTGCCGAGTCATCAGTATAAGAAATGCGAAGTGAGACTACCTAGGCAGGCAAATATGATTGCTGGTTTCACGTATTCAGGTCTAATTCAAACCTATAGATATCACGATCGATCGGGCATACAGATCCGATCGATCCAGATTTGGGTGAACCATTCTCAAGCGTCACCTGACCTTGAATATGTTGACGTCATAGATCGTCACATTGTTCCAAAACCGCAAAAATCGAACCCAATTCCTCTTAAATCTCGTTGTATCTCACTTCACAGCTTCAGTTTTGAAAGTACCGAGTATATACATCTCCCTCAAAATGAGCGCCCAATTCTCACCCGCCATTCGCATCGCACAAGCGGTAGGCTTAACCGGAGCCGCCTGGTTGGCCGGTACGTTACACAAGAGGCCAAGCAAAGACCACCTGAAAATTATACAACCTTACTGACTCCAATAGGCGACATCTCGGCCTATAGCCTCTACGCCATCCCGTCGCTGGTAAAATCCCACCGCGACTATCAAGCCCCGGTAACTCTAATCGTCAAGCAATGGCGCGACATGTACAACGTCGGAAAGATTAAGAACCCGCCGATAGCGGCCCTGACTGCGGCTGCATTTGCGTATCTTGCGTGGGCGGTCCCGAATAGCGCAGCTGGAGAAATTCTGGCGTCGGAGAATGCGGCGGTGCTGTATAGTGTCGCTGCTGTGTTGACAGTCAGTATCGTCCCGTGGACGGTTGGGGTGATGACCAAGACGAATCGGAAGCTGCTGGATCTCGCTGAGGGGATTTGGGTGCCGAGTGAGAAATCTAGTGAGGAGGTTGAGGGGTTGTTGGGGAGGTGGATTGGGTTTAATCTCGTGAGGGCGTTGTTTCCGCTTGCCGGGGCTGTTGTTGGCTTTCTTGCTATCTAGCTGGAGATATATATTTTGTATTGTATGTGGTTGCTGTATAGGCTTGATTTTCTAGGACCAACGTGACTTTCCCTATTTGGATGAGGCTACTTTAAGTAAGGGTACTCAGGGGTTGCTTACTAAGTATTTCTTATTAACTAACTATTCGTGCTAGTGGTTTGTCACCAAACCAAATCATCCAATGGAATGGCGCGTGTTATCCCCGATCGGCCACGGCCTCCGGTCACGGCCTGACTGCAACAAGATTCCGGGCTGCGATGCCAGCTCAGCTTTGATTTGTTGTGTGGCTTGCGTCCTTGATTCTTCGCATTTCTCTTTTAAGTAGTGATCTAGCCTCTGAGCGCCAAGTGGAATGATTCAGCCGCAAAACTTGCCCAACGCGGTTAGGCTATTGCCAGATGCTTAGACTTAGTCTTGATCGCTTGATCGCTACAGCCTCAATTCACACCAACTATCACCAATTATGAGGTTGGCTAGTATGGCTACCTCATTTCCATAGTCGATCTGCGCGACACTTATCGTAAGCAAGCATAATAGCTCCCAACCGTCACCCAACCATGGACGTTCCATTGTAGGACAAAGGATAGTAAGGCCGAGGCGCGGTATGGACTTATCTCCGGGCTTATCGACGACGGCATTAGAAGATATATAGTGGGATGAAGAACCCCATCTTGAACCTGTACTATCTATCATCCAGTGCATCCTGTTCATCTATTCAAAATCATTCATCACTCTCCCAAAGCCAAACTAAGATGTCCCGCCTCTCCGGAAAAGTCGCTCTAGTGACTGGCGCCTCACGCGGAATCGGCCGCGCGACAGCCCTCGCCCTCGCAAAAGACGGCGCGAGCGTAGTAGTAAACTATATCTCCTCGTCCAAAGCCGCAGAAGAAGTTGTGCCTGAAATCGGCTCTGACCACACGCTGGCAATCCAAGTGGACGTCTCAAAACGCGATGATATCGCACGCCTAAGACAAGAGACCGTCGACTATTTCGGCAAAAATTGATATCCTCGTCCTGAACGCGGGCCTCCTATGGAAAAAGGGAGGTCTAGCGAGTATCAGCGAGGAGGACTTTAATACGCTGTTTACTACGAATATCAAGGGGCCGCTTCTTACTATTCAGGCGGCGTAGCCACATATTCCCGCTGAAGGGCGCGTGATGCTCTTTTCGACCTTACTCGCGGCATTCAGCATGGTAACGCCGAATTACCTCCTCTACACAGTATTAAAAGGCGTGATCGAGCAAATGACGCGCGTGCTAGCGAAGGATCTAGGGCGGAGGGGTATCATAGTAAACACGATTGCGCCCGGACCCATCGGGATGGATGCGTATTTTATCGGCAAGATAGAGCAGATGGTGCAGATGCAGAGTAACATTGCGCCTGCGGGACGCTTGGGGAAGCCAGAGGAGGTGGCCAATGTGGTGAGCTTTTTGGCGGGCGAGGAGAGTTCGTGGGTTAATGGGCAGACGGTGCGGATTAATAGGGGGATGACGGTTGGTTGAGTGAGGGAGTAAGGGTTTGATGTTTACTTTGTCTATGGATAGTTGAATTGAATGCACATAATGTACTATAACCTTCTAGACATGTCTCTGCGCCACATTACTCCGCCGCAATCTTCTTCCACCGCAAATTCACCTTCTCCGGCTTCCTAACCTGAAGAGAAACCTGCGCAACAGGACCCTCCATCAACCCCAAAAGCCTCCCCCTCGCCTGCTGCGCACTCTCCCCATCAGCAGGAACCGGCTCAACAACAGCTCTCCGAAACAGCGCCGCAACCGTCGCGACAAACTCCACCTGGGCCATCTTCATGCCCGGACAGATCCGTGGCCCACCGGACCAGGGCATGAACGTCCCCTTGGGCAGAGAGATCATCTGTCCCTTATCATCGATCCAGCGGGATGGTTTGAAGTCTCTGAAATCGGCGCCGTAGAGGTCCGGGTCTGCGTGCATGATTTGAATTGATACGTATATTTCCATCGGCGGGAGGAGCAGGTGCGAGGTGGTTTCAGTTGCGAGGGTTTGTGGGGTGGAGACGGAGCGGACTGCGTGCATTACTGCTGTGAAGATGCGGAGGGTTTCGTACTGTGTCGTCTGTTAGTGAGCCATTCGAAAGACATAAGAGGAAGAATGCGTTCAGAAATAGGAAAGAGCTGTAGAAAGGCGGGACGATCTCACCATAACCGCAAGAACGCGCTTCGACCTCGGAAAGACCTCATCATACTTCCACGTCAGGAGATCCGCTGGAAGATTACCCAGTTCCTCACGGATCCAGCCCTGCCACTCCGGGTACGCAGCCAGGAACAAAACCGCATACCCCATGGTATTGGCCGTAGCCTCGAACCCCGCAACGGTGAAGATGAACAAATTCCCGCTAATCTCCTGGTCCGAGAGGTACATCCCGGACATGCCCCCGCGCTTCGCCTCATCAGCGCATTTTACAAGGACCTTGATGAAGCTGTTTTGCCCCGTCGAGGTCGAGTCCGTAGTAGCGGCCTGTTTTCGTTCCATATCTAAAACCGCCTTGGTATACTCGGGCATATGCTCTTTGCGCCGTCCAAGTCTCTGCAAGCGGGTCGGCATAAAGGGTAATTTAAGTATGGTAGAAGGAACGAGCGCGGCCTCGAGCAGCATTTGCGCGACCAGCGAGACAGTCTCGAAATACAGCCCGCGTCCATCCTGGATTTCCGCGCCAATGCTTTCGAAATCTGGAGCCCACTCCTGCTTCTGCCCGTATCCAGCGAAGCCCATCACGTTGATTGCGACGGACTTTAGTCCGCTGAGGGTTTTGTTTCCTGGATTTGGATTCGAGTTTGAGAGGAGGTATTCGTTCATCTGGCACGCCTGCCGACAGCTTTCGTCCCAGACTATCTTGGATATGCCTTCGTTGAGGTTTGGCGCGACCATTTTGCGTTGGCGTTGCCTGGAAAGAGACGCTGGGGTTAGTTCAACAGATACCTGCGGGGTTGAAGGTTGTAGAATACAACACAACTCACCATTCAGCGCCGTTAGCCTGGAGCAAGTTTGTCAGCTACATAATTCTAGCTATACAAACAGAGTAGATATAGAAATTAACGCACGGTAATAACATTCGCCCCAAAAAGCCCCATAACCTTGCCTACAATCTCCGGCTGCAAGAAGTCCTTTCGCCTCTGCAGGATAACATTCGCAATTGCCGGATCTGCTACCCTATCAAACAGTCAGCACATTCCCCCATCAGACATGCCCACAGATAGATATGAATAGGTATAAAGACAACTCACCAAAGTGTACACTCATCCAACGTAACAAGCACAAACGTCTTGCCCACACGCCCATGGATCTCCGCCTTCTGCCGACACTCCCAGCCATAGATCGCCACGTCCAGGCGCGTATACAACGGTTCTGGTATATATTTCTCTAGTAGCGGCTGGAGCATAGGCGTAATGACCATCCAAATGATGTTCTTCGTTGGGAATGGGGCGATGAAGACGGGGAAGCCGCTGCGGCGGCCGTGCATGTAGAAGCGCGTTAGGGAGATTAGTTTCCAGGATATGTACGCAAGGAGCGCGCCTGTACAGAGAGTTTGCATGGGTGCCATTGCGAAAAAGCTGTCAGGGCGGGATCCCGCCATGATGAAGATGCCAGGTCGTGGAAGGAGAGGTAAGGGGAATTATATCGAGTCTCCGCCCGCCCGCGCCGTAGGTCTAAAGCAAGATAATTGTACTAAGGGCGATGCCCCAGGCGTGCCATCCTCAATTTGCTGGGTTCCGCTAGCCCTGACTATGATCTGTTTGATTTTCCGTGAGCTGAAACCGTGGGCAAACAGAGCCCATTCATCCCCCAGGTCGGTCCGTCTAAGCATCTTGGCAGGACGGAGCTGAAAGTCTCGGGCCCTGGCAGCGCTGATCGTAACTACTAGTATTTCACGCTAGCGGCCAGAAACCGAGGGAAATACTATTCCAGCCGCGCTCTCTCGAACAGGGACATGCGGGTTCGTTCAAGGTTAATCTGCCACAGGGTATCCTACTATCTACTACTGCTTACAGTTCCGTTGATGCTCATTTGCGGGAGTGGGCATATCTATTCCAGTGACGGTCGGCATACAAGAGCCGACAACAGATATCCAGAATAATACAATACAATCACACCGCGACGGGTTTTTAGACACTCTGCCCAGCTTCTCGAGTGCATCTAGATCGTGCGGTTATCTATCAATCCATAGACTAGAATGCTTTCTATTCTAGAAGAAGAAAGCCTGTACTACATACCCCGCACCCTGTGTTTCGCCAAAGTCTCACGTTTTTGCATTGGGTATTTACTTCAGACGCATACTGCAAAGTGCCAGGGCGAGTCCGGCTCCAGCTGCGGCTGCAGCGGTCGCGCCTCAAATGCAACGGCATCCCGGAGTAGTGCAGCAAAATGATTCTCAACGAGCTCGCGCACGGAGACCTTCGAAGCCTCGAGTCCGATGGAGGGTTGATTCTTGAGTATCTTGCGGCGCCGCTCGGTGTCGGTTGCGATGTCGGGTTGTTCGGTGGGCCGAGCTTTCGCCCCGGACTGCATAAAATCGGACCTGCGCAGGGTTGTGGCAGAGTATCAGTATCAGTCACTCTCGCAACGCTCTATTGCTGACAGCCGGCTAGTGTATGTGAGCGTCCACTTAAAACTGGCCCTGGCATATTTGCCTGAATGCCTCGCCCTAGAATCCCCCCTCGCTCGCACCGGTTTGTAATGATGGCCGTGGATGTAAGCAAGGATGAACCTCCCGCTGAAGCCGGGTGCTGTTGGGAATTACATCTTATTGCGACCCAACGTCAACGACTAGGCAAACGCCAGCGCGTTTCAAGGCCTGTGGCTTTTGGCATGCATGCTGCCATAGAGCGAGCCAAGGCCACCAAGAGAGAATAGGCCTAGAGGCATTAACGGAAGACGAAGGGCACAAAATCTAATTTACTTGTCCCGGGATATTCCACCGTGACCCTCCTTGGGAGTCCCGACATGAACCTGGCCGTCGAATCCAACCTCCACCCACCGCTCCTTCAGATAAGACGTGTCCTCGAGCAGCTTGCGCCCAAAGGACAGATACGTCACGGAATACAGGGGTCTGTCGAGCTGAAGTGGCGACTTTTTTGAAGATGTGCGTTGACTTACAATTGCATTCCGACGGCTGACATAGCTAATGACGTTGGGGATATACTAATGCGTCTCTGCCTGCAACAAGCCAAAGGCCTTGCCGTAGCATAGATTACTGATGATATTAAGGGTAAGGTAGTCTGACCAGGCTGCGATATCTATTAAAGTACCCCACCCTGTTTGCGTTCCCGCGCGTAGTAACGCGTAAAAGGTATTAACATGGGATAGCACACGACCCTCTATACCCTTTAAAGTAGTCTTAGTAAATAACCATGCAAGGATCTTATACTTAGCCGCGTGCTGCTTCTTGTCTATGCAGCTGATTGTACTAGGTATATGGCGGCTCGCGCTCATAATAGAATACGCGTTTGCTTTACGATATTCGCCCGCGTGGAGTATATCTCAGACATGCTGGTGTAGGTATTTATCGATATTGAGTTAGAGCCGAAGCGGACGATGGTTCCTATATATAAGCCTTAGTTAAGCCACGTACTGAAGCTTCTCTGATGGTTTGTTAGAAGCTTGTACCGTAGGTTTCATGCCACTCGCGCAGTTTGAGATGAATGTCTCCGCGCCATGTATACGGCGGTCGGCCATACTGGAGGTATGCGTGGTTCGGTGTTCAGTGTGTATACGTTCCCGGAGACGCAGATTGCCGTTATGACTGCGACGAATGGGAGGGATTTTGGGGATGCGAGCGACTTTACAGCGCAGATTTTGATCCAAGCTCTGTTTGATCTCAAGCCGGTGCTTGACTTGCTCCCTTGGGCCAAGAAGGAGGCGGAGCTGGCGGCGGGGTTTTATCGAGAGCATATTGAAGCGCCGTGGGAGTGAGACAGGCGGCTGAATGACCCTGAGCGAAATCGTTCAATTTATGTGGGTGACTACCGTGGTTTCAACAATCGGTTTAGTCTCACCATAGCCGCGGGCAATTCCTCTTCTTCTTCACCATCTTTGTCCGTTGTGTTCAACGACCCTCTCGCCTCGGAGTGCCCGTTGATATTTTATCAGATGGATGTATACAGCTTGCTCCTACCCGATGAGGACTATGCGAGAATGCAGGCAATTATTCCTAAGGAGTACAAGCAAATGCTGCTGAAGTTCAAGGTCGATGAGGGAGGGAGAGTGGTTGGGCTGTGGTGGCAGTGGGATATAGGAGCCGAGGCGGCTTGGTTGAAAAGAGTAGCTACATAGGTGCGCGACGTGCATATATTGAGCAAAAGCAGGAAAGGATTGTTGCGTCCCCTGGGTGAACCTCGAACAGACCTGAAGTGCGAAGACTAAGCTTTCGCCTTTACAGCATCGGCTCGAGCAAAGGAGGTATCAGTAAAAGAGGAATAAAAGTCAAGACTATGATACGATTCAGAAAGGGGCTCTATTCATATGACATTAACCTTCTATTGCAGGAGAATATGGTATCGTTCAGATTTACGCTCTATGCAACAACTCCTGAATCAACACATCCTTCCACTCCTCCACAAACCCTTGCACAAACCCGGCCGTGTAGAACGCCTCATTGTAGTTACAAGATAGATGGATCCTCCCATTCCAGGTCCAGAGATGTATCTGCAGCGGCCGAATAACAGCGGCAACAGCAAGCGACCAATCCACCACTTCGAAAGTCCCCATAGCGCCCGTATACGACTGTTGAAGAAAATTATCCACGATTCCCAACGAACTAAACTCTGGCCGTGCCGCGCCAGGAGACTCATTGAGTACCTCCATCGGTGCACTCAGGATGCCACCGAGCTTCTGGTGGTAATCGATCATGTGGCTGTACAGCGGCTGCAAGTCCTGGCCATAGTAAGTGGATAGATATTCCGCGATGGCGTCAAAATTGGCGTGCTCAGAGAACTCGATGCTGCACGGTTTGCCGGTGTGGTAGATACATGCTGCTCCATGGGAGTCAATACCGTTCCAAGGGGCTTGAAGACGCTTTCGCTGGTCAAAGGGAGTGAAGCCGAGCATCCGGCCGTCGGGGGTATCCGTGTGGGGGCGCATTGCTGTAACGAGGGCCGCGTGCACGGTGGTCGTGACTGTTTGGCCGCGGGATTTGCTAGCCGCGATGATCTGCTTGCTGGTTTCGTGGTCGAGTGGGATAGTGATGCGGTGCGAGCTTCCTGGGGTCTTGTTCGGCAGGCTTTCTTGTAATGATGACGGCGGTGATCCCGCGAAGATCACACCTAGCACTGCGTCAGATGCCTGACTAATTTCCGGTGTAGCGGGTTCATCTGTGAGCCCTGCGAGTTGACTGAATGAGGGCGGTAGGTTGATGGCCTCTGACCCATCGAACACGGGGACACCATCCTCACTGGCCAGGAGAGTGCAGAAGGCGTGCTGGAGAAGAAACATGCCTCTACCATCCGTTCGCCAATGAGGGGTCCGGAACAGTAGCTCCCGCGAGTACGGCAGGTAATGCAGCATCATTGTATCCGATGGTGGGAGGGTCTGCTCCAAGTATGCCGCAGAGCGAGTTTTGTCATCTGGGTATATGACCAACGATTCCTGCACCCACCCCTCAAGTTCCTCGTCCGAAGGCACCGTGTATTGAAACCTCTTCTCCACACTATCTAGAAGAACAGCCGCTACGTGCGGATGTCTGTGCCGCAGTGCAATCCATGCCCGCCGTACATCTTTGACAGATGGCGCACTCTTCAACTCGATGGTGCTTGAGGTTAACCAGTGTTGCATTCCTAACTCTTTGCCGAGGCCTGCGACTCCGAGGTAGAGAAGTTCACCAGTATCGAGCGGACGCTCATAGCGGCCCGGTGCTGTCTCTTGCCACCACATTTTCTCAAATCAAAACACACGTTGGAGCGAAAATGGCGGGCGGAATGTAGAAGTGGGTGATAAAGATGAGGTTGGAAATGTGATGATGGTCTTATTTAAACTTCTAGTTCGGATGCGACCATGTCGCTCTTTATACTCTTAGGCAAGAAAGTCCAAGAGACATGCTGCATCAGCCCAATATCATCTAGATTAGGTTCAATGGGCCGCTTTGTGAGGCGCCCCAAGCCCTACAATACAATAGTCGGCTTTTTTCCGCTAGCCCTATTACGCCAAGACTTGCGGCAGGTGTCCTGAGCTTTCATCAGCACGAGGAGGAGCTTACGTATAATCATATTAATCGGTATGTGACAAGCAGAAGACGCTGAGGATAGTGATACAATGTGTCTGGCCTAACTAACATGGCGCCTGTTTAGCTGAGGTTGATAATCGCTATCTGAAGATGCCCGCTTATCCTCTCTCTCGTGACGAACTATATAAGGTCAATAGGCACTGTAGCGGAAGGACTGCAATTAAACCTGTGTAAGGTGCAACATGCCACTATTCATCCGCCTTGGGCATCCTCCAGGACTAGTAATCCTACAGCTGGTAGGGTGGTGAGCATAGTCGCCCTCGTAGACTACTCTACGAAAACGCGTCTGGACCCTTGATGAAACAATAGTATTGTTACATTGCTCGTTGGCATATCTTCAGACCCACGTACCAGGTTGAATCTCATTATACGGATATTAACGGAGATAAACACAGAGAGCCCCTTGGACCCTGCTCAGCGACTTCCGCTTACCACTAAAGCCTGTGACAAATTGCTATCTATCGGGCTAGTACCGGAGATTACAGTATCACTACTAGGCGAAGCCATTGGTCGCCGAAGACGTCTCAGGATTGACGATCTATTGGAGTAGTCGTACTACTCCAACGGCAACTCTAAAGGGATTAATATCAGAGCTCTGCGAGGTCTATATAAGACCTCTACTTATATCTAGACCATAGGTTCTTAATCTATCTTAATATATTACTCCTTTATTTACTCTCTACTACCTAGTTCTATTAGTAATATATTATAGTCGCTATACTTTTATCTATCACTCCTATTCCACTAAGGCGCTTTTATAACATAGGTTATAAGTAGACTTGTTAAACCACGGGTTTTGGGTTAACCCATGGCCTCGTGATTTGAACTAGTAGGTTTTGGGTTAGGTCAGGCACTCCCTAACTCACCCTGTGGATTATCAAAAAAACCTAGTAACCTAACCCAAAAACCCATTAAAACCCATTATGTTGATCTTTACCTAATTAGGTAAAGATCAACCTATTTATATAGATTTAATATAGATAGGTATTAATATTACTATAATTTATATATTTTATTTCTTAGTAACCCATCAGGTTAACCCACTGGGGCATGGGTTATTTAATTTAACCTAAAACCTAGCAGGTTATTAATATAAGTAACCTAACCCATTTCTTGGCGGGTTAGGGTAGATTAGGGCGGGTTTCACGGGTTGGGCTGAACAAGTCTAACTCTAATAAAGCAAGCAACAGCTACTTGCCTGGGGTATTTAATAAAGATCTAGCTAATTCACGCGAAGAACTAACTAATATTATCTAATTAATCAAGCAAGATAATACTAATAAAGATAATAAAAGTAATAAAGTAAGTAGATAATTACGAAATAAAATAGTAAGTAATATACCTGTAGCTAGACTTGTTTAACCCAACCCATGAAACCCGCCCTAATCTACCCTAACCTGCCAAGAAATGGGTTAGGTTACTTATATTAATAACCTGCTAGGTTTTAGGTTAAATTAAATAACCCATGCCCCAGCGGGTTAACCTAATGGGTTACTAAGAAATAAAATATATAAATTATAGTAATATTAATACCTATCTATATTAAATCTATATAAATAGGTTGATCTTTACCTAATTAGGTAAAGATCAACATAATAGGTTTTAATGGGTTTTTTGGTTCAGGTTACTGGGTTTTTTTTGATAATCCACGGGGTGAGTTATAGAGTGCCTGACCCAACCCAAAACCCACTAGTTCAAATCACGAGGCCGTGGGTTGACCCAAAACCCGCGGTTTAACAAGTCTAGGGTTGAACAAGTCTAGGTACGAGGTACTACCAAGATGCCCTACGAGCTCTAGGCAGGTTATAAAGCAGATATTTACTGATTATAAATGCCCTTTTACAAGGTCTGGTTCTACTGAAAAGACTCTGATAAGCTCGAACCAAGAGCTATCAAAGGAACCTTTATTAGGTTTAATAAAAGTAGAAAGTACTACTAGGTACTAGCTAAACATGACTAATAGCTCTACCAAGTAACTAATCTAATCTTTCTAGAAGGGCAAAATGATATCATCAGTAGCGAGCCAGGGGAGCGAGAAAAATACATGGAATTAATAGATTTTAGAATTTTAGAAATCGGTTCTGAAATTAGGGGTCGGGAGTCCCGCCTTGCTTACCGGGTCGATCACGACATGGGCGACTATCCTATTATTGACAAACTGAGCAACCTGGAGTTTGATTTCCATCCCATTCAGCAAGCAGAGGGGTTCAACGGTCGAGGGCTCGATTACATCCGCGGCAACCTGTTCCCTACGCAGAGCGGCCGTGTTCTTCCCCATGACACTCCTGGCCAAAACAATGATATCATCGATGTTCTGGAGCCCGAGGTGAGGAAAGCAATTGATGAGAAGGCCAAGATCCATCTCTTTGGCTCCATGTTCAACACGAACAACGGAATCCACAATGTCCATATGAACCAGGGCAATGTCAAGAAATTCAGGAAGGGCGATGGAGTGTATCAGGATGGAGGTCTTCTTATCGAGTATGGTGGTCACTGGACGGGCGTTTTCCTTGCATTTGCCTAGCAGGGTATACACACACACGACACGACTGGTCATATAACCAGCGACGACCCTCTGACCTGGGGAGAATTCCTGCAGTCAGGAAGGGGGAGGAGGACTCGTGGTACTGTGCTTTGAGCCTTGACCTTCCGTCGAGTCTCTTCGTTACCATTTGACAGGTTCTTACTGTTGTCAGCCTTGAATAGGCTATGTTGAGAGAAGTTGTATATTGTTAATGTTCTCCAAGTTTCCCTCCACCTCTCCATGACACTGTTACACTTCTAGGATGTTTATGAAAGGGCCCGCCAATCCATCACTGGCTAGTTTAATATTCGACATGCCACGATGAATCAGCCACCTCTGCGAGTCTTGAAACTATTGTAGCCACAAACGCCTTCCATTAAAATGGACGTTGCAACCTTCGACGAAAACAGCGCCGCGTGGATGTTGTTTTCCCATCACCAATTGCTAACAACCTACCCGGGTGCAGGTATGAAAGATTCCAAGGAGGTCCACACGAAGCCTGATGGGACCCTGGTTGCGAAGGAAAACTGTAACTAAGAAGGTCCAGCCTCGCTGGGAGAAGGTGTTTTGCGAGCATTTTCGCGCACAGTCGGCGGAGGAGGCCAAGGTGGTACCACCCAGACACAGGTGGTTTTTCTGGTTTTTATATTTATTTTGATATTGCGACAAGACTGTATTATGGTAGTGTAAAAGCATGCTTTGAAATCCCTTCATTCCTCGTAATTCCATTTATTGCTTACAACGGCTGCTGATTTGATTGCAAAGATGGCCTTGTGAGCCTCGGATTCTTTTGTTCTTGCGGCCACAAAAGGTATGTATACACGGACCATAGGACTCCAACCAAACAACAAAGAGCCATATAAAACCTGGAACACCTTGGAAAAGTCCAAAAATAAACATATCTTCTTGTTTAAACTACGTGTGACGCACTCTCCCTTGCAAGCATGTTCGTCCTGGAATGGAATTCTTCTTCTAACTCTAGCTATCACCCCTATTTCAAAAATTAACAATGAACCAGGAAAGTCGCCTTCGACACCTAGCCATCAACTACAATACCATCTTTCTACGGAACACATGTCACTAAATCAGCCTCTCAACTATTTGTTCCCCGGAAAGTCGGAAGTCCTAAGAAGAGGTGTGTTCAGACACCGTAAACGCAAGCGACAAGAGGGTCAAGACCCAGCACCCCGCGCCCTCATCCGAAGCTATCAAGATTTTGATTTCTGCAGGAACTACAACAGTGACGCATGGGAGCGAGGCGACTTCTTCTACTTCTCAAAAGACGACGAGGTATTTTGGGGATTCAGCAGACGGCCATTATCGCGACTTGCCGCATGGAAGGCGGCCCTGAAGCGCATCCCCGACGAGAGGATCTTCCCCCCTATTCCCAAAGACACGCGCACGGCCCTGACCATCGTCCCGGCGGAAGTTCTCGCCAGCAACCGTTAGCTGTTCCACGTGAAGCATGTCAATCTCATGGACTACTACTATTTCCGCGACATCCCGATGCGCCGGTTCGAGTTTCTGGCCGAAACGCTCATCCTGGAGACACTCGTCGGGCCCAACGCCCACCTGCCTCCTCACCCCAACATTATCCGCTATCATGGCTGTCGCGTGCACCGTGGATACATCACGGGCATCGTCCTCGAGCGCCTAGAGTACACCCTGTACAAGTATGTCTCGCAGCCGGGGTTCCGCACGCTCGATAAAAAGGGTTTCATCGCCAAGTTGCGGTCCGCGGGCAACTATGTGCGTTCGCTGGGCCTTGCCCACAACGATATTAACCAGTCGAATATCATGGTGAGGGGGATTTCAGATGGTCAACCGGGGCCGGTGCTGATTGACTTTGGGTCGTGAGTGATTTGAGAAAGTAGGGTAGATACCAAAAAAAAAACAAAAAAAACAGACAAGTCCAAAGCAAGCCCGGCATCAGAGCGGGAGCTTAGATTTGTTTCCATCTTGGATGGCATAAGACTGAGGGAACTTGGAATACAAGCGGGCGCAAGCAACCCTCGCAGCTGGTCGCTTGTTGTAAGCCCGAAGCAGTGTTTAGGTCTAGTTCATCTAGGTAGTAATCTGGCGTCTACTTGGCCGACAAGCCCTCATTCTCCCAATCCTACACTTTAGGAGATAACTCTTACCAAGCAGGGGCCAAAGGTTTGATTGAAGACAGATTCACAAGCAAGTAAAGCCGTCTAAGCACACTTTACCTCGAGGCCGTCCAGCCCATCACTGCTTTTCCACCCTTGAATTATCCGTATAAAGTCCGCAATGCCATCTCCCCAATTCGCCAGTCTAGCCGCATTCACGAGATTCTCCATACTCCTCCGCTTATCCATCTCCCCGTCGTTATTATAGTACCCGGGGGTACAATTCGCAACGCCCGCCATGGCCCCGGCCCGAGCGATAATCTTGGCCGCCCAACGCTCCTCCGCCTCGGCCGTGGGCTCAATGGTCACCTTTGTCCCTATCGTTGCACGGCGCATGCCTGTGGAGATAATGTACGCCACATGACTAGATAACTGGTCCAGAACGTACATCTGGTTCGCACAGACTCCAATCTGATGCGGGCCGGGATAGAAGAGATTCGGAAAGTCCCTTGAGACAACGCCATGGAGGGTAGCCAGTCCTGTGGCCCATTTCTCCTGCATTGACTTCCCACCACGGCCCAGAATGGTGATTTTGGCCTTTTCGGCTGGACTCGCTGCGCCGGAGAATGTGAGGCCCGTGCTGAGAACGATGAGATCTAACGGGTACTCCGTCTCTCTTCCAACCATGATCCCCGTCTCTGTGAATGCGCTGATTTCGGTGTTGCGTATGTCCACGAGTTTCACATTCGGTCTATTGAATGCAGCCAAATAGTCGTCATGGAAACAAGGGCGCTTGCACCAGCCGCGGTACCAGGGTTCGAGAAGCTCTGCAGTCTCTCTGTTCACAACAACGTCGGAGACACGGTCTCGTATACGCGCTTGTCGAGCGTGGTCTGTGGCGCGGATTTTCCCTAGGAATTCAGCTTCCCGATTACCCGGCCCGCCGATCAACACGCTGAACGAGGGCATGGTCGTCCACGCGTCACGGACAAGATCCTCAGCCGGCAGTGGGTCCTCGTTTGACGTGAAGGAATTGAAGTTCTCCATTCGGCGGCGTTGCCAGCCTGGCTTTGCGGAGACCTCCTTCCACGACTCGGCGTCAATGGGGTAGTTGTTTCGCCAGTCGACGGACGAAGGTGTTCGTTGGAAGACGATCAATTCTTTCGCCCACGCCGCCAGTTGGGGGACGACCTGGATGCTTGATGCACCTGTTCCGATGATTCCAACCGTTTTATCTTTGAGCTTTTCGAGCACAGGGTTCTGTGCCGAGCCGCCGGTAATATCGTAGTTCCAGCGAGATGTATGAAAAATGTCGCCCTGGTAGCTTTCGAGGTTGGGGAACTCTGGTGCCGAAGGGCCGGAGAAAGGCCCCGAAGCCAGCATCACAATATCCGCCTCGAGAGTGATATTCAATGGTCCGTCATTCGAATTCCCCCGCTCAGCAAACACAGTCCAGCTCTTCCCCTCCTCATCCCACCTTAACTCCCGCGCCGTCGCCCGAAACAACCCCCTTCCTAACAGCCCCCATTTCCCGGCAATCATCTCCGCATACCTCCTCAGTTCATCCCCAGAAACATACTTCATGCTCGGCATATACCCTGTCTCCTCTAGCAACGGCATGTAGATGAAACTCTCCACATCACACATAATCCCCGGATACCGATTCCAGTACCATGTGCCGCCGAAGCCGCCTGCCGTGTCGACCAGGATGATGTCTTCTGCTGTATATGTCCCCGATTGGATTAGGCGGATTGCGAAGAGGAGGCCGCCGAAGCCGGCGCCGATGATTAGGACGGGTGTATGTTTTTGGAAGAGGAGGGCGGTGTTGGTTCGAGCGTCGTCGTTGGTCCAGGGGTCTCGGGTGAGGTTGGTGAATCGGGGATTGCTGAGAAGGTCAACGGAGGGTGTTCGGCCGCGGTGTTGAAGCTGGTTCTCTCGCTCTTCCTCGTATTGGCGCTCGATTGTTGCTAGGGACGTTTGTTCGAGCACGTCTGTCAATGCAGTTCTGCTCATATAGCATGTCATTGTTTCCGAAGCCATGGTTCTGCGCCGAGCTTTGCGTATACGTTCGCTCAGCAGTGGGAGATGGGGTAGAAATGGTACAGGGATAAGGTCGCAGGCTCAGCTAAACAAACATCTATCTCAGTCAAATATCCTCTCCATACTCTATCCCCTATGCTTATCTGCTGGCACCCCATGTATGGTCGCTCGGGAGTTGGCCGCTAGCGCCGGGGCTTGCTTGGCACGCAATGGTGGGCAAGATGTTCAGCTAGCGGTCTCGCATCGGACTTCACCTGGCTTTGCAGATCTGTTGCTTGTTTGATCGAGAGTAAGATGTTTCAAGATGGGTTGACTCGGGCATGTCCGCTAGTGTAGGTGTCTCAAGCGCATGTATAGGGACCTTGGCGTGGTATCCGCCGGCGTCCGTGCAGAAACTGTTGGAGAAGGATCCACAACTCAGCCCCTGGAGGGCCGGAGGCTCTTGCTGGCGTTTTTCTCCCCAAGTGCCTACTCTGAATCGACTTCATCTGCATACTCAAGCATCTAGCCTAAGCCATAAGGGTAGATAACCGTCTTACATACCTCGAAATTATGCTCCCCTCCAACTCCACAGTCCTATCTTAACAATACACAGCCGAGGCCTGCTTCGCGTGCAAGAGCAAGAAGCGAAAATGCGACAAGTAGTTCCCCGCTTGCTCGCGGTGCCGCAGGTAAGTAGTACTTGTATCCAGCTCTATTCAACTAAGACGTGATGAAGGGCTACTTACGGATCTTGTCCGCCCCTAGAGTCGACCAGGAATGCTTGTATGGAATTGCCGCCGATGGTGTCTATGGGAAGATTGTCCCTGTCACAAATAAGGACTTGTCCAGGCCCAGGTACGTACCTCAAGGTTGAACAATGCCCACCCCGCGTAGACTATCGCTGACACAGCACCAGTTCAAATCTTGTCTCGCAGAATCTGGAAAAGGCATCCCCGCCTTCGTCTGAGTGGGGGTCATGTCGTCGATGCAACAGGCTAAAGAAGCAATGCGACAAGGCGCTGCCATCGTGCTCGAGGTGCAGAAGGTATGCAATGTCTTCGCTATCGTTGCTCAGACGTTAGTTGGTATTAACTCTCGAGACTTTAGACTCGGTGCCTCCTGCGTGTACGACAGGCTGCAGCGACGGCGCCTATTGAGCTCCCAGCACCTGTTCTCTCTCGACTCACCCTCTATGAGCGTCGTCCCACTGAGACTGCCATACCCAGTAGAATGCAAGCCGTACATTCCGTCGCTTGTCCAATCATGTATGTGATCGCCGCCCCGACTACTATCTCTCTGGCACGTACCTATCTAATATAATCCGACAGTTCAAGACCGCATGGGCCTGTCAGAGCTGGCAGTGGAAAGCGATAGCCTCGCCCACCATCTCCGGTCCTCGTGGATCCGGCACGCCATGGGCGATCCACGTTTATTCCACGCCACACTATATTCGGCGTCCGCTCAGCTGGGCACTTTGCGCGATACGACGGCTGCCGGTAGCGTGACTCCAAATTCCGTCACCCTGTACCACCAGACTGAGACCATCGCGGCTGTCAACAGGCGCATAGCGTGCGGAGAGGAGGTGAATAATGCGACTATCACCTCTATCCTTCTGCTTGTCATCATGGGCTCCTTGCAAAAGGACACTGGGGCAACCGGGGCACATCGACGCGGTCTGCTCCATATGGTTGCGATGAAGGGTGGACTGGAGAAGCTGGGGTTCGATGGGTTTCTCGCGCGCATGATACAGATGTAAGCTCGTCCTCATTGGGCTGTAACCGTAAGGGGCATTAGGCTAACTGCTGCCTGCTAGGAACATGGTCCTCCCAGCCGTCGTCTTTGACCAGCTTGATGGCTTTGCCGTCGATGGGATGTACTCCCCAGCAGCTTCTAGCAATCTAGCTGGTCTGACCCTCGAGAGGCTCGGACAAAGCACAAGTGGGTGTCCATCCGTCAGGGTCCATATGACGGCGATATTTGCACATATCTGGGAACTGCTTCTGGCGGTTGATTGTGGGGAAGATGGGAATGGACAATACCTCTTCGACTTTGCGACCGCACGCTTTATCCTCGATGGGGAATGGCCGCGGCATGAGACATTACCGCACATGTCCAAGGCTGAAACGGCCACCCTCTTCGGCGAGATTCTTCATAGTCACGATGCCCGAAGCCCCGAGGCCAATCACGGCGACTGTTGGTTTTTCAGGCATAATCGTTGTTTGTTGGGTTGCAGATGCAACACGTTGAGTGAGACAGGGCTGCGGACTCTGCAGCACGAACTGCCCACCAGCGCAGCCAATAGGAGACGTCGGGAAACATCCGCTAGCGCCTGGAACAATTTTGGTTCTATTTTCGCATCGTGTTTGTGAAACCGTCGCGGTTTGACTGCCATATCAAGTGCGTGGGGCTGGGGCAGCCTTCACTAGCGGAGACGCTCCGACAGTTCGCCTGAACGCTGAAGGGATCGTCATTCGGGCAGGTTCAGCGGCTGAAGCCGCTTTGTGAGACCCTTCCTCGTGACCTGTCAACAGCAGATAGAGAAGTTTTCTCTGCTGGGAGAATTTCAACTCTTCATGTCCAGCTTCGAACACCAAACCCTCTCCATGAATTTCATCGTGCTACAACAAAATGTCGTCCGATTATGTGGCCCTCGCGATTACGATCTCTGTTCTGAGTGTTGGAATCAGGGCAGTAAGGACGCCTGAGCATGCCACATCGCAGCCAGTTCCTGTTATCGAAATTCATCGACAGTACCCGGGTATCTGCCAGCTCATCAGCGATTTCTATGCTGTCATTACCCAGAAGGAATGATTCCGTGGACTTCCATTCCTTGTCACGTTCGTCCTGGAAACGCGAAAGCGCTTCGCGGCAAATTGTACGTATGTTGAATCGCGTTACTCTGATGTGTCTAACTTCGCCAAAGACCGTGATCCTACACGCCTCCCCAGACTCAGATCCTGTGTGGATCATGAAGGGACCCCGAGATCCGCGACTCTCAATGCAGGGTACCTGGCAGTCTGAAAGATATCCAGTATTTGCTTCACCCTGCTAGCGCTCCACACGATACGCTTGAATGCTTGATCATACCTCGCACAAGGGTCACGCTACAACATTTCTACGCCGCATGAGCTTATGAGTATGACGAATCACTCCCTTCGTCCCCACTACAGCAGTAATGCTAGTAGCTACCAGGACATCCCCGAGGGTGGGGATGTATGCATTGCATTAGAGTGATATGCGTAGCGGGTCATTGGAGCCCACTTAGGGGAGATATCAGAACTTTGCCCTACCACTAGCATCCGCATTATGGGGTCTGGAAGTCGCTGTTTACTTGTATCAGGGTTCTCGTTTTCTCGTGCATTGGTCAATCATTGATGTACCCACAGTAATAGTGTTGAATCTTCGCAGAAGTTCATCCTTGTTGATATGACTTGACCCAATGAGCGGTCACGTTTTAAGTGGCTTATGTACCTAGAGACGTGTCGCATACTCCCACGTCTGGCGTCTGCGTATTGTCAGGAAAGGCACCAAGGGGCGCTTGTGACTGCTATAATAACATCATCTCGTAGCGAAGCTCTTAGATATTACGAATAACCATCCTTCCTTCCCCGTCGTACACACCCACATGACTAGACCATTCCGGAGCTTTGGCGTCGTCCCCTAAGAATGATAGTGACCCCAATCAGAATGTAAGATTTAGACCTGGCACTTTGAGCTCATATATCCCATTCAAGTGAAACATCAACCGCTCTCGAGAATAGACTCATTTCCGGACTATCGCTCTAATAAAGAGGTAATTGATGTACCACTTGCCAGCGGTGCTTACTTTTGTGAGCCTCACCGGCATCGATTCAAGGAGCCGGTCAAAATAATCTGGATCGATAGGCTCCGGAGCGGCCTCGAGCCTCGATAGTCTGTTTGAATTGGGAAACGTCTCTATTAATTAACTTCACATAAACTCCATACAACCCAGCTTAATCTATTTTGTCTAACGCCCAGCAGGCTTCGTAGTCATCACAGATGTTGCTCTGTCACAATTGTTGCCTTGACTTGAATTGGACAAACGGGCCCTCACGCCCAGACGTCATCCAACCCTTCAACCGGTACTCCGTCTTCCAACTCGACGCCTCATCAAGCCGCATCTTATACAAATACAATATTCTGGCCACCGTAACGCTAGTCTTATCCAGTGCTAATCTCTTCGCAACGCACGACCGCGGACCAACGCTAAAGGGACAAAAAGGGACCCTTGAAGATGTGTAGAGATGAACATGGTGCACGCAAAGCTGAGGATGCGCTCGGAGCTTCAGGGTAAATGGAAACACTAATAGTTAGATTTCCCTTGAGATCCAAAGACATTTTGATTGATTTATAGTACCCAATTCCTTTCTCTGCGCTTGAAGAATTAATTGACCCTTTGGGCTGCGCCTCGGCTGCTGAAACCTCGAGTACAAGAACCCGCATTCCAGCCCAGGTATCCGCTCTCCAGGCTATGTATATGCCCCAATACTATGCAAGCTATCTTGACGGTGCCACGTCAATCTTTGGAACAACTCGTAATGCAGCATGTATACTCACGGCCATTGTATAATTCCACGATCGAGAGGCTTCTTAGGTGCTTACATGAGCCTCGCGCTAGCGGTCCGCAACCGACCAGCCCCAATGCCACCCACTTAATCTATCATAAGCTCCGCTAGAACTAGACTCGGACAGGGCCTCGCACTCCAGGGCTAGTGGCATCCCCGATACTACCGACTTGAAGCTCCAGGGGCTGGGTCGAAGCCATATCCTTGGGGACGCCGAGTGTAATACGGAGTATGCGTCACTGAATTTAAATAATCCTGGGCGCGGGGTACATTTTCGGGTATTTTTTAATCTCTTGGGATATATAAGAGCCTTCTGACAGCTTGCGGGTCCTGGTGTCTCCTTGCGTCGCTTACATTTGCTCCGGAATCAAGACACCATGACTCGTTTCCATAGAATACCTCGCCAAGCGAAGAATGGGGAAGAACACTGTGATAACCCTCGAGACTGGTCGCGTGCCAGACGTCTTCTCTTTGTTGTTGGTGCCTGTGTTGCTCCCTTTGCCGTGTAGGTCAACTCGTGATAGCTGACGGGCTGGATGTAGATACTGACTGTCAGCACAGCATCTACGGCAACTCCATCTATGTCGCCAGCATACCAGGCGTAATTCAGAGATTCGAAGTCTCAACCACCGTCGGCATCTCGCCCATTTCCATATACTGTCTGGGTCAAACAATTGGTCCTCCCATCACCACGTCTTTTTCTGAGTTCTTTGGCAGAAAATGGATCATGCGGCTGTCTATCCCATTGGCCTTGATTTTCACTGTCGTCGGCGGTGCAGCAAAGAACTTTGAAACCCTCGCCGTCTGCCGATTCCTGTCTAGCCTAGCCATCTCGCCTGCGGGCACTGTGTGCATAGGTATCGTCAATGATCTCTGGGACGTCGCCCTGTCAAAGACAGGTACATTCTTGGCTTTGATCGTCGCCCTGATGAATCTCCTCCCAGCGGCAATTGGACCGTCAACCGGTGCCGCTCTCGTCGCGACAACAGGCGACTGGCGCTGGACCTTCTGGCTGAATGCCGTCATCCTCGGGTTTATTGTGCTCCTCACCTTCCCAGTCCCAGAAACATACCAGCCCTACCGCGTTAAAGCGCACAACAAGAGAAAAGGTACCACCGCTCCGCCGGTGGACTATAAAAAGACCCTACGCGAAGCATTTACCCGCCCAGTGCACATGCTGTTCACCGAGCCAATCGTTTTCCCAACGTCGCTGGCCGCCGCTATCCTCCAAGCTATTCTCTTCTGCTGGTACATCGCGTACCCGGTTATTTTCGAGCGCGTGTACCAGTTCACTGAAAAGGAGCAAGGGTTGGCTTTCCTTCCCATTCTGCTGGGTAATGTGCTCGGTATTGTCGTGATTGGGATCTGTGATAAGGCCAAGTATCAGAAAGCGCGAGTTGCCGCGATGGAAACTGGTGCGAAGGTTGAGCCGGAGCTTAGACTCTATGCTGCCTGCGTTGGCGCTATCGGCACCCCGATCTCGATATTCTGGTAGGTTGCCTTTACGATCCGTATCGAAGCTGAAGATGCTAATGCTTTCTCTTTTGAGGCTCGCCTGGACGGCAAAACCATCCATCCACTGGATCGCGCCAATGCTCTCGGGTATCCTCTTCGGCCTCAGCCACGCTACTGTCGCTGTAAGTCAACCCCCTATACCATTTCAACCCCCATACTCAACTGTATCCAGCTGTCCTACAACATCTACAAAAATGACATCTACGGTGCTGAATATGGTGCGTCGGCGTTTGCAGGCGAGGTCATGCTCCGATACCTTCTCTCCGCTGCGACGCCGTTGTTCTGGGTGCAGGTTATGGAGGCGCTGGATATTGGGTGGTCAACGTCGGTTCTAGGGTTTGTTTCTCTCACCCTGGTGCCGCTGCCCTGGGTCTTCTTTCGGCATGGACCGTATTTGAGGTCGAAGAGTGGGTATGTGGCGGTGGATGTCGAGGTGCGTGGGTAGGGAAGGAGGGGGAGGAGGGGGAGGGGGGGTGGAAGTGGGAAAATTACGTTGGTATTACTAAACGGGCAGGACATGAAGAAAGCATCGATCTGTCATTATTGATCCATGAACCAGTAGGGATTTTCCATTAGCGCTTATCGTCATATTATGCCCTCTTTATTTGTGCATATTCATCCCTGATCATCAGTCGCGGCCGTAACAACATGCTAGCCTCACCGCGCGGCCACCGGGTCAGTCCAGCTTCGTAGTTGAACGTTGTGAGAAGACTAGATAGTGATTCAGGCTCCCTGAATCGGGGACTCCGAAGTAGCATGGCAGCCGAACGTAGTTTTATCGGCAAAGCGCCGCTAGTGCGGCTGACCGGTCTACGGTCTGGGGCTGGGCAACCGGAGCTGGGTCATGAGAACCAATAACAACGGACGATTCACACCCAGAGCGCTCTGCTATAGCAGTTTCTACAACGCGAATTGATCACGGGTGTCTCTTGGCCTACTAGTTTTCAGCTATTTCCAGCTGAAGCAATGCGGCGCTTTAGGTCATGCCACGGAGATATTTCTCGCATACTTCGATATAAATAGGGCGTCGTACTCGCGGAGAAGGTATCTTTTTCCCCCAACATTCTACAATACGGCCCTCCTACTATATACATATCCTCTTCCTTTCACCCCGTCTCCACCCTCTCTTTCTCAGTCTTGCCTCCCAACATGTCATGGCAGGAAATCGCACCTGGGCAACACCAACGGCCATTTGACACGGGTGAGCGCCTCTATCGCCACGTTGGTGTATCAGCCGCACACTTGGGAAAGCAGTACTGGTTGGTTGCGAGTGTACTTCAACTCAAGGGTCCCCTGTCCATATCTGATATCGAGCGGACATGGGTAGCTCTGCGCCACAAGCATCCCTATATCACGGCCGTCGCCGACGATTACAGAACCCTCTTTTACTATACCATTCCGTCGCCGCAAGACATCGATACCTAGGTTCAGGATACCTTGATCGTACACTCCCCTAAGGACTCAAGATCAGCGGAATAATTAGAGTACGATCTAGAGCCCACGCAGTTATAGATATTGTACTACCTCCTATGCTCAAGGGAACTGCTATTCCGTGCGCCGCACTGGCGAATAGACGCCAGGGGGATACTTCTACTCTAGGATAAGTTCCTTATACTTCTCGCTGCAGCTACAAGGGCGTGGGAGTTTGATAGGATAGAGGTATCACAGCTAGCTCCGCCATTCAACCAGATCGCAGGTCTTTCAAGCGATATTACCCCCGAGATAGGCCCGGCATCCGATATAGTCCTCGGTATCCTCTTCATAGGCTTAATACCAGCATCTATAAACGAGGCTTGGCCAGGTAATACACCCAAGCAATCCCAGCGCCTTGCTATGACTCTCCCTCGTGAGCTTATAACAAAAATCATCAACGCTAGTAAAGCGCGTAACTAAACCATAATAATAATAGTCCATGCAGTACTAATCATAGCAACGAGAAGGCACGTCCCTACCACCGGCTATCTATTCAGCTTCAACCCCTTCGACGTGCGGAATCAGCTGCCGGAGCCCTGGAATACAGCAGCGGGGTATATGATTCTAGGGTATATAGGGAAACTAGTTAGTATTAACTTTCTTAAATATCTAGACTTTAATATTATTACGATGTACCTATCTATATTCTACAGCACGGACCTGCAGCCGCTGTTTAGGCATATAGTTGATTTGCATCACAAGATTAGTAAAATTATGGTAATACTGTTTAAGGATACGCTAAACATACCAGGTACTACGCGTCTAGAGCTGAGTTTATTAGGGGTTATTAATAAGTACTTAAAGACAAAGTATAGTAGTCCAGCAGGTATGTTTGATATCCAGGATTAGTAGCTAGGTATATAGATAATAAATCAGGCACTATAAATATATTTATGGACGAGGGATAGGTCTATAGTGCTAGGATGCAACTATAACAAAGCCTTCTATCCAGCAGAGTTTGTGGAGTTGTTTGTTGAGGAGTGGAAGGGTGTCTTGATGAAGGATCTGGGGATCAGTGAGTGACTGAATGTATTATACGTCTTGAATGAAATAAGAAGTTCACTTTTTCGCTGTACTACCGAGAGGCTGCCTATGCTCCTACCGTCGGGTGTAAACAACGCCGGTTGCATGACCTCGGAGCCGGATCCCCCGTGAAGAGTGCCTGCCTACTATAATTTGGGCAGAGTGTGCATGCTCATCGAAACACTGCACGTACGGAGCACCTGCAGCAAGGGGCAGTGCAAGCCACCAGCCCTGTTGGGAGCCCTGAAAGTTGAGTACTCGCTAGCTAGCTGGATTGATCGACAAGGCTGAACTATTCTCGGAATTGACACCAGCTGTACTCCGTATGTACTGTGCCAAACAGCCAGTTGACGAGGACCCCGTTGGCCCTTGGGCCCCCGAAGATGTGCCGGGGGCGCACGCATCTCCGGTACCAGTGGAATCTCGTCCGATCCGGTCTAGAAGCGTCGATCAAGATCTCGCTAGCGCACAGGACCCGATCGAACGTGATTCGCTCAGCGCTGCACTTCTAATTTGGCAGGTATCCACTCAAGTCGCAATGTCACGGGACTGACTAGGTATAGTTCACTAGTCGTGGCATGCAGATCCACATCGGCAAATGAGTTACGTGACGTTGGGTGTGTTGTTGGGAAATTGGGATGGTGGCATGGCGCGGTGTGCGGTGGCTCTGGAAAGTGTATCCATCTCGGACGCGGCGAAGACAGAGTTCTCTACAAAGGACAATCCGTTAGAGACGTATATGTCTTCTCAGCACGGGGAGTTGAACATGTGGATAAAAAAAAATGACGCTCATTGCTTGAAATTTGGGACGCTTCTCTAATCTCTATGCCTTCGCTCTAATAATCACTTCGCTGAATAAGCTCCATATCTAATACAACTGTCAATCCGCACTCTCAATCCTCCCCTGAAGCAGAATCCGATACCACTTGTAGCAGCACCAAAACTTCTCATGCAGCGCCGTATCAATCGCGCGAATAGACATGACAATACACTGCTTATCAAGCAAAAAGGATAACCGCCCCTCGACTGTATCTGACATGGCCATGCCGATATTCATTACCCAGAGATTCGCTTCCGCCGTGTACTGCACCCATGTTGGCGGGTCCGTCTGCTCCAGGTTAGCTTTGAGCTGCTGCCGGAGTCGGGTTAGTTTAATAGGATTAAAGGGGACGCGGGTGTCGAGGAGGTATTGTAGGATCTGCACTGTCCCCTTGCATGAGCAGAGAATCGCCCGCTCGCTTTTAGTAAGATCGCCAGGGTAGCATTGGGGGGGTATCCAGTGGTTATTTAGTCTATCATAGAGATCGCGTAGGGCGTATTCTGGAGCCCTGGTGATATTATTGATCCTATCAACAGCCAGGAGGAGCTTGTATATGTGTTCGAATATGTCAATCAGATGAGCGCGCACAACAGGACTACTCCTTCTGCTCGGACGATTTCGTAATCTGTCGAGGGCTAATCGTGGAAAGCCGAAGGGGGGAGTGGCAGTGTCCCACCCGCGATTCGGGAATGCATCAAGGCGATCGAAGACGGTCGCAGGAAATATCGTGTTCCTAGAGTTGAGTTAGTTATCTACCTCATCGAAAGCGTGTTCATGGCTCAAAGGCCTCACTGGGTCTTTTGCACTTACATTTGAATCAGCTGCGCCAGAAACCCCTTGAAGCCTAAACTCGCTAATCCACCCCTTATCTCTACCATGCGGAGCAGGCCCTTGCCATGTGCTTCTGCAGCGCCGTCATTTCGCTCGAAGCAGCCGCTCAGTGCGAGAAGCACAACCGCAGCTATCGTAGTATCATCTGGCTCTATACCAGATGCGATCCGTGGATTTAGCAGCTGAATTGCGCGCATATGATGATAAACCGTAATAGACCCATCAGCGGGCGTTATTTGACCACGGAACCTGTCCATCTGCGCGGAAGCGAGATAGAGTGTGGCATGGAAGAGACACGGGTCCGAGGCTGCGAAGCTGAGCCACGAGGTCTGAAGGTGCGAAGCAAGGCTATCCTGATCCACTTCTAGGCACTGGAGCGCGATCCGGTATTGGACTGACTGCTTGTTAGATAATCCATCTGTGTTGAAGAGTTGGAAGCGGGTGTCACCGTAAGCCTGCGAGTGGATATCCGCTCGTGGCTGACTGGCAACTGGGCAATGGGGGGGTGGGTGGGCTTGCTTACAGAATTTGATAAGCTCTTGGAAGTAGGGTTTGGTTTCGACGGGATAATCCGGCTTATACTCCACCGCATGCAGGGGCAGATCGGGGGAGAAGTAGTGCTGGGATTTCAGGAGACGGACCCTGTCCAGCCCTTCGTACGTGCATGCCGAACCCACCCTAGAAAGATGTCAATCATTCGCCATGACTCGTCCAGTGATACTATGTATGCTCCTCATCATACCTTTTACAGCGCTCACAGCACGGATACGTCCTATCGCAGAACTTTTTATGTTTCTGGCACACAGAACACGCCTTGGCTATGTGTTTCGGGGATGACTCCAAGACCAATTGGGTGGTCCGAGGATCCGGTCTGCCAGCTATTGTCAGCGTAGAAACAAACGGTCACTGTGGCCCGGGGACATACTTTGTTTTAAGCATCTCCAGCCCAGGGACTGGAACAACGCGGCCGTACACCCCATAACTCCAGCTGCCATACAGGCACTGTTGGCCACCCCTGTAGGTCGAGTCCTCATTAGCTGATGGTTCCCCGATACCAGCTGCAATGATTGGGATGCGTGAGTACGTACTGCGTGCATCGCGAGCAACCGGGTAGCCTCTTATCGCACTTCCTCTTCTTACTCCTGCAGGCGAGACAGGACTCCAGGGGGTATCCAGAGAGAGTGGGCATTGTGAGCTGGCTGGTGGTCTACAGCAAGTTTGTAGCGAGAATGTCAGTTCGATGTGGTAGTGATAGATAATCAGGCTGTCGAGGTACCTCAATGGGCGGTTGGGACAGCGATGTGGTAGATATATGGCCGACAAGCCACCGCGACCCTTTTCCAATGGACGTTTTCGATTCAGGGAGAAAGGCGGCCAGCCAAGGCTTGGCAATTGGAGGCCCTGGTGGGTCTGCTGTCCTCAGCTTCGCCGCGCTGTCCAGTGAACTGCGCCTAGGGGCTGTATTGCTCAGGTCGGCTATCTAGCGGATGTTTATTCAAGTAAACGAGACAGTCTTGAAATTAATTGCAATCGTCAAAGAGTACCTATTGAGTGCATCGTGCTTTGAGAGACGAGGGACGATAGCAGGACAGCACCTGGCGGGTGAGATTGACGGTTTCCCACAGTCTCAGTCTCAGTCCACCTCGTGTCCGTGAGAACCCAAATCCCAGGGCTCTGGGGCGCGATTATTGTGGGCGAAGCTTGGACGAAGCGAATCTGCGGTTGAAATCTGGCCGTATGTGCTTGGCACGCGGTGTACGCGCCCAATGCAGCGCCGCCTCCGCGGGTTCTCCACTGGGGCTCGGGGGAAGTCGATCGGTCCAATTGCTGTTCTCGGATAGGGCCCTTGTTCTCGGGTCGATCCCCCAACGACCAAGCCTCAAAGCCTCGGGGGGCCGTTGCAGGAACGCTATTTAGGGCCTTTGGACTGCGGGCAGGGGACCTCGATAGGGTCCGGCACTCGACTCCGACGTCTATGGTGCTAGTGAGTTCTCGCTTGGAGATGGATAGGGCCGGGAATGAGTTACTATACTTAATATTAAGAATATACCAGACGCGGGGCAACTGCCATATACGCGTCTGCATAGATTGTAGACGTTCGGCAGGGCTCAACGTGTCATTGCTTTTGAAATTGCATTGTCACTATGCAGCCAAACATGTTGCAGAACGTTGCTTCTCAGCTTGGAAACTGGTTGGCCAACTTTCACGGCCGACGGCAGGTCAATGACAAGCCCACTATAGAGTCTAGATGGGAAGACGCCGGGTACATATATTATTCGGTTGAATCTTGTAATCACTATACGCTACGCACCTTCTCTGCCCTTCGAGGTTTATGTGCGCAATACGAAGTTGGAGCATCGACATAGTACTAAGACAAACCTGAGCAAAGACAAAACTCGACATGAGTGTGCGTACGTACATTAGATGTCATGTCAGTAGGGCCTAGTGATCTTCGGAGATGCAGTCTCGTTTCGAGAGGATTCTAGCGCTGATACATAGTATGGCAGCTGGCTCAGGCGTCAGGAGCCAGGGACCAATTGACGATAAGGATGAAACATGCAATCAGCGCTAGAGTAGTCCCTCGACTCCCCCGTCGGCTCTGGCCGCCCACCGTCGAGCCGTTTTCACCCCCGACTGGGCGACAGGGACTGTCAGGAGCACTTCAGTAGCACATCATATCCTATTCCGTCGAATGTTAGGCCTCCCATGGACTCGGAAACCAGCATGACCTTGGAATACAAGATCTTCAGCCGACAACACGCCACGTACTCAGCTCTGACTTCAGGCCTGAGTGTCCTTATGCGAAATCCTGCCTTCCTTCCAAAGTCCCCGCAATAAGCATCTGGCCCGTCCCGCTTTTGAACATGTTGCAGGGATTTGCTTGGCATCATGTGATCAGGATTAGCAGCCTCGGCTAGAAACGCCCGCGCGCGCAAGGCCGTCTCGTGACATCTGATCCCCATCAACTGTAATTTCTAAATAGGCCACCTTGATTACCCTGCCTACAGAAAGAATACGCTACCGCCGGTAACTCATCGTTAACCCTGTTTTTACTATGTGCGAATATATGGCCTCCCCCGCGTTATTGCGGGGAACAGTACCCTGACATGTACAGTGCGTTGAAGTGTTTAATGATGTTTCTGAGCACGAATACAATGAGAAAGGGCAAAAGGAGAATATAGAGTTACTAGGTCTGCTGCCTCGATTGCAACAGAGTTTGTCCCCTTGAGAATGTCGTACTTTGTCCGCCCAGTCTCCTTGATGCCTAGTGAGAGAGAGAGAGAGAGATAGAGATAGATATAGATATTGGGCGGCTGGGGAACACTCGCCAACTCCAGACCATAATAATCGGGATAAATAACGGATCTATATTCCGAGACGCAGTCTCACGCTTGCGCTACATATGGGATGCTTTGAAACAGTATTATGCTCGATAAGGGTGGTCAAAAGCGCGATAAATGTATCTCTCTTTCCAGCCTACCAGCTGCCCACCATCTGCGAGATGGGCTATACTAGTATTAACACCCGTGAGAGCACAGCCGTGAGAGCTGTCATTGAGTAACAATAATATCAAGGCTTCACTGGTGGCATCCGGGACTCTGTCCACTCCTAGGTAGTACGATCTCGCGGATCTTGGAGGTGAGATGGTGGGCCGTGTGCCGGTCATTGTATAGCCAACCTATCTAGGAGAGTGTTCTAGGACGAAAATGTTCCAGCGTCCTCCAATCGACAAGTGAAACAAACTCAACACCCTTAAGGAAGATACGCTACGTGGGCTCTGGAGTGATGCCGAGGCCCGTCTAACCAAGCGCCGTGTTCGTCTTGGAAAATGCTTCAGACGAGGACAAGCTTACTCCCAATTTTCTTGTTCGATTCTTCGACATTTCAGAGCAGCATAGACATGGTTTAGTGTATATTGTCCGCCGTATATCGAGAGACATTTTGGGTCTGTGCTCTATCTGCCAAGGACCTCGGCATGCAGAAATGGCACTTGTTCGGCCAATTTTAGGCAGGATCCATGCCTCCACAACATGGCAGATACGAGCAGGCCTGGCAAACAAGCACCTCGACAATGTGGAGCCGCCCAATTAAATGGTCTTACCCCACTCTTACCATGGGCAGCGTACTTGGACCAAGCATGGTATTCCGCAGCCCATGATCTTGGGTTTCCCGGGATGAAGCCTTGGCCCAGTTGGTCTTCTTCATGCACCCCACGGCTTAGTATACCCCATTGACGTTCCTTCAACATGCGCCTTAACGCATTCCTCGCTGCGGCCCTTGCCGGCCTCGCCGTTGTAAGCCCCCTACCTGCAGAGGACGTTTCTCTTGAGCGTCGCCAGCTGCTCGATACAGCCAACGACTTGACTCTTGGAAGCTGCAAGGCAGTGACCTTTATCTTCGCTCGCGGGTCCACCGAGACCCGGCAACATGGTACGCGCCCTCACATATCCTCCTCTGGGAGACCTTGCTTCGTAAAACCCAAGGTTAACTTTGAGTTTAGGGCCTAGTGGTTGGCCCCGGAACCTGCAGCGCGCTCAAGCTCAAACTCGGCGCGGGCAAAGTCGCCTGCCAGGGCGTCGGTCCTCTCTACATCGCCGACCTGGCCTCCAACTTCCTGCCCAAGAACACCAACGACATTGCGATTAACGAAGCGGCCGGCCTGATCAAGCAGGCTGCGAGTAAGTGTCCTGAGACTCAGATTGTTATTGGCGGGTATAGGTAAGCATTCCAATTCGAACGAGACGAAATTGATGGGGAATTTGCAGCATCTAACGAATATACAGTCAAGGAACCGCTGTGATCGGCAATGCCATTCAGACTCTCTCCTCCGATGTTAAGGAGCGCGTCAAGGGCGCGGCTCTGTTCGGGTTCACGCACAACCTACAAGATAGGGGTCAGATTCCGGGATATCCCAAGAGTCAAACGAAAGTGATTTGCGCGCTGGGTGACCTTGTGTGCACGGGTACTCTGATTATTACCCCCGCACACTTGACATATGGTGTCAATGCGGGTGAAGCGGCAAATTTCTTCGCGTCGCAGGTCAGCGTCTAAGCTGCTTGAGGCTTTAGCCATACCTTGGTCAGTCGTCCCTGTTGGCTGGGCTGCTTCGGAGGGAATAGGTACGAGGAGGGGAGGAGCTGAGTGACCAGGGATGTGAGACAAGTTTATTAGACCTTTGGGATAAGCATACGGGAAGTTACAGTCATGATGATTTCCTGGCATGAAATTGAAATTAAAGATGGAGACATAGCCTAAGTTGTCTTTGGTGCCGAAGATGGCCCCTCGGCCTCCAACTGCATCGCAATCGCTGCACCTGCAAACCCACCCGTAGCCATAGCATTCATCACCGTCTTCGCGAGCACCGCACAGTCCCCCGCCGCAAAAGCCCCAGTAACCGAAGTCTGACAGAACGGTTCCGTAATCTCAATCGAACCCTGCTTGGTCATCTTGCAGCCAAGATGTGACGCAAACTCGCTCTGCAGGACAGTTTTCGGCCGGTTGACGAGGAATCCTTCCGTTTTTCCAGAGCCATCACTAAACCGCAACACAACACTCGCCTCCTCTTCGCCCTTGACGAGCTTGTCGATGGTTCGCGAATTGACGGTGAACTCTTCGTCTTCCCTCAGCAAGGACTTTACCTGATCAGCGAGCTCCTCCCGACCGTTCGTGTAGATGGTGACTTTGGGCACCAAGCGAGCAGCGTGGCGGGCGAGATGGAGGACTGGCTGTGCAACTTCCAGATCCCCAGCGCACAGAACACCACACGAAGCAACATGTCTGTCCTCATACCCGTGGCAGAAGAGGCAGTGAAAGCTGTTCGCATATTAATGGGGCGCCTCTAAGCCGTTGTGTGGCGGTGCTGTGGATCCGGATACACTTACATGCCAGTGACCCAACAGTCACTATACCCCACAATATCAGGCATAATATCAGTCACGCCGGTAGCGAGAAGGAGTTTCCGACCCCTCCACAGAGTCCCGTTCTCGTCGACGAGCTGGAATAGGCCTTCCGTCGTCTTCTCAACAGACGAGATCACCAAGTCTTTGAATTGCACCGTGTCGTATCGTGACAATATATCGGACTTGGCTTTACCCCGAAACTCGTCTGACCGTTGATGGTCCCATGTCGTAACAGCGTGCATGTGGGCGGCCTTTGCATTGCGATATCTCCCCGAGTCGAATACGATGACGGTGTGTAGAGCTCTTGCGAGGGTAAGGGCGGCTGATACACCAGCTGGACCCCCGCCGATAATCAGAGTATCAACGACGCTGGAGCTGGAATTGTTTGTGGCTGACATGATGTGTTGGTTGGGTGTAGTGGGAATGTGGAGGAAAAAAAATGCAGGCGGTCGTGTCTTGAAAACCTGCCCGTTGATTCTTGCTTTCTTAGCAGTCTTGGTATGTATCCAGACAGCACTGCTACTCGGAAAGCCAAGGCGATCATTATATAGCATAGGGCACACCAACTAGCGGCCGGAACCCGCCAAGTTTTGTTCCTCGTCGAGTCAGAGATTTCGTAGCTCAGGCCTGGTGACCCCACTAAGTAGACCTCCGGCCCAGCCATTGTTCAGTCTAGCGGTGGATTCCCGACCCATTAGCTGCACGGTTTGCTATTGGCTCGTTTGACGCATGTTGACATGGGGGTATATCTATCCTGGCATTTAGAAGGTTGAGACTGTCCATGATGAGCAAAGAATGTCCCTCTTCATTGGATGCAAAGGGATCTCTATGATGGCTACTTGCCTTGGCCACAGAGCGCCTTGGTCTGCCCTGGGCATCTACGTCAGCCGCTTCTACACGTCCTCACATATACGTCCAAGCATAGCCTGCTTACCTACTACATGATGCTTTGTATACCATCCAGACTTGAACCGCTGGGAAGCGTTTGACTCTCAGTTCACCAAAACACTCAGTAACGTACTTTAACTAACCAAGCAATATCAGCAATGTCGGCAACCCGCATCTACAGGCCCTCCAAGGACTACACCCTGCAGGATATTGACATCCTAATACTGATTTTCGGTAGAGATTCCTGTCCATTGCACAAGAAGAGTTCCTTTCTCCCTACTGACCGAGAACAGACTCCGAAGTAACCCTGACTACCAATGACACCGTCCTCCACGCCGAAGCCGCCTGCTCTGGGAACAATGTAACGAAAGCCCAATGCCGTGAGTACACCGAGTGAATCGCCTACGCTCTCAGAGAAGCGTTCGGCATTGGAGCGGATAGACCAGGAACAGACGTTGTCACCTGCATCTCCACCGGGCACGTTCTCCTACCGTCGGTGTTCTACGGCGTCATTGCAGCGGGAGGCGTTTACAGTGCCGCGAGTCCCAGCTTCACTGTCACGGAGCTTGCAAAGCAACTACAGCATGGTAAGAGTAGGCTTGTGATCGCTAGTCCCGGCTGCAAGGGAGTAGCCTTCCAGGCGGCGATGCAGTCCGGATTACCTCGGTCTAGGGTTCTTATCTTGAAGAGTGATGGCGGAGAGCGGAGCCTACACGCTTGTTCTCCATGGAGTCCCAATCTGCTTTAACAATATCTAGGCCGGCTAGAGTGGGAGAAGATTCTTAAATCCTGCTATCCTGCGTGAACGGACCCGTGCCTTATTCTATAGTAGTGGCATAATAGGGGATCCCAAAGGTGATGTCTCCTTCCACAGCACTGCGACTAAGGCTAACACAGTACACTATTATCTTATACGTATGAGGTTTTCGCAGCAGAGCCTCACGTCCTCGGCCCAAGTGAGCCTCTACACATTCCGAGACTACATCGCCCGCCAGGAAGGTCGGTCCCCGGATTTCAACCTCGAATACCGCACTATTGCCTATCTCCCTGTCGCCCACATTGCTGGTTGCCAGGGCTACTTCCTACATCCAGCCCTGTGTGCCGGGACAGTCTACTGGATACTGAAATTAAACTTCCCAGACTTCCTCAACTACTGCAAGGCACACCGAATTACGTTCTTCTTT
Organism: Aspergillus kassunensis; assembly: GCA_027569205.1. Taxonomy (NCBI): domain Eukaryota; kingdom Fungi; phylum Ascomycota; class Eurotiomycetes; order Eurotiales; family Aspergillaceae; genus Aspergillus; species Aspergillus kassunensis. The sequence goes on along the minus strand of JAPDEQ010000019.1, from coordinate 434,941 downwards.
ACGGTCCCTCCAATCTACCAACTTCTCGTCAACAGCCCGCTGGTAACAGACCAGTTCCAACATATGATCCACACACTCTCCGGCGCAGCGCTCATGGACGCGGAGCTGGCAAAGCAAGTAGAAGCAAAGCTCCACTGCACAGTCTCGCAAACATGGGGCATGAGCGAGACAACGGGCAGTGTCACGCTCTCACCATGGGACACCAGCGTGACAGACGGTAGTCTTTATCCCCTGCTTGCCAACATGCGCCTGCGTATCGTTGACGACAATGAGGTGGACGTCGCCGAGGGCCAGGTCGGCGAGTTCCTCGTGAGCGGACCAATGGTCACGCCGGGATACTGGAAGGATGAACCCGCGACGCGCGAAGCGTTTACATCCGACAGGGCTTGGCTTAGGACGGGGGACCTGGGATATGTGCGGGATGGAAAATTTTTCATCGCGGACTAGAAGAAGGTTGATTCGCTTTCCTCGTGTGTTGTATAGTACCTGTGGTTGACCAGTTTATTAGGAAGTAATCAAATATAAGGGGTTGCAGGTTGCGCTAATAGAGGTTGAGACTCTGCTTTGGACTCATCCGCTGGTCGAAGATGCAGCTGTGATTAGAGTGCCAGATCCGAATATTAGTAGGAATAAACTCCCGCGTGCGTATATTATGGCTGGATATCGAGGAGTCAGGGCGAGAGAGATTAAAGAGTTTATCAAGGTTAATCTTGCTTCCTTTAAGCACTTGCGAGGTAGGGTTATTTTCATTAATGCTATTCCCAAGAGCCCGTCTGGAAAGATACTGAGGACATTGCTCAAAGAGGGCCTGGAGACCGCGCACATTTGAGACCTTGATGACCATATCTTGGTTGTACATCTTTGTAATGTTCACCACGCTGGCAGCCCAAAGGACAATTACATTGTTTATGCTTTCTTAGATTTTGACTATGAAAAGAAACCCCATAGTACTATTGTGGTAGCAAAGGGAAAAAGGACGAGTCCAGCCGTTTTTAGCAGGGGTACACAATGCACGAAGCAGCCCTGGAATCAACCATATGCCAGGGTGAGGGGTCCAAAACGAGGGTGGTCGGGCCTCCTGTCACGGGTTTACTACGTTAGCAGCGAACAATGCCTCAGGCATCAGCGGCAATGGGACAGGTACTAATGATCGACGAAACTATCACGGATCCCTACCTTTACATCAGATTCCTGCCTTCACGTTGTACAATGATTTTATTAGTTGGTGATAATAATGTATGATACTTCTGACGCTTATTCTCTTATTACTAGTGAATCCCCAGGGTAGACTTGTTCAACCCAACCCGTGAAACCCGCCCCAACCCGCCCCAACCCGCCAAGAAATGGGTTAGGTTGCTTATATTAATAACCCACTGGGTTTTGGGTCACGTGTGGGTAACCCGTTGGGTCATGGGTAACCCAATGGGTTGCCAAGCAATAGAATATATAAATTATAGTAATATTAATACTAGCCCATACTAAATATATATAAATTACTGTAAGAAATACAGTAATTTATAATTTATTTATAAATAGGTAGATTATTACCTAATTAGGTAATGATTAATATACGTGGGTTTTACTGGGTTTTTGGGTTGGGTTACTGGGTTTTATAATAACCCATGGGGTGGGTTAGGGTATGCCTGACCCAACCCAAAACCCACTAGTTCAAATCACGAGGCCGTGGGTCAACCCAAAACCCGTGGTTTAACAAGTCTAAGTACGTATGTTATATGTTGTATACTAAATTGTGCTATATGAAGCTGGAATATGATGACTCATTGAGCAAACCGAGCAAACAGGTTGTACCACCTTCAGGTAACCTCATCCCTTCAGACAACAACATCACAGACAATTGACAATGGTAAGCGTTGAGTGCCTGTTTTGTCGAGATCCACTGCTAACGATATAGAACTTCCTCCGGACCCGGGTCAATCCTCTCTCTGTCCAGAATGTCCAGTCGGATGCCCTTGCCCACGCGTGGTTTCCAAACACAAGGCCTTTCCAGGGTAAAAGTCCAAGGACCACACCCCGACAAAGAAGCTCCAGACCATCGCGAGTCACTTCTCTCCCAGCTCAAAGATATCCCCAAAGAAACGTCAATTCTCACAATCGAAGAAGACACACCGTCGAATATAGAATGGGACATACTCGGCAACCACTTCACCAGCGTCCGCGACCTTACAGTGAAGACCGGGTGGAACGAGGAACTGAACGATAGAACAATGCCTCTACACTGGCCCCTGGATCGTTTGGCAATCACCGACGCCTGCGGAGAAGTCATCAAATCGCCTCACATCATACAAGGCAAACTCCAGCATCTGACCCTGTTCTTTACATGTGGCTTGCGCTTTGGAGGGCCCATGTCTGCTGAGCTGACCCGCGCGCACGATGAAGCGATTGAGCGCGGGGACGCTGAAGCCGTGTATTACGGCGACCCGAAGGTCAAAATTGTCTTTTTGCCTGAGCTAGTCAGGGAGTGGGTGATGAATAAGTATAGTGAGGGCAACCCACATCCTGGGCCTGAGCCTGAGAATCGCCCAGTGGAAGGGCAGGAGATCCGTTTGAGGAGCGTTGATATCATCTATAATGATGCACTGGACACGTTCCTGCGGATGTGCATGGGTATCCCGCATGTCGTTGACAAGCTCACGTCGCTTACTCTCTACTCGGTTGCAAACGACTTTAGCTTTATCAGCCCGGAGACTTTCGGACAGCTTCTCCAGGCGCTCACAAATCTTCAAACATTGAACCTCACCGTCGGAGAAGTATTCGGGGAAGAGGTTTTCCTCCCTGGACTATACACATCCTTCCCTCCAAATTTGACAACGCTGCATTTCCGCGGGCCCATCTCGCTCTGTCAGTCCGAGCGGTGGGAAGAATGGATAACGGCATTTGGCTCGAAGGACTTCCTCCCAAAACTGGAGAATCTCGCATTCGTGTTAGATTTACAGCACGGAAAGGAGGAAAAACTTGGTTGGAAGGGATTGGTCGATGCGCCCGAGGAAGATATCCAGCGTGCGCAGGACGCGTGCAAACGGCTATACGAGGCAGCCCGGGGCAGGGGAATAAACATCCAGCCGTTGCACGATAAATATGCGGGCGAACACCCGTCCTTGCGCCCGGTTGACGATCGGTGGTCCCTTTGATCTTGGATTCTGGCTGGCTGCGTCGTGACTCGTGATGGCTGTGCGTGCTGTGCAGGTGTGCAGTGCAGTGCTCCGTACTCCGTACTCGGTATTTCGATGGCTGACGAGATCGGATTCTGCTGCTCAGGATCCGACTCCTTTTAATTGCTTTTTTGTGCATGCATTATTCGTGGCTTTGTTATCATATACCCACTCCGCTCTCCTTTCAGCCTCTTAATCTCAGACAATATCAATCTCACCTCAAAATAAAGCAACATCCCTGGAATCTTTAGACGATTAGTGATCGGACGTCGGACGTCGGACGTTTCTATAATAAACCGTACTCGTGTCGGCACGGCGCGACAGGAAACCCGAATTCCGACCGATCGGCCCACATAACCAGAGTCAGAGACTCAGAAATTGAGAACGAACCAGACCCGGATTTAGCCAGGGAAAGCGACTACGAGGAAACGAAAACGAGGGAACGAAAACGACCACGGACTCTCCGTAGTCCGTACGAACCCTGTGCGGAATTAAGAATAAGAACCAAAACAAATTTCAAACAAGCTCGACTCAGCTCACGGCCCAACGAATCACAGCGCCCGCTTCACACGAATACGAGCACAACTAACATCGGTCTAACCACGAGCCCGCTAGCTGGGCCTGGGGCCTGCCGCTAGCTCAGCCTAGCACAGACCGAGGCCACCTAAATTAGCAGGGCCTGCTGGGGTCCAGTGGGGTCCAGTGCACGAAACGACTTCTTTTTCTGTCACGCTGTCAACCTGTTGACAATCCGGCGCCGACGGGCCTACCAGAATCCCGAGTCCGGTCTTGGCCTGCCTGCATCTGACTTGATCGACGTGATTGCCTACTGCGTAGGGAAATCCATTTACGGCCGTCCTCCGGAGGAACTGGAGGTGTAGCTAGCTAGCCTAGGCTTCCATGTTTAGATGCTCGTATAAAGACAGCCGTGGCGAGCCTTCTTCTCTACAGAGATGCATGTAACTATTCAGTGTTGAGTTTGACTTTGACCCGGAATTCGACAAACCGTGGAAAGAAGAAAAAAAACCGTTTGGTTCATCCGTAAGGCTGAATTGAATCGTGCCCGCTGTGGGTTTTTATCTCCGCTTACTGTGCTGCGCCTTGTGCAGAGCTTGTAGTAGGGCTTCTTTGTGGTTATATAGTCTGCTGCTTACCTGCTGGTTGGCTTATTTGCTGACTGCTGACTGCGTGCAATTTCTTTGTACTACTTGGACCTGGCTTCTCCGACTTTAACTTGACCTCCCTCCACTGGACCAATTTCTATCTACCTACACTCATATTGAAAATGAGTCGAACCCGCGAAAACTCCGAGTCGCATGCGACACACAGGTTCGTCCTCCTCCGACTCTCAAAGAAATGCAATACTAACTAAGTAATCCCACAGCTCCCCCCAAACATTCCCCCTAGCCCACCCACCGCCAAAATCAAAATCAAAATCCGGAAACCAATGCCTCCGCCTCTCATCCCGCCTCCTGCTTCAAATCCAACAACTGTCGACCTCCTCCTCATCAAATGTCACCCGCGCCGTACCGATCCTGGAACTCTACCAGCCGTCCACCTTCGGCAAATCGACATCCTGCGGAGCGAGGAAGTTGCATTCGAAGGATTTGTATCTGACCCAGAGTGAGGTTTATACGCATTTAAGACATCGTCAAAGAGCAGGAACTGGGACTGGGACTGGGAATGGGAATGGGTTTTCGAATGGAACGAAACGGGGCTCCGGCTCGGGCTTCAGTTCACGGAAATCTAAGTCCTCGGCGTCGAGTTCGAATGCGTCGGGCGACGAAGATGAGAGGAAGGTGAAATTCAAACGGACGAAGAAGGAGAAAAACGCCGAGACACAAGAAGACGACTCAGATGAGGACTCAGACGACATCGTGGCCGTGATCTATACATCGCCGAAACCAAAACCGAAATCGAAATCAAAAACCGTGGCCAATGCCATTGACGGGCCCACACCAGACGCAGAACTATATTTCCCAGCAACAAATCTAACACTGGAAGCATCATCCCGGGGACCAGGGCACTACCGGTTCCAGATCCAGCCCCAACAATCCGAAACAGAGAGCGATGACTCCCCGCTGGTCCTGGAATGGGAAAAACGGCCCCCATCGCGATCCAGCCCCAACACAGCCACGGGCAGTCCCACGAGTCGGGGCTCGGAAAAAGACGATGACGACCGGTTCGTGCTGAGCCTTTCAGACGGGTCAACGTCACCGCGGTCGCGGTCGTGGTTGGCGCAGTTGACGAGGCGGGGGGTGCATGTTGGGAGTCTTGATGCGTGGCAGAGGGAGCTTGGGGCGTTGATGATCGACAATGATGGCAGTAAGCCGGGCGCAGGCGCTGGTGCTGAGGCGGGGCTGTACACGGCTATTTTGACCATGGGCGTTTGGGTTGCGAGGAGGGAGGGCTGGTGAACCTCTTCTTTGTGTATTATTGGCGTGTACATAAAATTCATGATTCTCTTCTCTTGTTTTTGCTTGCGTTGGTCGTGGAGTACTATATCCTGACGTCATTGTTATATTGCAGTCTGTCCGCGGACTCCGACTCCGGAGTAGTAACATTTACCTCGTTGTTATATTAAATAACTTGGCACACGACAGTACGAGTATCGTAGAAACCGGACCTCGGAATAGAGTTGCATGCCGAAACAAGAAGGTAGGGATGCTGCCCAAATCACTGGTTCAACCCCCTCTCAACACCCACAATCTGCAACGCCAACAACTGCGAATAGTACCTGCCCAGCGCTAGATTCCCACCCATGAACCAGAACCCAGGATGGCCGCTCTTACGCCAGATCGTGCGCATCTCGCCCTCGGTGTCCATGCCCCAGACACCATCCACACGGTCGGCGACCTCGTTCCCGAAGATAAGCTGTGTCTGCGTGCGCATATTCTGGTATCCCGTTGCAAACACAATCTCGTCAGCCTGCAATTCCGAACCATCTTTGAACTTCACGCCCCGCGGGAGGATCTCATCAATCTCCTGTCCCTGTTTCACCTTGATCTTGCCCTCGGCGATGAGTCGCCCAGCTCCAACTTCAATCGTGTAGCCGCCTCCACGCTGGAAATACTTCATGAGTAGACCGGTATCGTCGGAGCCGTGGTCAACCTTGAATCCAGCCTTCGCTAGCCCATCTAGAAGCTCCTTGTCGTGTTGGATCTGCAAAGCCGTGATCTTGACCTGCTGCGCTTTGAACTGCTCTGTCGGGATACTCCAGAGAAACAAATCCGCGTCATCAACCGGCGGCCCACCTTCTTCGTATAGACCCTTCAACGCGATATTCACAACAGCGGCGGAGGAAACAAGCAATGTAGTCGACCGCTGCACAATCGTCACATCATACCCCTTCTCATAGTAATCCTGCGCGATATCATGCGCTGAGTTACACGATCCAACAACAACAGCCTTCCTGCCAGCCCCATTCGGCGTCGCACCCTTGAACTCAGAGCTATGACAGAATCGGCTTCCCTGGAAGGACTCAGCGCCCGTGAACGAAGGGAGATTCTTCTTCCCTGAATGCCCCGTCGCTTGGATAACATGGCGCGGATGCAAGACTCTGTTCTCGACGGACCCATCCTCCTTCCCGCGGGCAAGTTCCACCGTCCACTGTTTCTCCTCATCACTCCACGTCGCCCCCTTCAGACTAGTTTTCGTCCAAACATTCAACTCCAACATTTTCGCATAACACTCAAAAAACTCTGCGAGTTTATCCTTCGGCGTGAAAACCGGCCAGTTCGCCGGGAACGGCAGATACGGCATATGGTCAAACCAAACAGGGTCATGCAGAACAAGCTGATGATACCGGCGCCGCCAATTATCACCAATCCTTTCCTCCTCGTCGAAAACGAGGGCGTCGATTCCGAGCATCTTGAGTCGAGCTGCGATTGATAGGCCTGATTGTCCCGCGCCGATAATCACAACGGCCGGTCCAGGCCCGTCGACATTGGCGTCGGCGTTGCGCCGGTCTTGCCAGTTGCGCCGGTCTGATACCTCGCCGTGTTTCGCGCCGAAGGGCCGCTTTGGGCCTGTGGTTGGCTCGGAGCCGCTGATTTCTTGTAGCGCTGTGTAGAGAGTGTAGATTTTCCATTTTTCCTTTTCCTCAGCCAGACGGATGACCCCGCGGCCTGTTCCAGCTGCTGTGGTGAAGGTCATGAAGAATTGAACGCCCATGACATCGCCGTAGGCATCTATCGCGGTGACCTGTGGGGATCTGAAGGGCGTTGAGCGGTCGATTTTGACATCGTGTATGAGAGCACCGGAGTTGAGTAAGGCGGCGATATTTTCACGGCCTTTTGCCGTTCGGAAATCCCATGTGAGACACAGGTGGTCTCGCCAGAAGCCGTCTTCTAGGAACAGGTTCGTGATGGATTGGATGTTCTTGTCTGACAGACTGGTGTTCAGGGAGTCGACGATGGTTCCCGCGACATCGTCGGCGTTTATGTTGGTTGATGTGCAGGTTGGCGGGAATTTTCCGATCGGCACGTTGAATGAGCCGGGAACGATTCTGTCTTTTGAGGCCATGGTTGTTTCTCTGTCTTGGAGTGAATGGTTCAGATAGCAGGGATGGAAAGTGAGGACGAGGTTGAGCAAAGGTGGGAATAAATACCCCTCACTTGAAGTATACCCCGCTTCATCTGCATTCTTAGTCACAGCTGGACACTTGGCATGATCGACGTGGGTATCACTGGAGACCTCGGAAATGAAGTCCAGCTGAGTTGTATACTCCGTACGCCTATTGGAGTTAGATCGAGTCGGAGCTCCTCCGTGGCTCCGTGGTGGCAGCTACTCCGGAGATGTATACCCATCACCGACAAAGTTATCGAACACCATACGCAGCCTGTGTCGTCCGCTACTCACCTCAAGAAAGGAAGATCCATTTCCTCGGACCTCTCCACATCAACAATCTTCCAGAAGCTTACAAAATGCCGAGAGACACCAAGATCTTGAAGAAAACCCATGTTACGAGCCCCCGACTCCACATCCTCCTATTGGCGCAGCGAGCCACACTGGTTCGACGAACGGCGAACATTAACACGCAGACATCGGAACTTAGCACCCCACCATTTTCCTTCGTGCCGTATTCGTCTGTAAGGGTCACACCTTCCTTCAAGGTTTAATTGCGTTGTGTCTCTAAACGGAACGGGCTACCATCGTGCCTGCCGCACTCGACGTGTCTTCCGTATTGACGACTTCAGGTTGTTCCTGCCTAACGTGTCTTACAAGGGCACCAGGTCGCTCTTTCCTTATTTGCCTGTTTATCCACCTGGTCCTGCCATATTCGATAATTCTGGTTGCTCCTGCCCATTTCGCCCATCTTGATCGCGCTTCCCCTGCTTATATGGCCGGGGGTGCCTCGGTAGGGAAAGAGCGACTCAGGACACTCCTCGCTGCCCGTCTCGTTGATGTTAATATGGCTTAGGGCCTGAGACCTCCTTCGCAAAAAGGATGAAGACGTCAAAGTCCCGAATACACTCTACTATCGCAGTGAACCAGGCTGGTCCGACAGTATCACTCACCCGAACACTTGAATCACACGCGGACATTATTGTCATCGGTTGGTACCTAAGGCAGGTATTGCCAATCGCATATCCCCTCGTCGATGGAAAAAATAATGATAGTACAACGGCAACTCATTCTCGGTGCGCGAGAGGACTGGTACCTGATTATCTTCTAGTAGGCTTGGATGCTCACAGGGATAGCTCCTATTAAAGACCCTAAAGGTCGGTTCAAAGTATGTTCTCGGATTTCATTAAGTACAATCTACCATAGTCTCTTCCACCGCACCTTCATATCCCGGTCAGGAGGAATTCCAACAGCGCCTATATACGATTGATCATTCTGCGCCGGTCTATCCGACTTGGTTCCATCCGGATGCGTCCAGTCTATAAGCTCTATCTCAAATCTCGTAACCAGCGCAGCGATCGTCATGAGAATCTCCTGCTTCGCAAAGACACGACCCGGACAGATTGACGGGCCACCACCTGATGCTTTGTTAGCTGGGAAACCAACACTGTATACGCGAGGAACATACCAAACGGGAAAAAAGAGCTGGTCCTACCAGCCATCGTAAACTCGGCTTTCCCATTGTCATGCTTCAGATTCCTCCCGACCCAGAATTCAGACGCAGGATGTCCAGCAGAGCCCCAGACTGCTTCATCATACTGGCCAATCTGACTTGGAGCTTGAATGAGAGACCCCGGCGTCAAAAGGTGTCCATCCAACGTGATCGGCTGTGTGACTTCACGCGTAACATTGATAGACACATGCAGCCGCAGCGTCTCAATATAAACAGACTGCAACAGCGGCATAGAGAGCAATTTCTGAGCGTTAAACACTCTTTCCCCCGTGCCAGCAGGATCCAGCGTACTCGCCGCCATACACTCCTCGCGCACAGCATCATACAACTCCCGATCCGCAATCAACTCCATCATCGCCCACGTCGACATCGGCACTGAGTTCGCATTCGTGCCAAATATAAACGTCGCAACCATCCCAGCCGTCGTCTCAGGCGACAGATTGCGCTTCGCCCAGGTAATCAGTTCTCGCGCCATCCGGGAGCCGTAATGCGGCTCCCACTCCGCATCAGCATCAGGCCCATCGCTGTTAAACTCCGCCGCCGCGGCGTCGATATACCGGCGACACATCCCATGGAATGCCTCCCTGATCTGCCACGGCTTGGGGTTAATCCACCGGGGCAACCCCCACATCAGCCTCGGGGCAAGTCTCGCAAACTCCCACATCGCGCCCCAAAACCCCGGATTCAACTCAATAATCCGCGGCCCCATGAGCGCAACAAGCGCTGCCTCGGCCATCTCGCTGTCGAAGAACTGCCGAAGACTCACCCCTGAAACCCACTGCCCAAGCGGCTGCTTCTCCAGCTTCTCCGAGAACAGAGAGAAATACTTATCGCTCAGCGCGTTCGCGTGGTCCGCGCGCTGCAAGTACTCCGAGTACACATGATGCTGCCCATGCCAAAGCCGCGACTGCTGGCCGGCTTTGAGGTCGTGTTCGTGTCCCGGAATCAGGATGGGATTCTTGCTGCGCCCGGTTTTATCGTTTGCGAATTTGGCCACTTCGTGCGATTTCGCGCCCCAGACGTTCGCCATGACTTCGAGGAAGAATACGTCTGGGCTTATACTCCGCGACGGACGGTTTATGGCTTCGATGTTTTTCTCGCCGGAGACCATGTATAGTTTTTTCGGGCCCAGTGTGAATTTTATGATTGCGCTGGTTTTTTGCGCTGTGCTGTGGCTTTCTTAGTATTGCGTCATTATTCCGCTGCGGTGGAAAGGGAGCTCACGCGACTCGTTGGAGGAAGCCGTGCATATCTGTCATGTACTGGTATGTATTCGAGATCATGGTGCCCCCGAGGGAGGGTGGTTCTCGAGAGTCGGGCCTGGTGAACCATTTTTGGAAGGTTATGGTTAGGGCGAGGCATATCGCGACGCCGGTGATGAGGGGTGTGTAGGAGTCCATCTGTCAGGTAGTCTAAATCAACAGTCCAAACTCTTGGAAATCGTCTTGTCCTCATTTGTTCTTTATGTAGATTGCAGATAATCAGAGGGGCCGATCATTCGGAGAGTAAGCAGAATAATGGCCGGTCTATCGGGAGATCGCATATTCCTCCGAGGGCGTAGGAGTACGGAGTATGTACGGGGATTTGATGTTGGGGGCCTTTCTTATGTTCTAAAAGGAGTCAGTACTTTAGATAGAGGCGTCCTCCAGAGTCCAAACTATACCAACAACAAGAGAAAGCATCACCAAAATGCCACCAACAACCCAAACCGCCATAATCCAAACCCCCAAAGCCTCAGCAACAAACATCCCCCTCACAATCAATCCCTCCGCCCCAATCCCAAGCATCAAATCCGCGCACCATGTCCTCGTGCAGGTCCTCGCCGTGGCCCTCAACCCAAACGACCACAAGATGGTCACGCACTTCAACACCCCCAACAGCGTCGCGGGCTGTGACTTTTGCGGCATCATCGTTGAATCTGGATCTGGATCTGGATCTGGATCTTCCTCCGCCCATCCCCATCTGGCCGTCGGGACTAGGGTCTGTGGCGCTTTATTCCCCTACAGCCCCGCTGATCTAGACAATGGGTCGTTCGCGCAATTCTGCGTTGTCGACGCAAGGTTACTGGTGAAAGTCCCCGACACCTGGACCGATCTAGAAGCTGCGTCACTGGGTGTCGGATGGTCGACCATCTCGCTGGCGCTTTCGGATCCCAAGGCGTTGGGGCTAGAAGGCACACCCACGAAGCCGACTCATGAAGGGAAGGAACCCGTGCTGGTGTACGGAGGCGGAACCGCGAGCGGGACCTTAGCTTGTCAGATATTGAAGCTGTGAGTTCTACTACCTCCTATGACCATCCATGCTTAGTTAGGTCATGCTAACGGCTACCCAGAATGGGCTACACGCCCATCTCCATCGTCTCGCACAAATCCGCCCCGCTCGCCATGGAATACGGCGCCTGCGCAACAGCCTCATACGCCTCAAAAGACGTGATCGAGACCGTCAAATCCCTCGCCGGAAGACCAATCCGGCGGGTCCTCGACTGTATCACCGATGCCGACTCCGCGGGAATCTGTTTCGGTGCGATGGCGCGCACGGGCGGGGTGTATGCCTGTCTCGAAGACTGTCCCGGGGCCTGGCGCACCCGCCGTGTTGTGAAGGTCAAGGAGGTTATGGGGTTTCAGGTCCTTGGGGTTGATATCACCCTGGGTGGATCGACGTATACGAGGCCTGCGGATCAGGGGCTTATGGATATTGGGATGCGGTGGGCGAGGGAGATGGAGGTGTTGATGGGGGCTGGAAGGGTTAGGGCTCATCCGTTGAGAGAGGTGCAGGGTGGTTGGGAGGGGATTGTGAGGGGGTTGGAGATGTTGAGGAAGGGGGAGGTTCGGGGGGAGAAGCTTGTTGTTAGGATTCCTCAGGTTTGATTCTATGTCCTGCGTACTGGTAGGTTGGACATCACAATTTGGTAGTATATGTATTGAGCGAGGTTCAGTACATGATTAATCTGCCTGCTTAAACTGCGTCCAAAAATCCCTCTTCCACTCATTAACCAACGTCGTCACAACCGGATTCCCAAACGGCGCCTGCTGCGTAGCAAAGAAACCAGCAACACGCAATTCCCGATTCACCCACCAGATGATATTCGACGCACCCCCCCATCCAAGCATCCCCGCGGGCTGTCCAATCTCCGCAACATCCTCCACACACAGAATCCCCGCAAGGCCATGGTTAACTGCATCTTCAGCAACGGGTCCAGAAACCGTATCCCACGCCGGGCGTAGCCCGAGCAACTGTTGCACAGCGTCAGACCCAGGAACAAGCTGCGGTCTGAACATCTCCTCAACAGTAGCCCTCTTCAACAGTTTCGGCTCGTCAGCGACCAAATCCGCTAGAACAGACACGTAATCTTTCGTCGTACAAGCTAACCCGCTGCCCCCATCCTGATCCTCGGGATTATCAAACGCCCAGGTATCATTCGGCGCGAGAGTCCCCTCTGCCGTCCTCACGGCACCGCCCATAGCCCGCGCGTTATACTCGGGGTGAGTCGCAATATTGAACCGAGGAAATGGCGCTTCCAAACCTAGCGGTTTCCAAATGTTCTCGGTGAAGTACTCCTCGAGTGTAATACCGCCATGAAGCCGACTCACGACAACACCCGCCCAGTCAAGACTACAGCCATACAACCACCCCGAGCCCGGGTCAAAAACAAGCGGCATCTCATAGCGCTCGACAACCTTAAACGAAGGCGGTTTGTGTGTTTGTGCGAGAGACTCCGCGCGCAGTCTCAGCAGCCGGTGCGTGAATCTATACCCCAGCCCCGAGGTATGCGTTAGAAGATGCCGAGCTGTAATGGGTGTTTTGCTGCGCTCGAAGGTGAATTCCGACCCCTGGGTGTCGGTGAGGATTTGCTTGTCGCGGAATTCGGGGAGGATGGTTGTTAGCGGTTCGTCCAGCGAGATCAGGCCCTTGTCGATGCATTGCAGGAGCGAGATGCTGGTTATTAGTTTTGTGGCGCTGGCGACTTTCAGCACGATGTCTTCGGTTAGGGGGTTCGCGTTTGGGAGGACGGAGTCGTGGCCGGCTATTTTTCTGTAGATTTCATTTCCTGGGGTGTTAGATTCAGTTAGATTGAAGGGGCTTTGCGCTTAAGAAAGGGGAGGGGAGGGGGGTACCGTGTCTGTCGACGCATTTGCAGATGACGCCGTGGACTTTGGGGGATTCTTTGTTTGTGTAGTCTGTGAGGAGGGCGTCGAAGTCGGACATTGTGCCGGTATTTCTGTATAGCACTGAGCAAGAGAGGAAGGGCAACTTGAGAGCAAAAGCAGAGGACTCGAGTTTCAGGAATGCAGGATGAAGCTCTTCGTGCCCAAGGCAAGGAGGGGTACACTACACGAAGCTACAACGACAACGATCATCGCAATCCACCAGATCTGCCCAATAGAATCCATCACGATGCAGTTCGGTGGGTTTCGGGCGTTTCGGGAATAAATATGAGACGCCCATCAGATGCTCCGTAGCCTAGTCGGTCGCAGAGCTCTCAGTATACTCCGGAGTGTGTATGCTATGAGCATAATAAGACCACCATGAAGCTATCTCACGCAGCAAACTCCCGGTGATACTCAACTCTAGCATCAGCACAGCATAGCACAGCACATCATGTCCCTCGACCGGTACGCCGCGCAACACGCCTCGACCCCCCAAGGCCGAGGCGACGGCCGACCAACAGCCTCCCAAGTCCTAGCAGACCAAAACCTCTCCAACTGGAAAGACAAAGTAATCCTGATAACCGGCGGGACAGCCGGGCTGGGCGCCGAATCCGCACGCGTGCTACACAAAACCGGGGCCAAGATCTACATCATGGGGCGCGACGTCGCGAAGGGGCGGAAAGTGGCCGACCAGATTGAAGCCGAAGCCGCCCGTGATTCTGATCCTGATCCTCAGGCATTCCCGGGCATCGAGGTTATCCACATGGACCAGAGTAGTCTGGCCAGCGTGCGCACGGCTGCGGCGGAGTTTCTGAAGAAGAGTGGAGGGCGGCTTAATGTTCTGATGGCGAACGCGGGGATCGTGGCTTCGGCCGAGAAAGAGACTCCGGATGGATTCGAGGCTGTCTTCGCGATTAACTATCTAGCGACGTTTTTGCTTGTGCGGTTGCTTGCGCCGGCGATGGAGGCGTCGGCGTCGAGCTCCGAGGGGTTTTCGTCGCGGCTGGTGGTTGTTTCTAGTGCTGGACACCGCGCGAGTAACATCGATGGTGAAGCGTATGGATACGTCGGAGAGGGATACGACGCATCCAAGGCGTATGCAAAGAGCAAAACAGCTACGATTCTCATGGCAAATGAGTTTGAGCGCAGGTATGCCGGACGGGGGTTGCATGCGTTGAGTCTGAATCCCGGGATTATCATGGATACGGAGATTGCGAGGGGTCTCCCTGGGACTTCGGAGTCACGGCGGGCGGGGTACTATAAGATGGAGCCGCTTCTGGCGCAGTGGGAGAAGGACGTTGGGCAAGGTTCAGCTACGCAGGTTTGGGCGAGTGTGGCTAAGGAGTTGGAAGGGAAGGGGGGGTTGTATCTTGATGATGTTCAGGTTGCGCAGGAGGCAACGTTCGAGGGGCAGATGGCGTTGCCGGGGTGGAAGCCGTGGATTTGGGATGAGGAGAGGGCGGCGAGGCTTTGGGAGGATAGTTTGAAAATGGTTGGACTTGAGAATTGATCGGTTGTCTATATAGTATATTTAGCTATTGCATCCATGATTGTTCGTTCCTATGCCTAAGTAGCCGGCCTAGAGATCATGTTGGCGTTGTAGTAGAACGGCGGTTCACTATCCAAGCCCACCGCATGCAGTCCCTCGAAACCAGCCTGCTGTAAGCGACGGTCCCATTCCACAGGGGGTATACAAGGGCTGTCCAGACGTCCGTCTGCAGCGCCTAACCACCAGCCCGGAAGCATACCCTGCGTGCGTTAGCTGATGTTAGGGGGAACGTGAATAGACTTACCACCATGAAATCAACATACTTGCCGGCTATACGAAGTATGCATGTTAGCCATGGACTCAAGTACACGGAGCATACTTACGTGGAGACAATTCCTGATTGAAGAGAAATCCTTTCGGCGTTAGCAGCTTGCGAATATTCTTCAACGTGTCCACAAGGCACGGCGTCGCATGTAGGACCTGGATTGAAGCGCGTGAGTATAGAATCCAGCAGCGGTTATGTGTACACTCACATTCGACGCGATGACAAGGTCACAAGCACCCTCCTCAAATCCCTGCTCGCACGGATCCTTCGAGATATCCAAGGCACGGTACTCAAGACCATCATAGTCCGCAAACCGACGCTTCCCCGCGTCGAAGAACAGTGGTGAGATATCAGTGAAGACGAAACTGCTATACAGTCTCTTCCCGTCATCAGACTTCAACCCCTCGAGCACACGGGCAGTCGTCCCCCCAGTTCCAGCTCCAATCTCCAGAACACGAAGACCAGGCTTACTCCGGCCCATGAGGTTGAACAACGGACGAACTTCAGAGAGTCCATTCGCCCAGTCGTAGAACTTCTCCAACAATCCGTCTCGAAGCAGAACTTTCACAAGCTTGACCCGTCCCTCGACGACATCGACGACGTTGTCATACACCCTCCAGGGCCCTTCAATAACCGGCCACATGTACGTATCCTGAACCTGCTCGCGTAACTGGTTCATAGCGGCCAGACGGGCTTCGGAGCTCATTTCAGCGAGCGAGCGTGAGTCCGGGACTTGGGGGTAGTCAGGCTGTTTGAACCGCTCATACTCACTTGCGAGCCAGGTGCGGTAGCGCTCGAAATGCGGCTTCGTGCATGATGCGTCGTGGAGTTTGTCTTGCATTTCGATGGCGCACATTACCCACGTTCTTGCGATCATTTCTTGCTCGTCTTTTGACTTGCGGGTGGGTCGCATGAGCGAGTTGACTGGGATGGGGGTTGAGTCTGGGGTCCATTGGAGGTCCACGGTTTCCCAGTCTGTTGACATGATGGTGAGGTGAGGTGCACAATCTGATATCGTGGTAGATGGTATGAGTTGCTGCAGGATAGCCCAGAGTTAGGTGATGGATCCCTTTTCAGCAAGTCTGTAGTCTGTCTGCCTTGTTGCTTCTTTACATCGTGGAATCCCCGACCATAATCCGGGCATTATCCTGCAAATCGGCCATTTCGTAAATGAGACTCGGGGGTTTCTGTCTTTCCTTGACCTTCACTACGCGTCTCTTTGAAAGTCGGGAATGGACCATGAGGACGGTGATATGCGCAGTAATGCCAAACCAAGATGCCATTCTATTAACTAAACAACATAATAAATTCAATCTAATCAAACACATCAACCGCATACCGCATATTCTTCAACCCCTCAAACCACTCCTCCACAGCCCCCCTACTTCCCTCCCCCCTCGCATCCAAGAAGATATCAACCACCACCTCCTTAACAGACTCGCCCACATCCCGACTTCCACAAATATAGACCTGCGCACCCGCATCCCAAAGCCTCATAAACTGCTCTTTATCCTTCCACAGCCTATCCTGGACATACTTACACCCATCACTAGCCTCAGTCCGCCGACTATACGCCCTCCGCACAGAAACAGCGCCACTCGCTTCCCACGCATCCAGCTCGCAGCGGTACAAGTCATCCTGCGCGGGATCCCGACAGCCGAAGTACAACGCCGCAGGCGCAATCTCCCCACCAGCACCTTGAACCCCGGCCCGCTCTTGGATAAAGCCCCGGAAGGGTGCGATTCCCGTCCCGGCAGCGATCATGATAACCGGTGTTTTCTGGATGTGGGCAGGGAGGTGGAATGCGGTATGGGATGGACGAACGGAAACAGGTATGACGTCGCCTGCTTGTAGGTTCGCCATGTAGTTCGTGGCAACGCCGATATACCGTTTCCCGTTAACGGCGAGACAAGGCTCGTCGAGGACTGTGTATGTTAGGACAACCCGCGTTGGACTCCAGAGTGGCGAGGAGCTGATGCTGTATTGTCTGGCGCGCATGGGAGGGAGCATGCGGAGGAAGGCGGAGATGGGGAGGTTGATGTCCGGGTTGGACTCTAGGAGGTCGAGGACAGAGGGTCGTTTTGCAACGACTGTCTCGGTGGGTTTTTCATCATTCTCATCTGTCACAAGAGACTGTAGGCTTGCTTCCGTAGCTGGATCAGAAGCCGCGTCGAGTAGGGTGAGGATATTGCGCTTGGTCGCAGGCTGGGCTAGTTCCACGTAAGATCCGAAGACATCAACAGCCGGGATCGAGCCGGTGTTGGGGAGGAAGGTAACAGCCTTCGCAGAGATCGTGAGATGTGCGTCCCAGGGTAGATGGAAGTGCCGCATCACTCTATGAACTTGGGCTGGTTGGTTGACGGGGAGGACAGTGAGGTAGTCGCCTGCCCTGTATATCATGCCCAGCGGCAGCTGGATCTCAATGTGTTGCTTCTTCACGGCTGCATCTTGCGATGTGAGGATGGACGTTGCGAGGACAGTAGCTTCCTTGACATCTTGGTGTAACGAGGATTTGCGAGGACTGGTTACTTCAACGCTGAGAGACGGTCCCTCTGGCGCACCGGCGCCGTATTTCTCTGCGAGAGCCGGCCAGAGAACATCGTCTTCCCAGCTCTCAAAGTCCGTCATCTCATTCCCCTTTGCGACGTCGGAAAGCCCAAGCGCGGCAATCCGCGTACCTCCGTGTTTGGCGATAGAGGAGTCAACAAGTCTAGGGATACGATGGAATGTAGCAGCCCAGTCGTGGTGTCCGCATCCGAAGACAGCATAAGAGACATCCTTCAACGTCTCCTCCTCCTCGTTCAGGGCTTGCATCCACTGGATAAAGTCTCTCGCGTTATCCGTTGGCTGACCCTCATACGACGCCGTGATGACAACCACCGGCTCGTTCGTGGGCAACTTGCCAGTGACATTATCGACACCCTCTACAACGGCGGCACGGAACCCGTGCGAGAAGGCATCAGCGGCTAGCCGCTCGGCCATAGACTGGCATGTGCCACTGTTCGAACCGTAGTAAATGCTCATCGGCTTCCCCCCCTCTGCCCCCTGAACCGGGGCAGCAGCAGCAGCAGCGCCGTTCCTGGCCGCCGACTTGGCTGGTGCTGGTGCTGTGGTACCAGCGAGCCTGTGGCCTAGTTCTGTTGCTCTCAATCCGTCGCGGGGGGTCGCACGGACTTTGAAATTGGCCGGTTTCACTGTCAATGTTTGTTTCAGTGCGAGCGTATAGTTCGGATCATCGAATTGAAAGTCGAAATTCTGCAAGAGCATCGCAATGACGAGGAGAGATTCCTGCCAGGCAAATGGCCGGCCAATACAGCCGCGCGAGCCATTCCCGAATGGCTTCCACGCGTTGGGGAATTCCTTGTTCAGCCGGTCGAAGTTCTCGTCGAGCATGCGCTCTGGTTTGAATTCCTTGACGTCGGCCCCGTACACTTTGGGGTCCATGTGGGACGCGCCGATAAGGACGATGACCAGCTCGCCGTTTTTGACGACGTATTGGCCGCCCACGATCTCGTCTTTGGTGGGCGCGACGTTGAAGACGGGGAGGGGGGGCGTCAGACGGAGGGTCTCTCTGAGGACCTGGTACTTCTCAGCGGTGCATTTGTGGCATAGATCTGGGGATGACATACCGCTGATATATAGGATAGTTTTGACAGATGCTCAAACCGGATCGGCGTCTTTCCGCAAACATCGTCAACCTCCTGCTGGGCCCTGCAGTACGTCTCTGGGCGTTTCATGAGATGATACATGGCAAACGACAACATCCCCGACGTGGTCTCATGGCCAGCAATTAGGAACGTAATCAGATTATCCAGGATACTCCCCTCCGTCATCTTCAACCCGGTTTTTGGATCCGTGCCGTTAAGCATCGCAGAAAGCAAATCCTTCCTGGTGTCAAGATTCTTCTCCGTCTTGCGTTCCTGCAGGATCTCATTCGCAGTCTGTCTCATAACGTCGATATCACCGAAGAACTTCTTATCTTTCCGCCTGTAGAAGAAAGAGGGAATGGGGAGTCGTCTCGCCCGATCTCCGCTCTCCGTCAGGAAATCACCCATGGCTTCGACGAATGGATGCACCCCGTCTTTGTAGTAGCTGTTGAACCGGAAGTCCATAGAACACAGCGCGATTGTGTCGAGGGTTAGTCGGGTGAAGTCGTCTGTGATCGTAATCGGCTCATTCCCGTATCGAGCCCATTTCAGCGCGAGTTGGCTGGCGATGTCGTACATGCCGTCGAACATCAGGCGTAGCGACGAGGGGCCGAATGCCGGCACCAGGATTCTGTGGGCGATTGCCCAAGCGGGTTCTGTTTCGCCGTCGATTGCCTTTCTATGTTAGATTTATATACGCTGGGTAAGGGATGATGTACCGTGAAAAGACCGTCGTGCATTGCATGTCTCATTTCCTGTGTCGAATGTTAGAACTGGTCACCCCGCTGTTTCTGAGGACGGACGTACCTTCAGGGCGAAGATGGTCTTTGGAAAGCGCTTCTCATCGCAGAATTCGTTGACCATTGCATAGCTGGTGGCGATGATGAAGGTATGTCCTGGAAACTTCATTCGGTAGATTTCGCCTGTGGGCGCGTCTTCAGCAGGAGGTCAGATCTGTTAACGTGTGACCTACCATGCTTCTCCGCTAGATCATACAGTGACTGGAGAGGCACTTCCATATCAATATCGAAAAGATTCCCTAACAAGGGCACGCCCGGAGGCTGTGGGATATTCCCTAGCTTCGTCATAATTGCAGCTTCAGTGCAAGTTGGACACCAGGGCTCGCAGATGATAAACTACTTCGACGAGACCACACATATTTACTGAATAACAAATCTATGGCCGCCTTGGCCCCTAATCGGTATCGGGAGTATTCATCTGACCCGATGAACCAGGCCCAAATTACCGAGACAACGCCTCGAATCGGTAATTTCATGGCTTTGATGCACTGCCATCCAGGCTAACGTTGCTTGATTTCTTGCAGCACGTAAATAGCTATTCCTCTAGTGAGATCCTGAACAGCTCAACAGTTACTATGCCTATCATGTCGTTCAGACAGCTACTACCTATCGCTCTTCTTATCTCGCCATCTCTTGGCCTAGTCGCTCGACAGTCGAGTACCTGCAGGGCTCTCCCAGGGGATGCAGACTGGCCATCTCCCCAGGCCTGGAATACCCTTAACAGTACTGTACACGGCCGGCTCATAGCTACTGTTCCCCTACCAAGTGTCTGTCATAACGAGCCGTTTGGAAACTATGATGAGGATGCCTGTACCGCTCTCCAGGCGGACTGGCTCGATGATCGGACTTTGTAAGCCACCCCCTGCATATGTGTATCCGTCTAACCATGTACAGCTTGAATCACGCAGCGGAGATTATGAACCCTGCTGTTCAAAACTACTCCTGCGTGCCGTTCACTCCCTCGTCCCAGCCCTGCGTGGCAGCCCATTACCCAAGCTACTCGATTAATGTCACCGGCGCGGACGACGCGATCGCCGGTATCAAATTCGCACGCGAGAACAACATCCGCCTGGTCATCAAGAATACCGGCCATGAGTACGCCCCTTAACCCCTCATCATCGCGCCCGTCAACGCTAACAAAAAGAAGCTTCTCAGGAAAATCCACGGGCACCGGCGCCCTCTCCCTCTGGACACACAACATGAACACAACCAACATAATCCATCAATACAACAGCACGTCATACACCGGCCCCGCAGCAAAACTCGGCGCCGGCGTGATCTCGGGAACCGTATACGAAGTCGTCGCCGCCGCAGGCTACCGCGTCATGGGCGGAACATGTCCAACAGTCGGGCTCGCAGGCGGATACACCTCCGGCGCCGGCCACTCCCTGCTCAACGGCGCGTACGGCATGGCCGCAGACGCTGTCCTCGAGTGGGAGGTCATCACCGCGAACGGCCAGCACCTCATCGCGACCCCGTCCAACAACACAGATCTCTACTGGGCCCTCAGTGGCGGCGGCGCGGGGACTTTCGGGCTCGTGCTCAGCATGACGACGAAGATCTTCCCCGATGGGCCTATCGGCAGTGGCATCCTGCTTTTCAATATCACTGCTAATGCAACAGAGACGTATTGGTCTGCCATTGAGGACCTGTGGACTTTCCTCCCGGAGTTCGTCGATGCCGGGCCGAATACCTGGGATTTCGCACTCACGCCGGAGGGATTCCAGGCTTATGCTATCACAGTCCCGGATAGAAACGCTACGGAGGTCCAGCATCTCATGCAACCCTACCTCACCTCGCTCACAGCCCGCGGGATACAATACTCCTACACCCCCACGGTGTCCGCCAACTACCTCTCATACTTCTCCAGCCGCTTCGGCCCCGGAATCACAGGCGCAGGCCCAGCAACAGTCCAACTAGCATCCCGCCTAATCCCGCGCACCGCATCCGTCAACAACACACAAACGAAAGGCGTCGTGTCCGCGCTGCGCGCAATCGTCGAAGAATCCGCCGATGACCTCCAACTCGGCTGCCACGCGCTGAATGTCCGGGACATTGAACACCCGCCTAACGCGGTCCTCCCCGCATGGCGCGATGCAATCGCGACCTGCAACATCGTCAGTTACTGGGACTGGACGGCGACGGAGGCGGAAATGCAAGCGCGGAAAGATGTTCTTGTGGACAGGCTCATTCCGGGTCTTGAAGCGGCGACGCCGGATTCCGGGACGTATTTGAATGAGATTGATGCAAGGTGGAAGGGGGATTGGGTTAAGGAGCTTTATGGGGAGAATTATGGGCGTTTGCTGCAGGTGAAGGAGAGGTATGATCCTGGGGGTGTGTTTTATGCGAGGACTGCTGTTGGGAGTGAGGGGTGGGTTGGTGGTGAGGGTGGGAGGTTGTGTAGGGTTTAGGAAGACTTTGAATACCTGTGGAAAGAGTTTTGTTGTTTTATTTCGTCTGTTTCTTGGTTGATGTTATCTATCGACGTCTTGTTTCTTTAGTCTTTAATATCACTCGGCTTGTACAATCTAGACTACATTGCCTCTGGTGAATTTGTTATATCTAAGGAAGGCACCATTGTGGGCTGCTCCTTTCTGCACTAGGTATATCTAACTAATTAGGCAGGGACCCCCCATCGTGCCTTCCTTGTCCCAAATCCTTTTGCAAGGAAGGTACGGTGATGGGTTGCTCCTTCCTATACTAGTATATCCAAGTAGGCAGGAAGTACCCATCGCGCCTTCCTTATTTTAAATGCAATGCCCAAGGAAGGTACGGTCGTGGGTCGCTCTATCCATGCTAAAGTAGGAACCCTCCATCATACCTTCCTTATTCTGGATTACAGGAGCTTTTTGCAAGGCAGGAACTAGTTTATAATATATATCTCCCTACGTTGGTGTCATGTAAAAGTCCAATATCATCTAATGGATAGATATAACACACTCTAACACTCACAATCACAATCACAGCTTACGCAAACTCCTCCCTGGATGCAAACAGCAACCTACAGCATCACCTCAGCCTCCCTCGCCCTCACCCTAACCCTAACAGTCGGATCCGAATCCAACATAATCCCATGGGAGATCGCCTTAGGCATAGTAACATCCGCCATCTCCCAGTCATGCTTCAACAAGAGATGGCAAAGCGCAATCTTCGCTTCATTCGCAGCGAGAAACCTTCCAGGGCATGCATGTAGACCATGTCCGAAGGCGATCTGCTCAGGCCGGGTCGTTGTAAGCTGCCACACGTTTTCCTGTCCAGGCTGTTCACGCAGACGGACGAATCGGTACGGGTCGAACTTGTGAGGGTCCGGGAAGACGCTCGGGTCCCACGATGCGTGGCTTGAGACGCCCAGCCGCGTGCCTTTGGGGATGTGGAAGCCGTTGGGGAGGTCGATTGTTCCGGTTGCGATGCGGACCATGTTTACTTCATTCATTCACAATTAGTATTAACATACCATACTCCCACCGTAATCGATGGGTAAGAAAGACTCACTAGAAAGAACAGGCTTCAACCTCTGCGCCTCCTTAATAACACTATCCATCAACCTCAGACTATAAAGGCTCGAATGCTTCAACCCTCCATCCCCAACAACCCGAACAACCTCATCCCTCAGCGGCGGAATAATCTCCGGATGCGCCAGAATCTCATACATCGTCGTGGTCAGCAAATCCGTCGTCGTATGAATCGCCGAAAGCGCCAGCGTCAGCTGCATCGCCGCAGGGGAATACGTAATGCCCTTCTCCCTGGCCACGATCTCGAGCCACTCAATCGAGTCGTACCGCTCGGGGATATCACCTTCCCCCTCGCCGCGCTGTACGGCTTGAGCCTTCTCGGCGCGCCGGCGCTCGATGACGGGGGTGATGATCGCCTCGGCTTCTTGGAGCTGCGCGCGCACTTTGCGCGCTTGCGAGAAGAAAGGCGCGATGTAGGGCTTTAGGAAGCGCGGGTAGGGCCGTAGTTGGTGGAAGGCGACGAAGGAGTCGATTGTGTATTCTTTTGTTATGCGCAGCCAGGAGGGGTCGCTGCTTACTTCTTCGTCGCCGAGGAAGATGGCGGAGGAGAGCCGGGCTACGAGGTCGAGGAGGGCGTCTTTGAGGATTACTTCGTGCCATTCTGGGGTTGTTAGTGATTTTTCTAGACTGCAGGTTGAGAGAGGGGGTGGATTGGGTACTGTACCGTTGTCGGCTGGGAAGAGGTCGCTGCATGCGTTTGCGCATGTGCGTGACAGGGGTGTTGATAGCCATTCTATTCTATTCTGTGAGCTATTTATTCTCTCTTTTTGATTGTGGAAGGTATAGTTGGGATACGCACTGAGAGAACTCATGAGCTTCGTCTTGGTCATATCAGTTAACAAAGTCGACCCAGTAGATTCCAAGTACGGCTCGAAGCCAGGGACTTCAGCACATGTTGACTGAATAATGTTAATGAACTACCTCCACTCACCCTTCCATACAAGCGTACGTACCTCTTTCATAAACTCCGCATGGCTCAGCGCCTCGATATTGCGAATATCATTTGCCAAACCCGGGGGCAGGATGAGCATCTCCCCCTGATCGGAGAGGATGCGAAATGGGTTCGATGAGCCGACTTTATCGAATCCGGATTTAATCACAGCGCGCGCATTTGCTGCGAAACTCGCCTTGGCTTCCCTGCCTGTGAAATCCCAGAATGACTTTTCGGTCACCAGCGGGATCCCCGCGAGGGCGTTCTCGCTGCGCGCATAGGCGAAAACTAACAGGGTGAGGAATGTTGTTATGAGAAGAACAATGGAGAAGTAGGGGCGTGCTTCGTGGGCTACGAACGTAGCTGTCGTGGACAGATTGTCTGGTAGGTGGATGTGGATGTCCATGGTGCTCTCCATGCTGGGCAGATGGTTCACGCAGGAAGTTGGAACTGGGGGTGTTGGTAGAGCAGGGGTTTATTTTTACAAGAGCTACAATACGGTTCTATAGTCCAACGGTCAGATTAGGCCCACGAGACAGGCGATCGGGATATTTCGTAGGGCTTCAGGCAGATTGTAAATCAACGCACCTGTGTGGGCGGACCCATCGGGTGTTTTGGACAGCCCCCTTATGGGCGAAGTCGGTTTTTCAGAGATTGGGGTCTGGTTTGCTATTCCAATAAATATTCCCGATTATTGAAAATATTACCGAAGGCTGAATTGGTTGTTGGGATGAGCATGACGACCACCTGTTTCGGAGCATATCGTTTAGGGCTACGACAGGATCATCGGGGAAAGTTGAGCAACTCATGCGCAGTGAGAACCATGGCTTTATGATATTATTTTGCTTGTCGCACCCTATCCAACCCAAACATCTTCTCCCAACGGCATAATGTTTGGTCTATTCGGCAGCAAGAAGCCAGCGTCACCCCCCAAGGTCGATACAGACACCGTCATACCGCTCAATGCCGCTGATGACACGGAAGTCCTGCGCAGTGTCTGCGTGGTGCTCTCGTACCGCTTCGACGATGTCCTTGACCCGGTCAAACTGCGAACGTCTTTCGAAACGCTCCTCGATCGGCCAGGATGGCGCAAAATCGGCGGACGGCTCAGACTCAATGTAAGACCCAGCACCAGCAACAAGAACGCAAGGGACACATTCAGACATTCTAATCATCGAACAGGAAAACAACCGCCTAGAATACCACATCCCCGAATCCTTCTCCGCAAAACGCCCAATCGTAACATTCACACACGTCTCCCACGGCACCTCCATCCTATCACACCCCCTCGCCTCGAAACTCCCCAGGGCAACAAAACGCCCAGCTGTCGTCGGCGACCCAAACGACTTCGACTCCCTAACATGCAGCCCAGACTCCCCCAAAACCCTCGACGACTATCTCGCCCGCGACGTGCCCCAACTCTCCCTCCACGTCGTCTCCTTCACAGACTCGACCCTCATCTCCATCTCCCTCCCACACACCCTCACAGACGGGACAGGCGGGGCCCAGATCTACCGCTGCTGGGCGCTCGTCCTACAAGGCCGCGAAGACGAAATCCCCCCGTTCCACGGGTACGACAGCGACCCGCTGGCCACGTTCGGGGATAAATCCAGCGAGGAGTACATGTTCGCGCCGCTTCTTTTAACAGGGTTAAAGAAATGGCTGTTTATCGCATACCAGGTGTACGACGGGTGGCGATACAAAACATCTTCGCGAATCGTCTGCATCCCGGGCCCCTACATGGCTGTGCAGCGGAATAAGGCCATTGAAGAGATCCGCGCGCAGACAGGGGACGACAGGGCATTTGTTAGCGACAATGATGTACTCACAGCGTGGTTCACGCGTCACACGCTCGGCCATTTCCCGCGTAACTCGAATATGACAGTGCGCGTTATGAATGCGTTTGCGCTTTCGGCTGTGCTGGGCAATGACCGGCTGCCTGCGGCCAAGGCGTTTATTTCGAATGCGGCGTCGGAGATCTATACGTTCTTTACTGTGAAGGAGTTCTTCAAGCAGCCGTTGAGTTTCCTGGCGTATAAGATCCGGCAGAGTATGATTGCGGGTGGGACGCGGGAGCAGGTTGAGGCGCTGCAGGCTGTTAAGAAGCAGACTCTGCTGAGGGAGGGGCATACGTGGCCGCTGTTTGGGGATGCGTCAATGGAGATGATGAGTTATTCGAATTGGACGAAGGGGAAGTATTTCGAGACGGATTTTTCGGCGGCGATTGTCAGGCAGGGGTTCCCGAGGGAGGGCAGAGCTGAGAAGCCCGGGTTTGCGTCTATGGTGCAGTTTAATGCGTGGTCGACGAAGTTTGATTTGAGGAATTTGATGCCGATTATGGGCAAGGATGCGGCTGGGAATTATTGGATGCAGGGGCCGTTGAGGGATGTGGTTTGGAGGAGGATTGAGAGGGATTTGCAGGGGGTTAAGGAGGAGTAGCTTTGGTTCGTTATTGGATTTACTCTTGAATGTAGTTCTGTGTTTGTAGGCCGAATGCCAATATAGCCATAGCAAAAGGCCAATCTTAAAAGCAAGTAGGTATTGTTGGAAGACGATACAGGCTCGGCTAGACCTACGAGTCCTATTTCCAGGTAGGTAGGCACGTACCCAGGCATAAACGGAGGGGGCGTTCCTGCCATGCTCATATTCCTATTCTACATGCCGCCGCTTCTATAACGGACATAATAGAACAGTCCTTGTCTGGGGTACTCAGCGACCACTCCGGGCACGCCGGGTTTCTCCTTTATAGGATCGCGCTTTCCAGGATTACCTGTAACCAGATGTTGTAAAGGGAATGAGCGACTCGCGGTTGCCTGTCATCCACATGATCCTGTTCGAGAGGAGCAAGTATTACCTTACGGAGCCGACTGTAATAGGGGAAGGCAGCCTGTGCTGGTATGCAAACAACCGAATTGGTGGATGGACATGATAATGAATTTATACACACGACCCTCCCCTCCTATTTGCCCTGACCCGGAGCATAGATGGCTCTCTTCGATGATATTATTGGAGGCCGGACTTTAATCGAGCCAGGGTTCCATTTCGGCGCTAATGCTGCACCTGTCAGCAAATCTCTTGGTTCTTGCTTCGATTGGTGAATCTGTTATGATTCTGATGTCGAAGCCCATCTATACAAGTCATCTTCACTGCCCTCAACGACGATGATCTACTTCCTTGCCGAATATCCTGCCAATGCTTTGCCACTTCTATTGTGGAGTGAGTTTACGGAATGAATATCGATTCATTTTTCTATTTGCCACTAATCCAACTGACCAGTGTACATGATCCATAGAACCCCCTCACCCCATACCACTATCAAGTAGTTCATGGAAACCGAATATACACCTTAATCTCCTCATGGCGATCAAACCGCTCATAATACCTCGGCACATCCTCAATCCCAATCTCCGCCGTAGAAATAAACCCAGGATGCGCCCTCCCCGAAGAAATCAACCTCTCACCAGCTCCGGCGCAACAAGTTTCGGATCCACAACACCAGCCTCAAAACGCAGATGTTTCCCAAAGAAACTCGACATCGGGAATTCAATAGTAGGCGAGAGACTATCCCCCAGTGGCGCACCCTCCGAGCTCGCCTGCGTCATGAAAACCCCAATCTGCCCAATCCCCCCCTGATTCTCAACAACCCGGATCATATTCTCCACGATGATATTCTCCTGGATGTCGCCGGTGGCGTTGACGGCTTCCATACCCACGCAGTCAACGGCTCGGGTTACACCCGTGGGCTCTTGGGCTAGGATTTGTTGCACGGGGTCTGAGGTGTTAAAGTTGATCGGGATTGCACCGATGGATTCGGCCCGCGAGAGACGCATGGGGACGTGGTCGACCGAGTAGACATTCGAGGCGCCCCGCAGGATGGCGGAGTATGCGGCGAGCAGGCCGACAGGGCCGGCGCCGAAGACTGCGACTGAGTCGCCAGGTTCGAAGCCCGAGTATGTGAGGGCTGTCCAGCCTGTGGCGAAGATGTCGGAGACGGTCATGTAGTCGCGTTCGATTGAGGCGTTTGTGGTGTTTGCTGTCAGGGGGATGGGGATGAGGGTGTCGTCGGCGAAGGGGACGCGTGCGTATTCAGCTGGTATTGATAGTTATTGGTTAGATATTGGCAATATAAAAGTACGAGGTCATTATGGATCAGGTAAGTAGTTACCTTGCAGCCCCCCCAAATCCGCACCGCTGCCGTAGGAATCCATAGATGGCGGGTGCATGTCCAGATGTCCGGTGGCGACGTTATCTGGGATAACAACGTAGTCACCGACAGCGAGTGAGCTCACCGAGTCGCCGAGCTCGGAGATGTAGCCGAGTGCTTCGTGGCCCATTGTCCAGGGCGGTGTTCCTCCTTGCACTCCGTGGTACATGTGTAGGTCTGAGCCACAGATGGCTGACGTCGTGATCCGGACTACGACGTCGGTTTGGTTGATGATGTTGGGACGGGGGATGTCCATGACAGAGACGTTATAGGGGATTCCGTCGTAGACGACGCCGCGCATTGTGGCGTTTGTTAAGGCGTTGAGTGCCATTTTGTTTTGTTTTGGTGAGAAGGCTCAAGATAGGTCAAAGAGGGATGAAAGAAACCTTGATGGGACATGGAAAGGGTTTCATGGGATAGCTTTATATGCCTTGTCCCTCTGGCTATCGAAGAGGCCTTCGAAGCGAGAAGAAGATCATGATTTCATTCTATCTCGTCGGCAAACGGGGATAACATCAATGATGCAATATATTGACGATCATGCGGACCTTTAGATAGATTAAATTATGGAACGCTGCAGAAGATCGTCAAATGCCAAGATTCCAACGCACGATGCTTATGCCGAGATGCATTCTGCTGACAGGCCCAAAGATAGTGACGAGCTGGATAGCTGCGTAAGTGATTCCTGTCTTGGGTTGTTTTGTTTCCGGTTTGGGGTTACATGACTTCATTGCCCTAACCACCAGCTTAGGCAGATAGAGTATTGATAGGGCTATTATCCCGGTGGCTGAAAATAAGTTGAACACATTTAACTCCTATTAAGGGTTATAATTGTATTATACAGCCAGCTCAAGCTTACTATAGCTTTCGAATTTTATCCTCGGGAGCATCGAACATTTCACCATGGATCCGGAAGCAATAATGAACTCGTTACTCGTCACGTTCCTTGAACCTACTTTAATAATTAAACCATTCTTGTCCTAACATGGCGTGGAAAGTCTTCTCTGGAGCTCTTGTCTCAGTCACACAGGCAGCTTGTTCGGTCCAATCGCAGTACGGTCAGCCAGCCACCAGAGCTCGGCGAAAATAGTGGCTAGCTGAGGCCTCACATCTTGCGTTTACGAACATATATTGTGTCTGTTGCCCTCTGGAGAGTCTAAAGACCACTTCCTCGTTTTTAGAGCATGGAACATTTATGCCTCCCTGACGGCACGAAACCATTCATCCTTGTCCCTTATGATATCCCTGAGAAGGAGCAGTATCATGGAGAAGGATTCCTGGAATTCCCAGAACAACGGGGATGGACAGAGGAGCAGATCTTCGGCAGTGACGAAAATACGGAGACCGGATTTAAACCCACAGAAAGTAACGAGGACATCGAACAGTTCTTCCAAACATGGTTATTCTTCGGACTCGTTATCGAAGTGTTGAAATCAGGCGGCGTGGTTGTGCAAACAGAGGACTTTCTTCTTCACCAGAAGAACCCACAGTGCGAGGCAAGAATTGTTTGTACATCCAAGCTGCCCAACTTGATGATCGAATGGGAGCAGAACGTCACAAAGATGAAGTACCCAAACTCGCCTTGGGACAGGTTAGACGAGTATTTCCAGCGAGCAGGCAGTGTGCTGGATCACTTCTGCGGGGAGCGCGACGAGGACAAGAAACCAAAACCACCACCATGGCCTGTGCGGGACGAAATTTCAACGACCATGATTGCCCTCGTCGCGAGTCTACGACGGGCTGCTTTAATTGCTTGTGGCATCACACGCGAGAGCCTTCTGACGGCATGGCCAAAAGCGGCGCGTTCGGCCATCCTGGCTCGTTGTCTTGAGCGCAAATGGTGCATAGCAGACGTGACCATCACCATGACGCAACTCCCGATTGATGGCCTTTACTATCTGGCGAAATTACCAGGCCTGGATCTAGATGAACTGGATCATCATGTGAACTGCGTTAAGGAGCGCTGTTTATACCAGTATGACCATAGCAAGTATGTGACGAAACATACGACTATCCCACGGCACAAGCAAAGTTGCAAGTCAAGGCCAGTCTACGGAGGCCAGCTGGGACCAGAGCAGGGGCAGAAGGGCTGGGATGATGCGCTGGCTAAGATTCTCATGAAGGCGGATGAGGATGGTAATCCCGCCGCGGTTCCGATAGCATTATGGGCGAAGGGATCGCGGACCCTGTGGTCAATGGAATATCATTTCAAGGGCACCAGAAAGCCAGACTATGTGGCCATTTCTCACGTGTGAGTTCTCTCTGGGCTCTGATCTGGTGGGATCTAAAATATCTGACCAAGACAACTTAGTTGGACCGATGGCAAGGGCAATCCAAAGGAGAATGCACTGCCCGAATGCCAGATTGACAAGATCCAGACTGTGATCGAGGAGGTAAAGTGGGAAGGTCAGAAGGAGATCCCTTTAAATCCCAACGAGAGTGACGGTATCGGCTTCTGGATCGATACACTCTGCGTCCCTGCTAAGAGCACCATTATCAAAGACAAACACGGCGAGGAGATCGACCTCAAGGCCGCCGCAATCAAAACCATGCGTCATGTGTACACGAATTCAAGAGCAGTCTTGGTCCTTGATGACTGGATAGAAGCGATACCATCCACCGCGCCGCCACTCGAGATCAGTGCTCGCCTCTACCAGTCTAACTGGTTGAAGCGTCTTTGGACTCATCAAGAAGGCTTCCTGCCGCCTGTTGTCTGGTTCCGCTTCAAAGACCAGGCAGTCCAAATCAGGAATCTTGATTCTCGGATTGAAGAGCATGTCACCATGCTCCAAAACCAGGGACTATATCTCGGGTTTCCGGGTTGCGCCAACTTGAGACTGTCCAAGCTGTACGGAACCCTCCGATTTATAATGGGCGGGTTGGAAGCAGACTCCAAATGGATGTTTTACCTAGCCATTGGGGAACACTTACGCGAGCGCCAGACCTCCCGATTAGCAGATGAGGTTATATGTCTAGCAACAATCCTCGACATCCCAGTGGACGAATTCCTCAAAATCCCCTCTAACCCGGACAATGTCTCCGGCGAACGTCGCATGGAGCGCTTCCTAGAGGTACTCGGCAAGTTCGAGACAAATGTGATCTTCAACAACTACGAACGTCTGGGTAAAAAGGGATATAAATGGGCGCCCAAGTCACTGTTGAACTTCAGAACAGGAGATCTGCTATCCGGACTTGACTCCGGGCCTACAATCCCCTTTGAAGAGATCGACGGCCAGCGCGGTCTTCTCGTGCACGAAATGGGCTTCCTGGTGGACTTCCCGGACGGCAAGCCGCTGCCCTTCGCGGCTGCGGGAGGAAGCTGCGCTATTCAATGTAAGGTAACTAGCACATACTTCGAGCACCTCAACGGCAAATGGTATATTATGCGTCTGCCGCGAAATACGGCTGTGTGGGTGAGAGGAGTCACATACGCGGTGATCCTGTCGGAGCTCCCTCGTGAGAAGGAGCCATCACCGGCTATTGTGGCGGCGGTGCTTGATGGGTCACCCGGTAGCTTCTATACTGTTGATCACAGATCTATTGCCGCTGTCTCGGTGCAGGATGAACAGCCGCAGGGGCTTCATGTCGTCGAGGCGGCGCTGGAGACTGCAGATGGAGGCATGAAGTGGCTCGTTGTTTGACGGATCCATGTTCTTCAACTCACACTTTCGGAATAATATGATTAAATTACTGCTTCTGTTTCTTTTTTCTGGCAGATTAGTGGCCCAGGTTTGAAGCTTTGTGAAAATTATCTTGCCCAGTTCCAACGGCTCCGGCGTCTTCAGCGGCAAGACCAACAAGGCCGGAGTGAATAGGTGGCAAAACTACTACAAAACTAAATATATCTGTAGAATCGTAGCAGATTCACCCCTGATCACATTCGATATCAACCATTCAAAGTACTCGTTCTTTGATGGACAATGGTAATCAAGGTCGCATATATATATTTTGGGCTATACCTCGAATTCCAATCAACCCTGGAACTCACCAAGATCCGTGCTAGAAATCAACCAAATCTTCAACCGGGCGTCAAGTATCCTTTCTCGCTTCTAGTAGAGATATACTATCTCAAGGAAATCGTATCCACGGTTGTCAGATCACACATATGGAGTCTAATAAAAGGGGGAATATCACGAAATGTGGTATTGCTTAATCAACTGCCCCGGTTTGTAGCCCGGTAGATTGATAGCTAGGGCGTACATGAGGTACCTGAGATGGAGAGCGAGTTGAATCCTGACAAGCTCCAGCCGTCTTCCCCGGTTCCTGGCGGAGAATGAGCTTCATTGCTGACGCTAGCGTGTTCCGAGTATATCTAAAGGGTGTGATTGTTCTTATTCGTTGGTTCGCTTAGTCTCAGTGGGTTTAATCTCACCTCGTGGCTGGACCCTGGACTGGGATATTTCTGTCGGCTGAGCTGACGCTTAGTCGTCGTACTCAGTGCTCGGATAGACCTTTCAAATCAAACGTTGGGAAGCATCTCATACTACGAAGAGGTCGCGTTGTGTATTCAGATGTCAATTCAGCGAACCTCCAAGTACGTTGATCAGAATCTGGGGGCCGTAATGTAATGCATACTGGGATCGACTTGGTCGATTCTCTATATAGAGATAACCAGGACGACTCTAAGGATAGAAGCATGCTGCGCCTTCATGATTAATGTCTCCACGACTCTTCAAGGATAAGAACAAGAATCTGACGCGTAGGAATTTGATTGCGTCGTCAATCTCCACAGCTCCTCAGCCCTTGATGCGAATTCTGGTGTGTATTGATCTGTATGCAAATACACTAGCGGGCGAGATGCGACCATGCAGATCATTTACTTGTTGGTTACTCTTTTGTTGGTTACTCGTTACGATTCACTACACTGGGATGGAGGGAGGACCTGCGGGCTACCTTAAGATACAGACGTAGTACCTGTCTAGCCTGTACAGGCCGATTGCAGTGCTCTCTTCGCCCCAACCCACACTTCATGGGAGACCCATCGACGGTTGCTCCCTCAACGTCCAGACTCCAGCGTGGTATATACGGGCAGAGCCGCTTAGCAACGTGGGTAAATGGCTACACTTCTCTGCACTGGTTATCGAAGGATTCTCCCGTCTTGCACTATGTTTATCTATGCCCCACCGGGCTGAGCTGAGAAGTATACGAGCGGTACTCCGTATTTGGTATTTGGGGGCGATAAGATAGCTTGATTCGCGAGTGCGTCTCGGTATAGATTCTGGTATAGCTCTCAACCTCGACAGGGAAGCGTTTGCGGAGTAGATTCGCCGCCCCCTTCTAGACTAATTGGGATTTCGAGCAGCCGAATGCGATATGTTCGGCCGATTGTCATACAAGCTATTCGATACAGCTGCCATGCTTTGTTGGTGCTCTGTTGGTGCTTTTGCTCGGGCGATGATCAAGGTGCGGCCTGATGAACTCATCGCCCCCTTCTAGTTATTTTAAGGATCTTTGTTCTCCCTGCGGAAGTTGAGATCATGGGTCGGTCATTCTTCATTCAACATGTCCGACTTACAAACCCCTAAGAAGAGAGCTGCTTGCGATCGGTGCCGCACGCAAAAGCTGCGATGCCTGCGTGTCACTGGCCATCCCACCGACGCCTGCATCCGATGTGTTCGATCTCAGATGGAGTGTATAACCAGTTCTTCCAAGCGTCCTGGTCGTCCGAGGAATTCCACCAATGCCGCACGCCAACAGACCAATCCAACCTCGGTGCCATGCAACGAAACAAACTCATCCCTTCCTGCCGTCGACATACCAATACAGCTGGACTCTGTTGACGATTGGTTCAACTTTGGCTCCCTGGACACGGACTATGACATCTGCTCTGGCCCCTGGGCAGCCGTTGAGACCGGCTTGCCCATGGACGGCATCGCCACAGCGCACTCCATGTCCTCTCTCTCCATGTCTCCTCCACTACCAGCACCAACAACACCGGCCTTCCTCAACACAACCGCAACCACAACCGACACAGCCATACACGAGCACTTCCTTAACGACATATGCGACCAAGACGATACCGACATGATGCAGCTGCTGGGCCCGCAACCCTTCATGGGCAGCTTCGACCACGGCCTCCACCTAACCCTCCTGCAACGCGAGCTCTCGAAACAACTCTTCACGCTCAACTCAGTCCCATGGGACATGACCAAAGTCCTCCGCCTCACATGCATGCACGACCCCAGCACCAATACCAGAACCAGCAGCCTAAACACACCCAGCCCACCCAACCAAGCCGACCTAAAATCCAACCCCCTCGCCCAAATCACCAAAACATCCGCCGACTTCGCGCGCATCCTCTGCTCCGTGCAAAGCCCCAGCACCTCAGACGCCGGCCCAAACACATCCAAAACCAGCAGCCCATTATCCTCCATCCACCCACGCCTCAGCATGGCAGACCTCCTCACAATCCTCTCCTGCCACATGCTCACAATCTCCATATACGACGCGATCTTCTCGCATTTCACCGACCAGGCCTCGCACAACCCAAGCTCCGTAAACCTCGTCCTCCAGTCCGCGCCAAAACTGTTCCTAGGCGGGATCGCGGTCCCGGCGCGGCTGGATCTGCTCAGCCACCTACTCCACTGTCTCACGGGGAGCCAGCTGAGGCCGATCGAAATGTTACTCGGGCTCCGTAATGAGTTTTGTGTTGCGCTGAAGCGGAATCCGACTAGTATTGATAAGAACACGGGCTTGTTTAGTGGGGATAGTGGCCAGTTGCTTTTTTCCACGCTTATGCGGGTTGAGACGGAGCGCGCGAGTGAGGAGGGTGGGAATTTGGGTGTTATTGATTCGTTGAAGGAGAGGTTGAGAAGGATTCAGGGATTTGAGTGATGTCTGTCTGGTGGCTCGAGATAATGTTGTTCACGATCAATCAACTTACCCTTACCTTACCCTTAGAGCAGGTCTCTATCCATAGTATAGGAGATTAATAACAATACTTCAACCCTAACACCTTCCCACCCCCCCTCCAAACTCAAGTAGCGTTATTGAGGCGTTCCTAGTAGAGGTATAGAAGAACACCTGTTCCGTTCAGGATTAGTTCTATCTACAGACAACCAAGTCTGTCGCAGGTACGGA
Source organism: Aspergillus kassunensis (assembly GCA_027569205.1). Taxonomy (NCBI): domain Eukaryota; kingdom Fungi; phylum Ascomycota; class Eurotiomycetes; order Eurotiales; family Aspergillaceae; genus Aspergillus; species Aspergillus kassunensis. The sequence goes on along the minus strand of JAPDEQ010000019.1, from coordinate 399,556 downwards.
GAGTACGTACCGGATACCCTCCGAGCTGCACTAAGCAACTAGCCAGAAACAGATACAGTACTCCAATTTTCCGAAACGCCATCCCGCACTCTTCCAGTCGACAAGCTTCTTGGCCCATCCTGGGGCCCTAGAATGGATAGTGGACACAAGCCCCCCTCGGCGCAGTCAAGGCCGCTTGGCGAAGCTTCTTCCCGCCGCGCGCTCTTGGACTCTCTTGGCTGGGGGCCTCTGTCGATCATCTTCACGGGGCTCATGGTTAGTGGGCCCCGAGCCATCTGATCGCCGGCTCTAAAACGACCGATTGGTTTGACCGTTTAAAGCCTTGGGGCTTTGGGGCTTCCGAGCGAGCCTCTTAGCTCAGGCCTTCGGGACGTTTGGCCCCCAGACAATATTTGCAATTTGTACTCCGTACGGAGGACTAGGCTCCGCTTCTTCTTTCTCCTCATGCGTGCTAGCGGCGGTTTTTCTTGTTTTTGGGCGCCTACTTTGCAGCTCACTAACGGAGGGTTGATTCGATGGGGGGGATAGGATTCACACCCTTGCTTTTTTTGCAAGCGAGGCCCTCCTTTGATTAAGATTCTGTTTCTTTCTTGGCTGTGTTGCTTGTTGCTGCTGTCTTTCTAGTCAATCTCCAATTTCCTACTCAATACTCAATAGAAATGGACTGCGACTACGTTGCATTGACCCCCCAGCGGCGCCCCTTTACCGCGTCCTCGGCTACGAACAGCTACCCCGAGGGCCAGTCTGACTCTGAGGCGGTTGAGAGACAGAGACCGCTAGAGGAGGAGGAGGCCCTCAGGCCGGAGAAGAGCGGAGAAGTGGAGGATGGCGAGGATGTCGAGGATGCCACAGGCAAGGCCCAGGATATCACCGGGCTCAAGCTTTTTGGGCTTTTGGCGAGTGTGACTCTCGCGGCGTTTTTGATGTTGCTTGATGGATCGATTATCGGTGTGGTAGGTTGATTGATGTCTCTGTGGACTGACTGGGCTGCTTTCTGCCCGATGGGGTTGAGTATTGATGTATACGGTTTAGGCTATTCCTAATATCACGAGTCAGTTTCACTCGATTCATGATGTTGGTTGGTATACATCGGCGTACCAGCTGTCTAGGTATGACTATGTCCTGATTAATGCGTACTTCGACTAACACTATTATCACAGTGCTGCGCTTCAGCCGCTGTCTGGGAAGATATACACATCTTACAGCACGAAGGTCGGTCCAGTCCAGCCCAAGCGCGAAGTGAGAACCCATCCTAACAAGTGAGATCAACGGCAGTGGACGTACCTTGTATTCTTCGGTCTGTTCGAACTGGGCTCTCTCATCTGTGGCGTCGCCAATTCGTCAAACACCCTCATCGGGGGTAGAGCTCTGGCTGGCATCGGCAGCTCGGGACTCCTGAATGGAGGCATGACCATAATTGCAGGCTCCGTGCCTTTGGAAAAGCGACCCGGTGAGATATCAATACCCAATATCCCACCAGATACACTTCAGCTAACAGACGCAGTTTACACAGGAATCTATCTCGGAAGTACGCGTATCTATACTCGATCCAGAAAGACAGACAGAGTCCAGCTAACAAGAACCAGTCTCCCAACTAGGAATTGTCTGCGGCCCATTGATAGGAGGCGCCCTGACGCAATACACAACCTGGCGCTGGTGTTTCTACATCAACCTCCCCGTCGGCGCCGTAACCGCAATCCTCCTCCTCTTCCTGCAAGTCCCAGAACTAACCGCGAAGCCCGAATTCTCCCTCTCGCTCGTCCTCAAAACAATCCCCGACCTCGACCTCCTCGGCTTCGTCCTCTTCGCCCCCGCCGCAATAATGGCCCTGCTGGGCCTGTACTACGGCGGAAATGGCTACGCGTGGGACAGCTCCGTCGTAATCGGGCTATTCGTCGGCGCGCTAGCAACAATCATCGTTTTCGGGTTCTGGGAACGCTACATGGGCGATAGGGCTATGATCCCGCCATCCATCGTTAGCCAACGCATTCTGTATACGAGTGCTGTTAACGGCGCGGCGCTGGTGGCGTCTATCCTGGTGGCGTCGCAGTATCTGCCCATCTACTTCCAGGGTGTGCGAGGCTATGGCCCGGCTATGAGCGGCGTTAATACTCTCCCTGGCATCCTGAGCCAGCTGCTTACGGTGATTCTCTCGGGTGTGTTGGTCCAGAAAATGGGCTATTATCTGCCGTTTGCGGCGGCGGGGAGTGCGATCAGTGCGGTCGGAAATGGCATTGTGAGTATGTTTGCGCCGGATACGCCGACGGCGAAGTGGATTGGGTATCAGATTGTGTTGGGCAGTGGGAGGGGGATTGGGATGCAGATGGTAAGCGTATTCTATCTATCTATCTATCTATACTCAGCAGATACGGTAGTGAGTGAGGTTCTTTCGGGCCTCTCGGGCCTCTCAGGTCTCTAACATCAGGGCAACAAAACAGGGCCTCATCGCGATCCAAAACCTCCTCCCACCGCAAAAAATCCCCATCGGAATCGCATTTATGATCTTCTGCCAGAATTTCGCGGGAGCCGTCTTTGTTTCTGTCGGCGAGGTTATCTTCACGCAGCAGTTGGCTAAGCAGATCGTGGCGCACGCACCCTCGGTCTCTGTTCAAGCTGCCCTGGATGCCGGAGCGAGCGCCAGCGCTGTTCGTGCTCTTGTGCCATCTGGAAGCCCGGACTTGCCTGGTGTGTTGCTGGCTTTTTCGAACAGTGTTGATAGGGTGTTTTATCTGCTTATGGCGCTTTGTTTGACTGGCTTTGTTGCGGCGTTTGGGATGGGGTGGGTTGATACGAGGAAGAAGGAGGAGGTGGAGGCCTAGTGATGATCAGATAGTGAAGCTTTCATGGTGGTTGTAGTTGTCGTTGTATAGTTGGAGAGCAAGGCAAGGCTGTATCTGGGCTTTTTGTTGAGATGTCTGTTATTATTTATGTCTTCTGCTTTTGACTGTCCATGGCGAGGTTGAAACTGTGTTTCCTACATATTCAGTATGCTATAGATAACATACCACTCTTACTCGTGTTAGGTTATCTGCAGTGAGGAATTAGTGATGTCTGATTCTCCTTTCACAAATCTGGACGTAGAGCATCTTGAGAACGCTGTGTTGCAAATGGGCAATTCCCACAAACCTCATCTACACTGCCAATTTGCAACGATGTCGGTGGGTCTGGTAAAGGGGCTGGACACTGTAGAATCACCAGGAAGATGAAGAGATGATCATCATATCTTCTTAGCTCTTCAGCCGCAGAATACGACAGCAGAACCAGGTACAATGCGGGCAGGACAACCGTCGTAGACCCCAACTCTAGCCTAAGGTCAGTGCAATCACCGACTCGTTAGCACTTGCTGCCGCTTGCTAAAAAAAACATACAATACTCCGTAGTAGGGCCAATGCGTCGGAATATTCTCGACATGTCGGGGTTAAGTAAGAGGCTGTGTGGGAAATCCCCGAATGCTCACGGATTCGGTCAATGCCATGTCTATCACCTCGTGCGGTGCAGTCTCCGCCAATCGGCCGTTGTCCGCTGCGAGAAACAGGACCGTTGCACGATATTGCAATTATCCATCTAGGTAATTTGCGTTGCGATCTAGGCCGGCTCTCGTCTGGCCCCCATCGGGAGGATGTTGCTCGGTGCTTGTTGAAGCTATCGCGATATCGCGACTATGCACGGGGGCTCAGTATGCCTGCCCTAACTGACTAAGGCGATTTATCAGGGCAAGGTCAAAGAAAGTAGCGATAGAGGCAGGTTTAAATAAAGAGTGACGGTTCTGCTTGAGGGTTGGTGAGAATAGATCTATCATACTATCTTACTCCTATCTGTCAAGCTTCAACACTTCCTACTCTCGAATTTTCAACCATATTTCAAGAGGAAGAATTACTTTACTTCTCATCTTAGTTTAGCTGTTCGTCATGGCTCACAACACGATCAACGAGCCCATCGCCATTGTCGGAAGTGCTTGTCGCTTTGCCGGTGGCGCCTCTTCGCCTTCCAAGCTCTGGGATCTTCTTCGCAACCCCAGGGATGTTCTCAGCGAGATCCCTAAGAGTCGGTTTAACGCTGAGCGCCATTACCACCCCAACCCTGCGTACCATGGACACAGCAACATCCGGCATTCGTACCTCCTAGAGGAGGATGTCGCTGCTTTCGACACCGAGTTCTTCGGTATCAAGCCTGTTGAAGCTAAGGCTATTGACCCCCAGCAAAGACTCCTCATGGAGACCGTGTACGAAGGGCTGGAGTCCGCTGGAGTAACGGTTGCCTCGTTAAAGGGGAGTGACACCGGCGTCTATGTTGGACTCATGTGCGGTGACTACGAGGCGAGCTTGTTGCGTGACTGTACGTCTCTTCTACAATAACCTCACCTCACTTATTGCAGCCGGCTAACGATTGCGTGCTCTGGATGTATAGTGAAGACAGCCCCCGTTTACACAGCAACCGGTATTGGAAGGAGTATCCTGTCCAACCGCGTATCATATTTCTTCAACTGGCATGGCCCTTCCATGACTATCGACACCGCCTGTTCCTCTAGTCTCGTCGCGGTCCATCTCGCAGTGCAGGCGCTGCGATCCGGCGAGTCCCGAGTGGCTCTTGCATGCGGTTCCAACCTGCTGTTGGGTCCTGAGAACTACATCATAGAGAGCAAGCTGAAGATGCTTTCCCCTGACGGTTGGTACTTGCATTTTCCACCTTGACGAAAGCTGACTTGTATCTGTATAGGCCGCAGCAAGATGTGGGACAAGGACGCAAACGGATACGCGCGTGGTGACGGAGTCGCAACCTGCGTTATGAAGACCCTCAGTGCAGCCATCGCCGACGGAGACGACATCGAGTGCATCATCCGCGAGACAGGCGTGAATCAGGACGGAGCTACCACTGGTATCACGATGCCGAGCGCCGATGCTCAACGAGAGCTCATCCTCAGCACATACGCCAAAGCAGGCCTCGATCTGTCCAAGGTGGCCGACCGACCTCAATTCTTCGAAGCTCACGGAACTGGAACGCCCGCTGGAGATCCGATCGAGGCTGAGGCTATCTCCAAGGCATTCTTCGGTGAGAATTACAGCACCAAGGTTGCCGAGGAGCCTCTGTATGTTGGTTCTATCAAGACCGTTCTAGGTCACACCGAAGGAACAGCTGGTGTTGCTGCGTTGTTGAAGGCTTCGCTGGCCATTCAGAACTCTGTTGTTCCTCCTAACATGCTGCTCAATACCTTGAGCGACACGGTCGTGCCATTTACGAAGAACCTTGAGATTCTGAAGGCCCCCAAGTCATGGCCTGCAGTTGATGGTCAACCCAGACGTGCCAGTGTGAACAGCTTCGGCTTTGGTGGCACCAATGCCCACGCGATCATCGAGAGCTACGAGCCTCAGCTGTACCTGGAAGATGGTATCGCTGAACAGTTCACGCCTTTCGTCTTTTCGGCGCTCTCTCGCCAGTCTCTCCGTGATACTCTATCCGCCTACGCCGATTACATCCAGTCCCATCCCGACCTCAACCTGCGAGACCTTGCATACACGCTGCAACAACGCCGCACTGCTTTCCCTTATCGGGTCTCATTCGCTGCCACATCCGGTGATGAGCTCGTGGCCAAGATCAAGAGTCAACTTGAAGGAACCAAGGTCGAAGAATTGGGCAATAGGCTGTCAGCGCCCTCGGGAAACCAACGCAAACTGCTCGGTGTCTTCACTGGCCAAGGAGCCCAGTACGCTCGCATGGGCGCTGAACTGCTCGAGAAGTCATTCACTGCCCGCAGGATTGTCGCCGAGCTTCAAGCACACTTGGAACAGCTTCCTGAAGATCTCCGGCCTGATTTCTCTCTCGAGGAAGAGCTCCGCCGAGCTGCCGAGTCTTCTCGCGTGCTTACTGGTGCCTTCTCTTTCCTATCTACCGTCGTGCAACTTGTCCTCGTCGACCTCCTCAAGCTCGCCGGCGTGCACTTCGATGCCATCGTCGCTCACTCCTCTGGGGAAATGGCCGCCGCCTACGCCGCAGGCCGTCTATCATCCCGAGACGCCATGTGCGTCGCTTACTTCCGTGGTCGCTTTGCCTCCAAGATGGAGAGTCCCAACGGCGCCGACAAGACCGGAGCTATGTTGGCTGCCGGGATGTCCGAGGAAGATGCTCAATCTCTCTGTGACGATGAGATGTTCGTTGGCCGTCTCTGTGTTGCAGCCGTCAACTCCTCGTCGAGCGTCACCATCTCTGGTGACGAGGACGCAATCGACGAGTTCAAGATGATTCTCGACGACGAGAACAAGTTTAACCGCAAGCTTCGTGTTGATCGTGCGTATCACTCCAACCACGTCCTTCGTCGTCTTGGGGAATACGTTGCTTTAGTGCAACGGGCTGGTGTACAAGCTCTTGAGCCTGCCCCTGGTTCTCCGCTCTGGATCTCCAGTGTCTATGGCCGCGAGGTGACCTCGGACATGGGCCTCAGCGATGAGTACTGGGGTGCGAGCGTTGCCCGCTCGGTGCAATTCTACCAATCTCTCAAGCAGGTTCTCGAGGCCGACGAGTACCAGGTTGCTATTGAAGTTGGCCCTCACCCAGCGCTGAAGGGTCCCGCTAGCCAAACGATCTCCGAGCTGAACAAGTCCATCCCGTACTACGGTGTCCTCAACCGTGGCGGTGATGCTGCTGTCAGCCTTGCCTCGACTCTTGGTTCGCTCTGGTGCCACCTCGGAGAACAACAGCTCGACCTAACTGGGTTCGAATCCCAGGTCAACAACAACAAGTCTGCTCTCCGCGTTCTCAAGGGTCTACCAGGCTACCAATGGAACCACAACGGTTCATTCTGGCATGAATCCCGCGCAACCAAAAAGCTGCGATCCCAGACTCAGCCCTTCAACCAGCTCCTGGGCTCCATGATGCCAGACAGTGCTTCCCACCACCTCAGCTGGAGCCACTTGCTGCGGGCCAGCGAAATCGAATGGGCTTCTGGGCACCAGGTCCAAAACCTGACCGTCTTCCCTGCCGCTGGATACATCTGTACGGCATTTGAAGGCGCCCGTGTTCTCGCGGCTGACCGCGACGTTCGCCTTTTCGAACTCAAGGACTTCGTCATCCACCAGGCTTTGACCTTCGCTCAAGATGATTCCGGTATTGAGGTCCAGTCTTCGCTGTCTGATATCCGCCGCTCTGCCGACCGCATCCAAGCCAAGTTCACCTACTCTGCAAGCCTCGGAGAAGAGGATCTGGAACTCGTCGCCGAAGCCGAGCTGCACATTGCCTTTGGGGAATCCTCCGAGAAGACCCTTCCTCGACGTGCAACAAAGATCTCGCACATGATCTCCGTCGACAACGAGCGCTTCTACAACTTCCTCGCCACCCTCGGCTACGGCTTCGAAGGCCCATTCAAGTCGCTCCACACGCTCAAGAGGAAACTCGGATCGAGCATGTGTGCTGTCAAGTCGGTGTCGCGCGATAAAACATACGGACCTCCTCTCCTGATACATCCTGCTGAGCTGGACGGTGGCATCCAGTCGCTTATCCTTGCGTACAGTTACCCCGATGATGACCAGCTGCTCAACATGCACTTGCCCACCAGCATGAGCAGCATCCGCGTCAACCCAGCCCTTTGCCAATCCATGACCGATATCTCGTCCGACTCGAAGCTCGCGGGGAATAGGTCTGCTGGGTTCTCTGGTGATGTTAGCCTGTTCACTAACGACTCTGAATGCGCTGCAATCCAGCTGCAGGGGGTTGATCTGAAGCCACTCGGTGCTCTGACTGAAAAGGACGACCGCAAAGTCTTCTCCAAGTACGAATGGGTTCAGAACGCTCTTGATGGTGACCGTGCCGCCAGCGACACTATCGTGACCAAGCACCACCAGGATGTGCTTGAAGGCCTGGAACGTATCTCGACGTACTACTTGCACAAACTCGACAAGGACGTCCCCGTGGACTCTCCGCTCCGCAGGGAGGGCGCTCACAGTCATTACCTCAATTACGCGCACCACATCGTCGAGTTGATCGAGAACGGCCAGCACCACGTCGCCAAGAAGGAGTGGTTGGACGATACCTTGGAGGACCTGCACCAGGCTACCGGACAGCTGTCGCATCTTATTGACTACGACATGATGCACCTTGTTGGACAGCAGATGCCGCGTGTCATGAAGGGCGAGACCAACATGCTCGAGGAAATGCGTGTCAGCAACATCCTCGACAACTACTACCAGGGTGCCTTTGGATCTCGTGAGGCTGGTCTGTGGATTGGGAAGATCATTTCGCAGCTTGCGGAGCGGTACCCTCATCTCAACATCCTCGAAGTCGGTGCTGGTACCGGTGGTGCTACGACTAGAGTCCTGCAAGGACTAGGCAACAAGTTCCTCTCGTACACCTTCACGGATGTCTCCGCTGGTTTCTTCGAAGGCGCTGCGGAGATGTTCTCCGCTCAAAAGGACCGCATGGTCTTCAAGACTTTCGACTGTGGCCAGGATCCCGTGGCACAGGGGTACAGCGAGGGAACTTGGGATGTCGTCGTCGCGTTCCTTGTCATCCACGCAACTCCTGATCTCGAGTTGACAATGAGGAACATCCGCAAGCTGCTCAAGCCCGGTGGTTTCCTCGTTGTCGGAGAGGGAACCAACAACGGTCAGCCATGCGGTAGTGCTGGATTCATTTTCGGGTCCCTGCCTGGTTGGTGGCTTGGTGCTGATACTGGACGACCTCTTTCGCCTTTCGTCTCGTACTCGGAATGGGAAACTTTGCTCCAGAGTAGCGGATTCTCGGGTATCGATTCGACTGCGCCCCAGGCCTTCCAGGATATTCTTGGTATGACTGTTTTCGCTGCGCAGGCTGTAGATGACCGCGTCAACTTCATCCGTGAGCCCATGAACCCGGATGTTGTCGCGAAGTGTTCTGCTGCTGTCGAGTACCCTATCGAGAAGCTCGTTGTCATTGGAGGCAGCACCGACAAGACTCGTTCACTGGCCGGATCGATCACGGATATGCTCAAGGACAGCTGCGCTGCGCTTCACAGGTTCGAGAAATTGACTGATGTGGACTTCAGCCTCATTGACGGCGATGCCACCGTTGTCAGTCTTTCTGAACTCGATAAGCCGGTCTTCGAGGACCTCACGCCCGAGGAGTGGATGGCCTTCAAGACCCTATTTTCCTGCCCGACCAAGCTCTTCTGGGTGACGAGCGGCAGACTCTCCGACGAACCATTCTCCAACATGACTGTTGGATTTGCTCGCACGGCCGTCTTTGAGGCTCCCGCGCTGGTGTTCCAGAACGTCGACCTGATGGATCTCGGTGTCTTGACGCCTGAGGACATGGTCGAGAAGGTCCTTCGCTTCCACGCCTCTGCCAGCCCACTTTCCGCAGAGAAGAAGCAGCTCGCTTGGCCCCTGGAGCCTGAGATTCTCGTCAACGCTGAAGGACAAGAGCTCGTGCCCCGACTCCGCCATATCGATGCTCGCAATGACAGGTATAACTCTGCCCGTCGTGCTATCACTAACGAGACCGATATCACCAAAGCCCCTGCCGTCCTGGACAATGATGCCGATGGCTGGAAGTTGAAGGAGCTGTCTCGGTGGGCTATCGCTAATGAATCCGACTCCCGCATCGATCTTCAGGTCAGCCATGCTGTTGTCTCTGCCCTCCGCACATCTTACGGTCATCAGTTCCTTGTCTTGGGTACCGAGCCGAAGAGCCAGGCGCGGTTCATCGCCTTGGTACCTTCTCGTCTGTCGGTTGTGAACGTGGCCAAGGACTCTGTGGTCCCTGTCCCCGAGTCAGCGTTGACGGATGCCGACCTGCTCGCATCCCTTGCTGCTTCTCTCATCTCTATCGCTATCATCGATCCTCTTGTCGAAGGTGACACTGTCGTCGTGCACAATGCCACCGAGCGCCTCGCCCATTGCATTACTACGGAGGCTGCGATCAAGCGTGTTCGTGCTGTCTATGTTGCAGACTCCACTCGCCCCAATGTTGCCGAGTCATGGACCAAGCTTGAGCCTTACATGACCGTCTCCGAAATCGCGGACATCCTTCCCTCCAACACTGCTTCGTTCGTCGACCTCTCCATCGAGGAATCGGACAACGCCTCGGCAGTTGTGGCCAGCCTCCCGACTCACTGTCGCAGGGAGACCACGGCTTCTCTCTACTCACCCAAGGGCTGGAAGAATGTTTCTTCCTCTGCTGGCTCCTCCCTCGGCCACTTGCTCCAGCGAGCTCTTATCCAGGTCCAGGTCTCCTCCGGTCAGGCTGCCGTTTCTCAGGCCATTGGTCTCGATGCTCTTCTCGACGGCTCCAACCCGGAAGACCCTGCCACCGTCATCGACTGGACCCTTTCCAAAACCCATGCGGTTCACGTCAGCCGCCTCGACTCAGCCATGTTCTTCAAGGGCGACAAGACCTACTGGCTATGTGGTCTTTCCGGTGCCCTCGGTGTTTCCCTCGTCGACTGGATGATCGAACGTGGTGCCAAATGCCTCGTGCTGACGAGTCGTAGCCCCAATATCTCACCTGCCTGGATCGCCGCTCACAAACGCAACGGTGTCAACGTGACAATCGTTCCCTGCGATGTCACCAACGAGCCCGCCCTCCATGCAGCCCACCAGGTCATATGCAAGACCTTGCCGCCCATCGCTGGTGTCCTCAACGGTGCCATGGTCCTGAGAGATGTCTCAATCGCCAACATGTCCTTCGAACTCATGAGCGACGTGTTCCGGCCTAAGGTCTACGGAAGCATCCACCTCGACCGGATCTTCAAATACGAGCCCCTCGACTTCTTCATCCTCTTCTCGTCTATCAACTGTGTGATCGGTAACCTCGGTCAAGCGAACTACGCCGCCGCAAACACATTCATGTGCAGTCTTGCGGCGCAACGCCGGAAGCGTGGTCTCGCCGCTACGGCGCTGAACGTCGGTGCTATCATCGGCGCTGGATACATGGAGCGAGAATCTAGCAAGGCGTTGGACCTGACTGTGTCGAAGATGGCTCTGATGCATCTTTCCGAGCAGGACTACCATCAGCTCTTCGCTGAGGGTATTGACGCCGGTCGCCCTGATTCTGGCGATGAGACGGAATTGACTACCGGTCTGCTGGATATCCCTGCTGCTGCTGATACAGAGAATACGCCGAAGTGGCATTCTAACCCGGCTTTCTTGGACTTTATTGTTCACCAGGTTGAGAAGAATGGCGCGGATGCTGGGAATGAGGTTGTTGCTTCGGTGCAGGATCAGCTCGCTGCTTGTAAGACTAGGAGTGATGTTCTTGCGATGGTGAAAGGTAAGTTCTATCTTCCAGTTGTGCTACTGGTAAAATGCTAACACGAACAGCTCGATTCGCAATGCAACTCCGGAATGTCCTGCAGATGGCCACTGCCGACGAGGACCTGATGGCCATGCGAAGCCGCGATATCGGTCTCGACTCCCTCATCTCCGTCGACATCCGTTCCTGGTTCCTGAAGAACTTCGAAGTCAGCGTCCCCGTCCTCAAGATCATGGGTAACGACACCATGGCCGAGCTGGCGGACCTTGTTGCCGAGCAGGCTCCTCTCTCCCTGCTTCCCGGTCTTGCAGGCGAAGAAGCCCAGCCTGTCCCTGCTATTGCTGTGCAGAGCGACGAGACAAGCTCCTCCTCCGCCTCCTCCAACCACGATGACACCCCTGCCGACTCAACCGGGGGTTCAACGGGTCGCACATCCCCTGCCATTATCGAGCCCCAGGACAGCCTGAAAGGGCCCGTCCGACTCGACTGGGACGCTGAAATCGTTCTCCCAACTGCAGCCAACATCGCAACCATCACCGCTCCCCGTTCCGACCCTCGCACCGTCGTCCTAACCGGAGTCAGCGGTCTGCTAGGCCGAAACCTCCTCTCCAACCTCCTCGGAACCCCCTCCATCCAGAAAATCTTCTGCATCGCCGTCCGTCGCCTCGACGAACGCCTACGCAGCAATGAACTCCCCATAGACCCCCGTGTCGAATACTTCCCCGGCGACCTCGAACAACCCCTGCTCGGCCTCTCCTCAACCGAAGCAACAACCATCTTCACACAAGCCGACGTCGTCATCCACAACGGCGCCGACACCTCGCATCTGAAATTCTACCCGGAGATCAAAGCCGCCAACGCGCGTTCAACAAAGGACCTGATCTCGCTCTGCATCTCCCGCAAGATCCCAATCCACTACCTCTCCACCGTCGGCGTCGCCCTCTTCGGAAACTACAAATCCTTCCCTGAAGTGTCTGTCGCAGAACATAATCCCCCAGTTGATGGGTCCCACGGCTACGTCGCTGCCAAATGGGTCAGCGAGCGTCTTCTTGAACAAGCGGCCCAGAAACATGGTGTCAAATCCTGGATTCACCGTCCGTCAACGATCATCCGCGAAGGCGCAGATGCGCAGAATACAGCTGCGCAGACGGACTGGATGAATGCCCTTGTTGCGTATATGCGCAAGACTCGTGCTGTGCCAGTCCTCAAGAACCTTCGTGGTGCGCTTGATCTTGTATATGTCAAGAATGCAGTCCAGAGCATCCTCACAGCGGTGTTGGAAAATACGCCCAAGGGTGCCGCGGGGGTAACCTATACGCACCAGGTTGGCGATATGGTTCTTCCGCTGGAGAGCCTGAGGGAGTTCATCGAAGCTGATACCGGGGTATCAGGTGTTGAGGAATTGCCTGTGGAGGAGTGGACGGTGCGGGCCGTGAATGTAGGCTTGAATCGGGCTGTTGCGGCGCTGATTGATTCTATGGATGACCCTGGCCAGCCTCATTATCCAAGGATGTTGAGGGCATGATTTGCGATTCTCAACTTGTATATATTATTATTGTGATCATTAGGTGTTAGGTGTGCAATTATTGGTTTTCTGTCCTTGGTGTCTGTTGTAATGGATCATGTCTTCGGTTGTAGTCTGTAGGTGAATTCTTCCAAGATGGAGATATCGCCCTTACCGTGAGATCTAACAGGTCCTTATCGACACTGCTGCCAGGTGACTCTTTGTGGTTGTGGTCATTGATATTAGATTAATCCATGCTTAAGCCATATCTTGCACCTTTGTGACTGTGCCAAATCACTCAAGTGGCTTCCCTAGACCGGCCAACTCACTACAGAAGGTTCCTTCCATGTTGGCTCCCGGGTTACTATTTTGGTCATCATGCTCTTACCAGGTATGAATTCGCCATGGAAAAAAACGTAGAGAAATATTCAATTCAGTCTCTGTACCCGATTTCCTATAGAGCTTGTTCTCCGTAAACACCCGGAGAGCGCCGTTAGGGTTTCGATTGTCGCCTATTAAACACGCCGTGAAATGGAGCAAAAACGTCTGTATCCTACGGGGTCGGTTAAGGGCTTGAGGCTGCTATTGGACCGCACTTTCAAAGGCTCGGGATGGCCAGGGGCCATATAGAACCTAAATTACCTGACAATTTAGTACAACGCTATAACCATTTCTACAGATAGACAACCCCCGGTGGGCTAGGATTGCAAATATAGGATACGAGCCATAATATCTAACAGTTGTGCAGGGCTGAGACGGGCATGTAAACCTGCGTAGAAGCCTGGGGGGAACCTGCTCCTACCTCTGACCCCGCTACAACAACCGAACCCACACCACCTGCTACGACTATCACTACTACTACTACCACGATGGTAAATCCACTTGGCCCTACTCAAACAGGCCAGATCGAGACTTGCAACCGTTAGGATCTGGATCCACGGACATTAACGCGGGTAGTAATGAAATGAAATAGCACATTTGCTTCCTTTGGCCATGACGTCAAAACATAATAAGTGCTGGCAAATCATCGGAAATGAATTACATCAAGCCTCCATAGGTCCCACCCTCTTCTTTGGATTGCTCATCTTCTTTGAGGTATTGCTTTAAGGCTGCCTTATCTTTCTTTAGGTGGGAGCGTATCCCCCCTTTGCCGGCCTGGCCCTCATTTCCCTGCGTGTGGTGATGGTGGTGAAAAATCTTTGCAATGAAAGATTCCTTGTGCTCGGTGGGCTGCTGCGTGTCTAGCATAAAATCCGGTTACCATTTGCGAGCGCAGGATTGAATGAGTGATGCAGTGACGAACCTTCAGACATATTGAACAAGTCTGATAAATGATGAAAGTACGAGCTCGAGTTGTAGACAGTTGGAGGAATGCTCGGCTAGACGATGGCTTGTCACCTATTTATTAGACCCAGCACTAACTGCTCCAGTAGTTAGTACTAGCAAGCTAATAAAGGTGTCTTGCTTATGACCGAACGCGGATCTGAACCCCGGAACCCACGCCGAAACATAACTTGCTGGCCACTTGCATATCTCTATGTAAGCCTGGAGTTTCGTCCTTTATTAGCTCATCCCGCTTCGTATTATCGCGAACTCCAGCATGGCTGTAGATTTCATCCTCGATATCACGCAGTGCGTTTGCCGTCCTTCGACCACAGAAAAAAATGGCTCGGCACTAATGTTGAGATCCGATACATAGGGCATTCGACAACGACAGGACGTTCAGGCCCGCCTCCCTCGAAAACAGCGAGAATACGGTATCCACTGGCCCGAATAACACCGTCGACCGGGAATTCTTGAGAGTGATCCCATACCTTTCGTCCACGGTCTATCTCTTTGCCGGTTTCTGAGCGCCACACCCGAGGGCTAGTCCATAATAGGCCTAAGTAGCTTGTTTCGTTTCATACGCAGGGTAAGAGTTGACACAGTACCGTAAGGGCGCTTTACCAGCTTCGTCAGAGAGCCCCGAGCTTTATGCAAACCAGGCAAACACAAGCCACTTAAAGGAAATGGGTCAGCCTTGCAGGACGCGTCAACTGGTTGCCCCTCTTTCTCAACATGCTGACAGAATTCTGCGTATGGCTTCATTAATACCTGGAGAAGATAGTCTTGAGATTAGCTCCATTTCTTCCTACAATGGCTTCCCTCACGCATGATGACTATACGGTCGCGTGGATCTGTGCTCTGCCGCTGGAGGCGGCCGCGGCCCGCGCCATGCTGGACAAGACCCATACCCCACTTTCACAAATCACTGATCCAAATGCCTATGAACTAGGCGAATTGAACGGCCATCACATAGTCATCGCCTACTTGCCACATGGCGTATACGGAACAGTGTCCGCCGCAGCTGTCGTATCTCGCATGCGTTTGACCTTTCCCCGGCTCCGCTTCGGGCTCATGGTAGGGGTTGGAGGGGGGATTCCCAGCCAAAGCAATGACATCCGATTAGGCGATGTGGTTGTCAGCAAGCCAGGAGCAAAACATGGCGGGGTCATACAGTATGATTATGGCAAGGCGGTTCAGGGTGGACAATTTGAGCCCACTGGTATATTGAATCAACCGCCACAGGTTCTTTTGACGCATATGAGTCAACTTCAGGCAAATCAGATGACTGGTGGCAAGAACGCGATTTTGAAAATAGTGAGCGAAGTACTGGAGCAATACCCAGATATGAATGACAAATTTTCGCCTCCCAATCAAAGCACGGATTACCTCTTTCATTCCTTCTACCACCATGCCGAAAAGGACTCTGATTGCGAGAAGTGCGACCAAGACAACTTAATTACACGACAACCACGCGCCATGGGGATACCATATATTCACTATGGATTGATTGCCTCTGGAGACCAGGTGATGAAGGACTCAGAAACGCGAGACCGCTTAGCCCAACAGCACGGAATACTCTGCTTCGAGATGGAGGCCGCTGGCCTTATGAATGAGCTTCCAACTCTTGTGATACGAGGAATATGTGATTATTGTGATTCACACAAACAGAAACAGTGGCAAGGATTTGCAGCTTTGACAGCAGCAGCTTACGCAAAACTGCTACTATCAGCCATGCCTGCCTATCAAACACATTCCAGCTCGCGGGAGAGCGATAACAGCCGGCATTGGATGGTCTCTCTACCAAGAAATCCAAAATTTGTTGGTCGCCGGGGTGAGCTCAGAAAGCTGGAAGATATCCTTGTTGCGCAGAATGGACCTAGAAGGATTGCAATTACTGGCTTAGGTGGGGTTGGCAAGACACAAGTCGCCCTGGAATTAGCATACCGCCTGCGAGACCAAGATACAGAGTGTTCAGTTTTCTGGATTCCAAGCACTAGCCATGCCATGGTTGAGCAGTCATTCCAAAAGATCGCACAAGAACTTGGACTGTGTGAAGGCAAGCCGCCGGCAGGTGTCAAAGAACAAGTCCAGACTTACCTCAGCTCTAAGCGTGCAGGGAAGTGGCTTCTGATTTTCGACAATTCAGATGATACGGATATGTGGCTATCAGGTCATGACAGAACTCCAGCTCTCGAAAACCTTCTTCCCCAAAGTGAGCAGGGCTGCATCCTATTTACGACTCGCAATTGGGAGCTTGCTGTGGAACTCACTTATTCGAATATTATTCCTATTCCAGATGAGGATAAAGAAGCTGCGCGAAACATTTTCGAGAGTCTAATACTGCAAAAAAGCGTGTTGGAGGCCGATAGCATTGTAGTTGCACTCTTGGAACAGCTGGCATTTCTACCCCTGGCAATCGCGCAGGCAGCCGCATATATCAACAGAAAACGCTTGGATCTGGCCACCTACCTTAAACTTTTACAACATGAAGAGAATGCCGCTGTGGAGCTTCTTAGTGAGGGCTTCAGGGATCCAGGACGATACAAGGATATCGAGAATGCTGTAATTGCCACCTGGCTAATATCTTTCAAACAGATTCAAAACCAAGACCCTTTAGCGGCGGACTTTCTATGTTTTATAGCATGTATCAACCCGCGCAATGTTCCACAATCTCTTCTTCCCTCCCAAATGTCGGAAAAAAAGAGGGTCGATGCTTTAGGGCTCTTGGATGCATACTCCTTCACAACCCGCCAAGAGGCAGCAATAAATATGCACAGACTGGTGCATATTGCGACTCGAGATTGGTTAAGAAAGAGTGGACTGTTTAGTTACTGGATTCTGAGAGTGGCTGATCAACTGGAGAAAGTATTTCCAGATGATGACCATACAAAGCGCAGGCTCTGGAGAGACTACCTTCCTCATGCTTTGGCGCTTGTGCATGATAAGGAGTTTATTACAGATCAGGAGGACTATGTTAATCTCATCCAAAATGTTGCAGATTGCCTTGCTAGTGATGGAAGATATTTTGAATCAGAGGTTCTTTACAACAAGCTTTTGGGAAAAAATGAAAGGAAACATGGAGCTGAACATCCCTCCACTCTGATCAGCATGACAAAGCTAGCAGCAACCTACCGGCACCAGGGACGATGGAATGAAGCTGAGAAGCTGGAGGTACAAGTCATGGAGATATCTAAGACAGTACTAGGAGCTAAGCATCCTGATACTCTGACCAGCATGGCAAACCTGGCATCAACCTACCAGGACCAGGGACGATGGAATGAAGCTGAGAAGCTGGAGGTACAAGTCATGGAGATATCTAAGACAGTACTAGGAGCTAAGCATCCTGATACTCTGACCAGCATGGCAAACCTGGCATCAACCTATTGGAACCAGGGACAATGGAATAAAGCTGAGAAGCTGGACGTACAAGTCATGGAGACATCTAAGACAGTGCTGGGAGCTGAGCATCCTGATACTCTGACCAGCATAGCAAACCTGGCATCAACCTACCAGGACCAGGGACGATGGAATGAAGCTGAGAAGCTGGAGGTACAAGTCATGGAGACAAGAAAG
Organism: Aspergillus kassunensis; assembly: GCA_027569205.1. Classification (NCBI taxonomy): domain Eukaryota; kingdom Fungi; phylum Ascomycota; class Eurotiomycetes; order Eurotiales; family Aspergillaceae; genus Aspergillus; species Aspergillus kassunensis. The sequence continues at coordinate 381,936 of JAPDEQ010000019.1, read as the reverse complement.
ATAGTGCTGGGAGCTAAGCATCCTGGTACTCTGACCAGCATGGCAAACCTGGCATTAACCTACCAGAACCAGGGACGATGGAATGAAGCTGAGAAGCTGGAGGTACAAGTCATGGAGATATCTAAGATAGTGCTGGGAGCTGAGCATCCCAACACTCTGACCAGCATGGTCAACTTAGCCTGCACATGGAAATCTCAAGGAAGAGTCTTGGATGCCTTAGCTTTGCTCGAAGAATCCTGCCAACTTCAATGCAAAGTATTAGGCCCAGATCACCCAAGCACTACAGATGCTGTTGATACTCTAAATGACTGGCATGGCCAGCACGATATAATCCTGAATAAACGGCTAATACCTCCATCAACTCGAACTGAACAATCAGAGCATCTACACCAGGTTCTATCTCCGCACACCGCAGCTGCTATAGTACCTCAATCGCACCGTGTAGGCCACATCAGTCTTCCTCAGACCCAAGGCCGACTAGCACGGGCATTCTTCTCTGGTGATCCTCCTCTTATCATTGCCTCCAGAGCACCCTCGTCGACCTCACAAGGCCAAGTTACCCCGGAAGAACTTGATTAATACGGTCCTAGGCATAGCTTATATCTGACATTCTTGACAAATGGCCACAGTACACACGTCCTTGACATAGTAGCTACAGTGAACTTGAAGGACCTATCATAATCCTCAGAATAACCGCTGTAATAATAAATTCAAAGTCAACATAGCTGCCGGAATCAGTATGTTTTTATTACTGTAACTTGAGAGTCGACAGACCACGTTGCGATAATCTTAAGCGCAAGGCGTGGATGTTGTTTGATATGTTTGCATGGGATCTTCTCGAAGGACAAGAAGCTACTAAAAGGGTAAATCTTCATTACAGTACTGTTTCTTCTCATTCAGCTTGTAATTACAGAAAGATGTAGACTAGACCTATTACGGACTAGCTCTCGGGTGTGGCGCTGAGAAAGAGCCGAAGAGTTTGAAAACGCCGAAGCCGAACCTGCAAGTAGACCTTCATAAGATGTCACCCGTGCAGACAACGAGCCCTCGAAGAGGCTTCTGGTGCGACGACACTCCGCGCGAAATAGAACCATCGGCACTTCGTCGGGGGATAATGGCGAGAACATCTTCTTCACGGAAAGAATTTCCTTTGGATTTAGGTTGGAATAATCACGAAGTCGACTCTAGAACGTACCGTGCCGAGTCATGGCGAATGATATCTCGGCAGACGAACAGGGATGGCATACCAACTGGAATAGGGAATGATATCGATCAGATCCTTCATGATCGGATCAGGCGTGGAGCGTGGGAACCACCTTTATATAAAAACGGCTGAACTCCTAATCAGATCTTTTTCATTCGAGTAATTCGTTCTGTCTATTATTATCAGACCAATCAGTAGCCTTCATCAGGTTCCTTCATCAGTTCACTACTTGTTCCCACCTCTTAGTTATGACCGACTATTACTCGACGCCCTTCCGGTCTAGTATCCGGCCTTCCGCTACAGTTCGTATAGGGATGACCAGGATGAGCCAGTCTAGATACACGCCAGAGTTAAAAATAGCAGTTCCTCCATGGATAAACCTTGTAAGGCTCCAAGAACAACGCATCGGGGCCTAGTTCCCCCATCATTCTACCAGGTGGCTGCCTAGAATATAAACACCACGACTCAATCCTCAACAAGACAAAGTCTAGCAACCTTCATTACCTCATGGTCCTATATCTGAAAATATTTACTCCAAAGCAGGCACGATGCCTCGAACAATCCACCTAGCATTACTCTCCAACGGCGCCCGACCCGCCCACGTCGCGGACGCAGTTGGCAATGGGCAGCCATCGTCGGATACAACCGCTCGTGATCGACTCGAGTCCATTGCGCTTATTGTCCCGCCACCTGGACGGAGTGCGAAGCCTTTTGATCCTTCGGTGGGTGTTCCTGGGGGAGGTTCGAAAGAGGATTGGGTAGCTAGCTACGCTACTCCGTATCGGCGGCTAATTGAATACAGGCGAGGAACTGCCAGGATTGGATGCGGGACTATGTTGACAAACTGATTGAAGAAGGAATAGTTGGGGATGGTGCGAGGGTCGTGGTGGAGAGTGCTCCCAAGGTGTTCTGATACATTAAAACAGCCCATGGGCGGAATATAATCATCGCGTCGAACTGAAATCAAATCTGGACCATATAACCTTTTTCTACTACATGTGCATGATGAGTTGAGTGTACGTGGAGCGAATTCTATGGCATTGAAGACTGTGAGGTTGTACAAAGTCTTTAGACTCAGGGTAAAGAGATGTTAAATCTTTCATATCCCAGGTCTTCCAAAGCAACCATTAAGAGACAACGAGAAATAATCCACTGTGCTCGCTGTGGAAACACTAAATCTAGTGCAAAGTCCCCGCGCAAGGCAGACTTATTTTCCCGAGTTCAGAATGCCCGATGTAAACCCCCGACCTAAAATTGCCGACTCCGAAAAGCAGCGGACAACATGTGTTGCTTAGAGCATGTAGACTTATTGTGTTATTTAAGTAGATAGTTCTCGCAGTCGGATAACACTGGATAACATTATCATTATCAATTTCAACTCAACTCCTAGCGCATAACCAACATGAACCCCGTCAACACCAAGCCCTACGATCTCCCCGCCGACGCCACCTGGTTCAGTAAGTCATACTCAATTAATATACCCCCCAGATCCAAAGCTTACCCAACCCCAGTAACCGGCTGCTCAACCGGCATCGGCCGCGAAATCGCAACCCTCGTCGCCTCGCAACCAAACCACCGACTCATCGCCACAGCCCGAGACATCACCTCCCTCTCATACCTCCCGGATAACCCCTCCACCCTGAAGCTCGCCCTAGACGTCACGCAGCCAGACTCCGTCGACGCAGCATTCAAAGCCGCCGCCGCGCACTTCGGCAAGAGCTACTACATCGACGTTATTGTGAACAACGCCGGCTACTCGCTGTCGGGCGATACCGAGTCCGTGACGGAGCAGGAGATGCACGATGAGTTCGAGACGAACTTCTTCGGTACTGTGCGTGTGACGCTCAAGGCTGTGGAGGTTATGCGGCAGGCGAAGGATCACCGCGGTGGACTTGTGTTCAACATCTCCTCGCTTGCTGGGGTCTGTGCGTTTGCGGGCCATTCGTTCTACCATGCTAGCAAGTTTGCTGTTGAGGGGTGGAGTGAGTCGCTTGCTAGGGAGATGCATCCGGATTGGAATAGTACGTCCTACTACCCCTTCTACCAACCAAAAGTACCACTAACAATAGCTGCTCCCACCCAGTCCACTTCTGCATCGTCGAGCCCAGCGCGGTGAAAACCAACTTCGAAACATCCAGCAAGAAACGCACAGCCCCCCACGAGGCGTACGCCGCGCCTGACATGCCGGCTCGCCAGCTGGAGGGGTTCGTGAAGAAGGGTCTTGCCGCTGGTGTTGGGTTCGAGCCTAGTGCTGTTGCGAACGTGCTTTACAAGGTTGCTAGTCGCAAGGAGAAGGTTCCCCTCCGTCTGCCTCTCAGCGCTACGGCGGTCAAGTTGATTACGGCCAAGTTGCAGGGACAACTTGCTGATTTGGACTCTGTTAGTGAGTTGAGTGCTATTGATGTTGGGCAGGCGCAGTTTGAGGTTTAGATTGGGTTTGTTGTGGTTTTGGGGGTTGAGTAGAATTACTACTTTTAACCAGGAACGAAAGACCTAAAATAACTTCTAATACTAAGCTCTTTCCTAAAAACTAGTTTCTATGAATAATAATTTAAGGGAGGGAGACTAATTCCTTGATATGATAGAGAGTTATTAAATTTAAGAGTTTAAGCTACTTATGTGCGTAGAGGCCCTTCAGGGCATTTGTGCGTAGTTCTCTTAGGACTATAATATATAGTATGCGTTACTCCTAAATTAACATAATAAAGCTAATGGTAGGATTACGGCTCTGATAACGAGCAAAGGAGAATGTTGATTATGTATATAAGAAGTGTCTTCACTACGAGATATAAATTCAGGTTCACCAAAATATGCTCACAGCCGCACGGGGTTGCAAGGAGGACTTCTGCGTCTCCCATGGTATATACCAGCAAAAGGCAATGCATAGGCAGAGACCATATTCGCATATATTTGCCCGAGCAAGGTTCGAATTGTTTGGAATTATGGACACTCCCAAAGTCCCACGTTACGATTCACGCTTGCACTCTCTTCCACTGACAAATTGTGTGCTGCTGGGCACCTGTGGTCCCTTTTCGCCGTATCGCTCATAGGTTCTGTGACTGCTAATGGTGGGGATGACTTCTCTAAATTTGTTCTCAGTGCCATAGTCTATCCTGTTTTAGCCCATGTGCTGATGATCTCTTGTGCTCAGGCTGCTGGCGCTCTTCGGAAATGAGTCACCATGCAATTCATGAGTCAGTCGATGGAGTGGGCTGACAACGCAATAGTTATCTATTGGATCTTGGTATCGACAAAACAAGCTGATTGCATTGGCGAGCTGCAGCTCACAGTGGGGGAGATCCAATTTTGAACTTCAGCTGGCGGGACTTTGCTTTTTATTGGGACACAATCGATGATCCGACACAGCTATAAAGGGGGTTCTTTATCTCCCGGGTTAAGTACCTCTAGAAAGTCATTGAAAAGATGATTAGCTTTATGTTTTTTATCCTTGCATTTCCTACTCTTTCAGTGTTACTACCTACTAGTGAGCCAGAGCTTTTATATATCTCGGTGCTAGATAATCAAGGGATAATTAAATTGCTCTGGAGCTGTTTAATCATGTATAGTCTTTATATTTAGACTATTATACATGTTAACCTCGTTCCCTGGCTAAAATTTTGGGACTAGATATCCTATAAGATAAGCGCCCTGATAGGCGCTGTTCTTATTCCAGAGCTTATACTCGTCAATGCTATCGCCTAATTCCTAGAAGCAAGGAAAATATAGGCACGATGGGAAATATACTTTGAAGGGAATACAGTCAAGGACTGGTTAGGTTTATCGGGTGCGTTCTTTGTTATAATAGGAGGTTTTATAATAGACGAGGAGTATTAAGTCTCAGAAACAGATCTCTTGGCTTCATGCTTAAACAGCCAGACAGCACCTAATGGAAGTTCTAGCATGGAGGCTGATATTATCAGGATACTATGGCTAGCTAGATTTCTAGATTTGCTTGAAAGCCCTACGCTATAAACTCTTATCAAGAAAGGGATTCTAACAGAGGCTTACTTCTTATATCAGAATATCGAAGATAAAGGAAAAGCCGACGATATTGCAAAAGTCCTGGTTTCTATCCAGATATTATGGATCTGTGTGCAGTGCCTAGGTCGACAAATCACTGGTCTTCCGATCACTGTACTCGAAGGTCATATTCTCATTCAGATTCCCTTCGCGGTCCTCGGACATATCTGTTGGTGGCACAAGCCACTTGACCTCCGTGCCCATTCGACTTCCGCTCACAAGAGCCTGGCTACAAACTGCACGCCAAATCGGTCCAGGCGTTGAGAGGTTTGATCATAAGCCTTGGATCATAGCGGAGAAAATGGACAGGGGTGGCATGTTCCGAATGCTCACCCGAGCGTTCTACAGCAGCACAGCCATCCACACGGTTGGACTCGAGGTGCTGATAGCATTCTTGGCGGTTGTAAATGGCGGCCTTCATGCACTTGCCTGGAATGCCCATTTCTCGACGGCCACGGAACAGCTCCTATGGCGTATATCCTGTGTATGGGTCGGCGCTGTGCCATTGATGGTTCTTCTGGAGATATGGTGGCTCGGTGCCGAGGCATCATTGGTGCAATCGCTATCAAACATGTCGCTACAAAGTAGTCATGGCAATTCCGCGTTGTTCGCAGCCGAAATCCACAAATTCATACGCCAGGCGGAAGAATCTCCATCGTGGCCAGAGTGGACTCCGCGAGGCGCTCGTCGGATTGGTACTTGCGTGTTTCTTCTTTCGTGGATAGGATACTGCTTTTGTATCCTATACTTGACTGTTGAATCATTCCTCAGTGTCCGGAGACTTCCAAAAGGAGCATACTCTACTGTCGAGTGGTCGAACTTCTTCCCACACTTCTAGGAATTTTCTTGCGCCCAGTTCAGACGTAGGAAATGTAGTGGTTGGTGAATGGGCATTCACCTTTTGTGGCCAGAAACGGCTGATGGAGGGAAGGTATGCAACGGTATACGAGGTCGTCGACTACAAGGCTGTGGACGACGGGTGTCCTATCCTGATAACTACTGTCCTTGGTGTTTCTTTGTTAATCGTTGCTTTGTAATAAATATGTTTATATTTTAACCTATCTCGCCTAAACTCACGATGGTATCGAATCCCGCAAGTACGAGGATATATTTCCGCCACAGGCAAAAGAACGTACTGCTGATATATCCCGCATAGTGCTGATAAGGTACCTACTCATGAAGTCCAAACAGAGCAACAGAAACCCTAGCGAATCCTCGTCCCAGCCTCACAAATGCGCCACAGCAACATCCCCCTTAGACTCCTTATCCGAGTAACCAGCCAACTCCATCAACCCAGCAAGAACATCCCTACTAGTCTCACTCCCAACTTCCGTCTCGGCAAGCACCTGACACACAAAGGACTGCGATGGGCCAGGCGTAATCATGCCATAGTCCCACTGGAAGGTATCCCGAGCCGCCTTCGGCCACATGCCGTAGTGAACCCAGCGGCCGAATGTTTCTGTGTCCCAGAGGGAGACGTCGTCTTCTCTGATGACACGTTTCCAGACGCCGTTGTTCTTTTTTGAGGGCCTCACAGAGAAGGAGATGCATGTCCCGTCGCCGCGGAGGAAGATGGTCCATTGCGAATCTCTTTCATGTTCTTTCCCGGTCATGGCTACGATGACTTGGTATTCGTCTCGGGGGGATGGGATTTTGTTGAGCTCTTTGAGGGTTGTCATGATTTCCAGTGGTTTTTTGGTGATGAGGTTTGGGGTTGTGTCCTCTTGGACGGGTTCCATGATTCTGACTGATGCCATGGTGCTGGGAGTGTGGTTTGGATTTCGGGGAAAAGATTCGTGGTTTGGGGAGACTGTTTGATGAGCTGGTTGAGATGAGTAATTGTGGTGATAGATAGGTGCGGATTATGGTGACAGCAGCTGTTTATATAGCATTGACTCGACAAAGGTCTTTGTGTCTTCTAACAAGTCTAGTAACAGGGGTATTTGTCTATGGTTAAAGAAGTGATACTATTCATTGTTTCTATCAATTGTATTGCTATTACAAGAAACGTCTCACCCTTTCTTAGCATAAGAGATTTGTTTCTCTCTTTCCTTTATAAGATGACTATGACCCTATCCTGAATACATAGCCATAACGTTAGCCTGTAGCATAGTTCTTTGTATATGACTCTGTATCTTATAATAATAATAAACAACTTAACCAAGCGTTAATTTATCCTTGGTATACTACAGGATTTTGTAGTAGAGGGGTTATTTATAATCAGCGGATATTAAAATACCAAAGTTAGATTCTATTTTCTTATATAAACTAGCGTATATGTTGCAGGGGTAAGAAAACCTTGAGCGCCAGGGGAGATTCAAACTATCTTATAATCTCAAGTTAATTGAAATTGAGGGGAAATCCACATCCGGGCTAAAGTCATCAAAGAAGTCAAACTCCTCAGAAGACGAACCAGAAGAGGAAGTACCAGAGGAATCAGGACTAGGAGAAGTAGTCTCAGGGGGGTCCCCAGAAGTATCCCAAGGCCGACTCCTATCCCCCCATTTCCTCAAATGCCTGCGATCATACTTGAAAAAGTTCTCGCCAGCACGCGTAAACTCCCGATCGGTGTACTCGGCCATCACAGTCAACTTCTTGACAACCGCCTCAGAACAAAGCCCCGCCTCAAAGAGCTTCGCAAACCACCGGGCAATAAAGTGCTGCACTGGGCCTCGCCGCGTCAGGAAGAACAAATGCTCAAATTCAACCATGTCCATGCTCCTCACCAGCCCGATCCTCCGCCTTTGTACGAATTTAGCGGAGTCTGTGAGGGACGTGTCCGAGGGGGTAAGGCAACGCTGGTATGGCCCGTCATAGTGCACTACGCCTCCGCTAATTGTGTATGAGACTTGATAGTCTCCTCTGACAGCGAATATGACCCAGGGTTGAATGCGGGCTTCCTCGGGTAGATTCTCGTTCTCCGGGCCAATGGCTAGGAAAATCTGGAACGCGTCGTCTTCAGGGGCCAGGGTCGACTGGTTTGGAGGGGTGGTTAGCCATTGGTATTCGTCGGTGGTGGTTTGGGGTTGGGTGTTGGTCGTAGCCATTTTGTCTGTTGGATGAGTAGCAGACTGGACCAAAATAGATAACGTTGGTTCGTTTAGATCGAGACGTGGGTAAGGAGGCTTTATGTACGTTGTCTCGAGCCGAGTTTACAGTTCGACTTCAAAGGGAACAGAGAGAGGGATTCAAAGGGACGTGACGTGACACGCCCATTGTTCGCTCGCTGGGGTATTTCATTCCAGAATGACAAAGGCCTTTCATAATAAACGAAAAACCCTCAAATCATTGTGCTTAGTTCTATCTTTATGATGGCTTGGGAATGTTTTGGCCGGATTGAAGTTGGATGGTATCTAGGGCTGGACATACTTAAGGTTGGTTGATACGGGCTATTTCGGTAGATGCCGCGAGCTCTGGCCTGCGAAATCCACTGCGACCATGATTAGTTAGTTATAGTTAGGGCTTAGTTATTCGATACAGCCGTTCAGGATTGGCAATGTATGTTTCTGGTCTTTCAGAAGAGATCTCAATACATCGAGACCCTGGATTTCGTCTTGTTTTAAAGGAGAGAAGGCATGTTGCTGGTTTATTAGGTAGGCTATCTATGATGGATCAACGTGACATCAACAGAGGTGGACAAAGCGTACATTTAAGATAGCACTCTTGGAGTCAGTCTAAGAAACTACAATAAACACCGATCCTTGAGTTTCGAAATCAAAGCTAACCGCGTATTCAGCTTCTCGCCCAGCTTCGCAACATCGTCAACAGGCATCCCCCTCCGGAATTGCGCCGCGCGATTCACTTTTACAACATCCAGCAAGGCCAGGGGCGTCAAAATGAGACTGAAGATGGCGAGTGGTGCATTCTCTTCATCATCTACAATGGTGTAGACATCAAGCGCGACATTGCCGGCCGCACCAAGCAAGGTAACGACGCGGCCGATAGTCGCGAGCGAATTGACCGCGCTCGCAATTTGGCCTACGACTGGGACGAAGAAGAAAACGGCAGAGAGGAAGGCGAAGAGGATGGCCTTTTCCCGGGCTTCTTCAATCTCCTCGGCTATGTCGACGATCGAGAGCATGTTTTCAATTGCGTCCGAGACCATCATGACGGGCATGGAGATGGCGTCAATAAGGTCGTCGTAGCTACCGATGAACTCGTCGTTTTTCATCTTGGAGATGATGTCGTCGAGTTGCGGTTTGAGGTGCTCGGTTAGTCTGGCGTGCGCTTCGGAGACAACGTCTTTGGGGTCGATTACATCTTCTGTGTCGTATTCGCTGGGGACGGGGAAGTTGTAATCGTGGTACTTGTGTTCACAGTTTTCATTAGACGCAGAGCACCCAGTTCCATGGTAGACGTCTTTCCAGACTATGCCATCTTCTGTGATGCCAGTATCCTCGTATAGATCCGCCCAGAACTGGTCTGCATCTTCGAGCGTCCAGTAGACAGATTGCGTGTACCGGGAGTTGATGGTCAGATACTGCCCGCGCAGCGAGTAATCCGGGGGACAGGGCTGGGTCATGTTGCGGTATCTGAATTCCGGCCTCTCGCAGTGCACTTCAGGGTTATCGCAAAACCCCTCAGGCATGCAGCTGTATTCCTCGCAGTAGCGACAGTCAACGTCCGCGTGAGCGTTTTCATCCTCGCAGTACTCGCAGCACTGGATCTCCTCGGTGACAATGCAGGAGAAGTAGTTGTCGCCGTGGTCGTACATGAAGTTCTGGACGACTTTTTTGCTTCCTGACACGACGGCTTTGGCGTACGTTTTGAATTTCCCGTCGTATCCGTCTTCTATTAGTTCGTCGTATTGCGCGAGTGAGGCGGTTAGGTTCTTGTGTAGGACGGAGAGGATGTACTGCGGTACGCAGTGGTCCTCCAGCGTGCCGAAGCTCTCCTCAATAGCCTCGAGATCGTCGAATGACTCTGTGCATGGTGCTAGATTGGGCAGTGGCGGGAGGATCTCGTCGCCTCCTTCGCCGGTCTCGGGGTCGTAATACTCGTCGTCTGTGTAGACCTGCAGGTCAACTGCCCAGTCGATTGTCCCGGCGAAGTTATAACCCTTCCAGTGCGTCCGCCGCGTGTCTTTGGTGTCAACGCTCATGTACGCCACCCATTGCGTCTCTAATATCCGGCACGTTAGAAGTCTCTCCCTCTTTCAGTTCACGTCTTTGGGCATACCGTTGTAAACAAGCATATCTGAATTCGAAGCCCCATCATGCCATGACTTGGCGTCGTCGTTGAGGATGATTATCTCGTCGATTTCGGCGTTTGAGATGTATCCCCCGGTGTCTGTGCACTTACCTTTCGCTGCTGGTGAGTTCAGCCGATCGCCTTCGAAGAAGCAGTCTGGTCCTGTGCAGCCTGCTTCGCTCATGAGGAATGACCGCCCGTAGCTAGATTCTCCGACGAAGATTTTGTTTGTGGGAACTCCGGCTTTTGTGACTGTTTAGTAAAGACGCGTTAGTTAGCGGGGCTGTTTCTGTACTGCAGGGAAAGACGCTTACTCATGGAAAGTGTGTAGGTAGTCTCTGTGAGGTTGACTGGGTGTAGATCGGATGTTAGTCTGATATATGTTCAATCGTTAGCGTTACTGACCGTGGCTGCGCAAGCAGTTCCCTGTAGGACATCCCTCTGCTGCGTACTGATTCCCGGCATCCCACTGGCCTGTATTTCGAAATTAGAATGTACTGAACCATTACTGGCTTGTCGCGTGAAGAGTGCATGGCAGGAACTCACCATGAAGATCATAGGTCATGTACACAATGTAATCAAGCTCTTTGACCATCTGCGCGATTGGAAACGACTTCAAATACCAGTAAGAAGCCGGCGCAGCAATAGACAGAGATTTCTCGCTCGCGAGTCGCCGGCGCATCACAATCAGGAACTTGTAGTAGTTTGGCCCGTCTGTTTCGAGACCCGGAGGGGTATCTGGGATATCCATGGCCTAGTTCGGTAATCAGCACAGTTATCACGGTCTATTTCTTGCCTGGGCACGCACCCCGGGATATTCCCAATCAAAATCGACGCCGTCAAGTCCCTCCTGCTCGATGAAGGCAGCGACATTTTCCGCAAACATCCCGCGATTCGCCGGGCTCATAGCCTGGCGGAGGATATCATACGTCGCGGGTTCTGTCGAGTACCCCCATCCACCAAACGAGATGATTCTCTGCACCGTGCGCAGGTTCTTGAAGTCCTCCCACTGATTGTAGTCGTCGACGATATTGACACTGAAATCCGCCGGGTTAACCTCCGCAAAGGCCCAGTGCACATGCGTGTAGCTAAAGTCCGTATTGGCGTTCTTCGCTCGCATCCACAGACAGCTACGGTCAAAATTCCACGTCTCATAGTACCCGATCCTGCCGAAAGTCTGCGGCGCGGAGTCACTGTTGTGAATCTCGACACCGCAGCTCGATACGCACCCATTCGTCCCGGGGGGCGAGGTCCCCGGGTTGCCTGAAGGCCCTTTCTTCTCGACGCAGAATTCCTCGGTAATTCCACACTGGCCCCAGATATTGCAGCAGACGTTCAAGGGGCAGGGGTTTAGGTCTGCGAGGCCCGTGTCATCCGCCGGGCGCTCGGTGCCAGGTTTCGTAGGGCCGCAGACGGCGTTTGGGACGGGGGCGGGCATCGGTGGGTCGCCGTTGCTAAGGCAGATGTTGACGCCTGCCATGAGGTTCCGGCAGCCATTCCAGCCCCAGGTGGTTTTGTTGTTGTAGCGCTCTAGTAGGGTGACAGTGATTCCGTTGGCGACGGCGAGTGTGGAGCAGTCGTCGCCCGGCTGGACTTCGTGGGAGGCGCAGGAGCCGTCCTCGTTGGGCTTCGGGCGTATATCTGGCAGTGAGCCGGATGAGCAGCATATTCGCTGGCCGGGGGCTAGTCTCGAGCAGAGATTGGATGCAGAGTTATACTCGGTCAACTTGGCCGCTGTGATGCCGCAGCGGGTGGCGAGGGCGGCGCAGCTGTCTCCGGCAACGACAAAGATGGTCTGGCAGTCCGCACGGGCTTGCAGAATATGGTTATGATGATGATGGTGATGAGTCGCCCGGTGATTATGGTAATGAGCCCTCTTCTCGTTGTCAGACTGGACTATAGGCTGCAGATCCGCGTCAGATTCTGACCCGGCCAGATCATCCCACGTAACCGTTTGTTCGAGGTCAGACGGGCATTCAGCTTTAGACCAAGAGCTCAAGAGTTTCTGCACTGCGGCAATATCCCCTGCGGTATTGACAGCAACGCCCAGGACGTGGTTCGCGTTGCGGTCGTCACCGCAGAGCTGCACCACAGTGGATTCAACAACGCCTTTGGCCCGGATCTGCTCTACCAGTCGCTTGAGGACAGAGGAAGCCGTGTCTCTTCCAAAGGAAGGGCCCATGTACATCCCCGCTATGGTTTTGTTGGAGTAACTGAGAAGCAATGGGGTATCGCAATTTGATTCATCCTCCATGAACCCCTGTAGATGCTCTAAGGCTGACACGGCACTGTCGACCTCACTTGCACTGCTGCCTTGTTGTCGGAATTGCAATGAAAGGATGGCCTCACTAGCAGAATATGAGAGACACTGCTTGTCGTCACGCTTCGTTTGTCCAGACAACGTTCCCTCGCTTGCGGTGGTCAAATACAGGGCATTGGCGGTGGTATTTTCGTTTTCTGGCGTCCCTGTTGTGCAGGCGCGTACCTTGACAAATGTATCAGGCGAATCGACGAGGTTGTTGACTGCGAGGTCAAATAGCATTGTCTCACCGCAGTGGGATAACCGGTCTACAGTAGAGTAGACGGTCCATTTATCGGGTTTGCTGTCATGGCAGGCAGCAGGACAAGGATGGAGATCAGAGTAGTAGGTGCCGGGGCTGTCAACTGGGACCACCTCTCCGAGTCTCAGGATCTTCGTTCCATTGATGTCTTGTGCAGCGCGGGTATTTTGGGCAGCCAGAATTGTCCACAATACCGCCGCGCAGGTGGTGCGTATGCGCGGCATCTTCCCAAAGAAGAGAAAGTGGGAAGGCGGAAAAAAGAATGGGAGAGACACGGAGAAAGCACTGTAGGAAAGAGAGAGACAGAGCAAGATGACGGACCACGCTCTATCTTGCACAGGATCTATTGACTTGAGTACGGTAGGGACCTTATAAGTACCGGTATACTTACCCACTGTCGCCTCACCCTCGGCGGAAATGTCCGCGTGTGATAGTAGTATCGAGTCTAGACCAGGGGCCCTTTCATGTACAAGGGTCAGGCAGGTGCAACCGAAGTATGGCCGAGATTAAGGTACCAGATGGAGCGACCTCCGTCGATGTTCCTGCAGCCGCCAAGTAGTGCTATCACATTCTACGAGAGCAAGGGTCAGTGACCCTGGGCTATCGTAGACCGAGCAGCAGGGGAACAGATATGACCCAGTGCAATTTCGAAATGTATATGTAGTAGTGCTCTGGAGACAGGCTGTTGCTCGTTCCTCTACACGCCTGTTTCTCTCTGTCCCAAACCCTTGCCTCCCCAATTGATCTGTGCGGCAAGATGAAGTCGGTCTTGATTTATCTTCTCTTGTGCATATGTAGCACCGTGACAGCCCTCGGCCTCCGTGGAGCTGCAGAGCGGTACGTAATATGCTATAACTCTGCGCTTGTTCTTTACTGATAGTCAGCTTCACTGACACAGTGCCTATATGTTCACCATCTACATGCAGGAGGAAATCTTCGACGACCCCAGCGCCGACGGCGGTATTGCCAGTGACTGTGTCGGCACGCGAACAGGGCTACGAGGCCAGCCCAACCGATGCAACCTCCGCGAGCTCTGCGAACATATCTGGGCGCCCACGCGGCCTACTGACGTCGAGCCGGACCCAACAAAAGGCAAGTGGACTCCTTATACCGACGAAGACGCCCAGAATGGGTTCAAGGATCCGAACAAGGATGTCACGGAGAGGATGACCACGATTGTGAAAGGCGCGAAAGTTGAGAATCATCCCGGTGCCTCGTACACGGGGTTTTTCAACCCTTCCAAACTGATGCCTGGATTCAGCTCGACTGACCAGAGCGAGTATTACCGCGTAGCCCGCGAGATGGGCAACTGGGCAGCGCAGGCGACGAGGGCCATCATTGCGGTACAGGGTGCCGACGACATGCCCAGCACTCCACAGGAGCGGACCTTTGCATACTGGATAGCGGAGAGTGAACGGGCAATTAGAACAGTGATTGGATTGCGGGAAAAGGAGATCAACAAGGTCGTTATAAGGCAAATGGCACAGGCGGGCAACTTTGGACGCCCTGTGGTGACCAGGGATAATATTGACTATAAGAAGTTGAAGTTGATCGGGAAGATCCCGGTGCCTGACCGGGAGGCAACGATTGCACAGTACGCAAACGAGTTTGGAAGCCCTCAGGCGGCGGCAGCAGCGTATGACCAGGCCTTGCAGAATATCAACAACCTGGATGGAAGCAAGGTACATTACCAGGCTATCGCTGGATTTCGCCACTCCCAGATCCGTATGCAGTGCGGCGCGAGGTACAAAATAGATAAATGAATGTAAAGTACTGCCAAGGGCTTTGTCCTGCGAGCTTTCTCCTTCCTCTGTTTCTCTTTCCCCTTCGTATTCCACCGAGCTCCTTCCTCGGATATCACAATGGCATTTCTTCCTACTGAGCTGATCCTTTTGATCACAACGTATCTGCCGCCCCTGGATCAGGTTACCGTGCTGCAAGCTGTTCCCGGAATCGCGAAGCTTTTCACATCGAGCCAATTCGCCTCCATAGACGACAATGGAGACACGATCCTGCATCTCCTGGCTCAGGCACGCACGACACCAGAGCATCAATACAACACTCTTGAAATTCCCCTTTTTTCATCCATCTTAGCTCCGCACGAGGGTGCTATGCTGCACCCACAGAATCACGCCGGAGAGACTCCGCTGATGCAGGCGGCCTCGGCACGCAACCTACGATTCATGCAGCTCCTGCTTAAGAAGGACCCAGAGTCCCTTAACATGGTCGATCAAAAGGGATTCACTGCGCTGTGGTGGGCAGTTCACGCATTTTTTGCAGACGGGGTGGCTCTATTGCTTGAGCAGCCATTGATCAATGTCAAGGATCGTGTGGCGAACTACGAAGGGATTCTGGAAACGCCTTTCCTCTGCGCTTTCAATGACGGCCTGGGCCCGTACGAAATCTGTTCATTGTTCGCCAAGCACCCAAACACCGACCTATCAGAGGTGAATGAAGACGGCCAAAATCCACTCATGCTCGCCATCCGCGGAGACGACATAGCGCGCGAAGACCAAGAGCCTCTTGCCCGCGTTTTTATCGAGCGTGGCGGGTTTGACATCAACGCTACAGACTCCCATGGGAATACTGCCTTACACTATGCAGCCATGTACGGCTGCCCTGAGACCATTGAGATGCTACTGGTCCAAGAAGGAATTGAACCTGATCGTCCGGATTCCTCAGGCCGAACGCCACTTTTAGAATCCTGTTGCCCCCTTACCATAGAGGCACTTCTTGCGTGCAGGGACGTCAAGGTCAACCACGTCGATCGTGATGGTCGGTCTGCTCTTTCCCATGCGGCAGAAAGTGGCAACGAAGACACAGTCCGTGTGCTTCTGGCGCACGGGGCGCGCCCAGACCTCAAAGACTCGTCCGGCTACACCCCAATTGACAGAGCGGAGATGTCTATGCACGGGGGGAATATGGTCGAGATACTGGAGGCTGCGTTGGACGAACCGCCAAAGCCGCGAGAGCTGCCAATTGTGGCCTCCCCGACAAGGTTAATAAGTGGAATTAACCCCAATACCTACTATCCAAGAGGCAGTTAGTTTTGTCGACGAAAGGTGGCGAGGCTGTCTTTTGATTGTGCACTGCCCTCAATGAATGTACTTAACCGTATACGGAGAATGCCCAGGGAGCCAATGCAACATCAATATTCTCAATGCAACATTAATTATCCGCGTAAATTGATCTCAGGTTTAGCCAACCCCTCCGGAATCCTACGGGGTCGGTTAAGGGCTCGAGGCTGCTATTGGATCGCATTTCAAAGGCTCGGGCCGGCCAGGGCCATGAACGTGGATTATCTGACCCTTTAGTACAACGCTATTACCCATTCCACAGACAATACTCCCTCTGAGACTCGTCGGTCAACGTCGATATTGCCCTCTGAGCCTAGACCCCGACAACCCCCGGTAGGCTAGGATTTTAGGCATAGGATGCGAGCCGTAATATCCAACTCACCCGCGGTCACGCAGGGGAAACACATCCACAGTCTGCGCCGCAAATTTTCACTCTAACAATCGCATCTCATTCGCCGGTCTAAGTTAGCCCTCTACGGATAACCCCCTTGGCATGGATTAGCGGCGCCACGGAGTATACTACTCAGTGGCAACCTCCATCTTCGCAACCGACGAGGCCCTTGTTCTCGCACGACTTGTTGGACATGTTGTTATGTGACTGAGGCATTGATCCTTGGCAGGGCCGCTATCCGTAGGAAATGCCATGGGAGATACCGGGAAACCTGAGATGCCCATCATGCCATGCCTGACCGGTGGAATAATTTCATTGCAACGGACCGTCAGTTGCAACTTCGGAATGAGGACCCCGGTCCTCGAGGTATAAATACTGGCCCGGGCGCTTAAGAGGAAGCAGATAGCAGTTCTGTACAGCCCAAGCTCTTACCATGGCACGCAAAGGTCTAATCCTCTTGACAGCGGTGTTGAATCTCTCGGCATGTCTGGCTGCTGCCAGCTTCGCTCGCCGTGATGACACGCCACAGCTGCCTTACGATCCCGACACCACCCCGTATTGTACCTGGTGGATTGATAATGATGGATCCAGCTCCTGTACACAGATTCTGTCTACGTGGGTTATTTCTTTGGAGGATTTCAGGCGTTGGGTAAGTGCCTCTGGTTTTCTCGTGAAGTTGAGCTAATGAGTTGAAGAATCCCTCCATAACCACCAGTTGTGCAGGGCTGGAAACGGGCATGTCATACTGCGTAGAAGCCTGGGGGGAACCTGCTCCTACCTCTGACACTGCTACAACGACCCCACCCACAGCACCTGCTACGACTGTCACTACTACCACCACCACTACCACCACCACCACGGGAAATCCACCTGGCCCTACTCAATCAGGCCAGATCGAGACTTGTAACCGTTGGGATCTGGTGCAGGATGGTCACACCTGCACCGTGTATCTAGACAAATACTCCGGCCTCTCTCTGGCAAATCTAGTTGCATGGAACCCTGCCATCGGGACTCAGTGCCAGAACCTGTGGGTTGATACTTACGTATGTTCCTCCCCCCACTCAATGTACCTAACCACCAGTGCTAATGCCATATCAAGATCTGCACAGGAGTTGCAGACTGGACAGCGCCTCCGATCACTACCACAACAACAACAACAACCTCTCCAGGAAACGGCATCACAACCCCCACACCCATCCAGCCAGGCATGATATCCGACTGCGCCAGTTTCCACGAAGTGCAATCCGGCGACACCTGCGCCACCATCGCCCGGTCCGCCGGAATCTCGCTCTCGCAATTTACGGCCTGGAACTCCGGCGTTGGAAGTGGTTGCACCTCGCTCTGGCTCGGGTACTTTGTCTGTAGTTCTCGCGTAGGAGTAACAGCCACCGTCACAACCACCACAGCGACAAAAACTACGGCACCTGGAAACGGAATCTCAACACCAACCCCAACTCTCCCGGGAATGGCTACTAACTGCGACGCCTTCTATCTTGTAAAAGCGGGCGACGGATGCGCCGCCATTGCCACACGCCACGGTATCACCCTTTCGCAGCTCTATACCTGGAATTCGAATCTCGGCTCCGCTTGCTCGGGTCTCTGGGCGGAATACTATATCTGCGTTTCTATTATTGGGGCTTCCCCGACCACGACAAGTAGAGTTACGACTACAACAACCGCAGGGAATGGAGTTGCCACGCCAACGCCTATACAGCCCGGGATGGCGGGCAATTGTAAAAGGTTTCGTAAGGTTGTGGCGGGTGATCAGTGCCGGACGATTGCCCAGGGTGCGGGCATTACGCTGGCGAACTTTTTGAAGTGGAATCCCGGTGTTGGTGGGAATTCTTGCTCGTCGTTGTGGTTGGGATATTGGGTTTGTATTGCGGTACTCTGAGTGGGGGATACTATAGTCTCTGGTGTTGCGCTTTGTATTGCTTAAACCTACTGGATACTTATCTCACCCTTGTGGTCGGTGCTGTGGTATTAAAGTAAAGTCACAGAGACAATATCCTGTTCTAGCATAAGAAGGTTAGGACTACAGAGGAGAGACCCTCTAGCCGAGTGTCCAAAAGCACCCCGATTTCCTTGCACGGAATCACTAACTCGACGGAGTGCATGCCCAGTTTCAAGAGGGGAGGTATCTATATTATATCTTGTGTGGTCTGCGTCCGCTTGCATATTCTGCATCACGTATTACACGATCAGCAAGATAAACAATCATAGCCGATGGCAAGCTACAAGTTAAGCCCCTATAAACATAAGCATTGTTATGAAGCGGACCTTCTAGGCCCTCAAGGCTGTACAAGTTAGCAGTGCTACAGTTATAGGGCTAGAATCCGTTGGTAAAAGATGCCATTGAATCCCAGGCTACGCTGCATTCTCGCACTGCCAGATCCACGACTCCCACTCAACCAGACTATTCCCCAAGAGCTCCTGCGCCTGCTCCAGAGTCATACTCGAAGAACCGCTGACAGCAACTGGACTCTCGCTATAGTACGTCCACACCCGCTGCGCATCCATCATAATCCACTCCACATTGGCCACCCTCTCCAGCATCTTATTCAGGCTCTCCCGATCACAGACTAGATTCTGCAACTCGCCACACTGCTGCGTCATCCAATCCAACCGCTCCGGCACCACTGCATTCAATCGATACTCCGCCGTATTAAGCAGCTTCCATCTAATATCGTCATCCACAGCCGCAAACCACGCCCACCGATCCTCCAGCCCGGGAAGGTCCTCTCTATCGAAGAAGACCTGCAGATACACACAAAGCGCCTGCATCATACTCCGCACGGACTCTGTCGGTCTCGCGTATTCCGATCCATTCAAATACCAGCCGCGGCGAATATCCAGCATGGCATGTGCGCAGCGCACAACGGTTTTAGGCTCGTGGTCCTTCAACAGCCACATTGCTTCGTAGTATAGACGGCTGGATTCCCAGGCTGGGAGGAGGATGGAGTTGATCATCCATTCGAGTTGCTCTGCGTGCTCGCAGAATAGCGCTGCGATCGCGACCTTTTCGATTTCGGTGAAGTAGCCGCCGTTCCGCAAGATGTCGCTTAGGAATGCGATGTTGCTTTCGTCCATGTGGATTATTTGCTGCGTGGGGATACATGCGACGGACATGCTTTTGGTGGCCGGTCGTGGCGAGGATACGGGGATTTGGTTCTTTTGGTTCTTTTTTTCTTTCTCGTGGATCGAGAAGAATAAATGTCAATGTCCTTTCTCTATGAGTTATATCGCACTCGACGTCGGCCCGATCTTGCCAACGCAGGAGGCTATGATCACCCGCATATCACGCATTGAGTCCTCTGAGGGTCAGTGACGTGGTTCGAAGTGCGCCATTTTTGCACCGAGGTAGTATCTCGGACTGGAGGAAGACGGTCTTAAGTGTAGTACGTAGTATCAGCGCCCAAGTGCTTTTCCTTGGCCAGGTTATATGATCAACAGCTATATAACCCTAGTAGGCAATCGAGGGCGAGCGCGTAAGCTAATAGGTTCCTCGGCGCCAGCCACAAGAATAAGCAAATAGTTCGTAGCCTCATCGCCCTGACCTCATCGACGCCCCGCTCTACACCTTCAACATTTAGCTCTCGTCTCTACCATCTATACGGAACACGAGCCTCGTTGATATTCAACCGAAACCTCGCTAGCCAGCTTTACACGCCTAGATCTAGACCATGAATTTCGCGTCGCAGCGACCAGTGGGCCCATACCGCGCTAAGAAATGTCAGACGTGTAGAGAGCGGAAGGTCAAATGTGGTATGTGGTTTCATATATCCGAAGGCCAGGCCCAAGCTGGCGTTCCGTACCTACCTAGCTGCATGATTGGAGACGCTACTGCTTGATCAAGAGCCCCTCTAGTTCGCGCACACTAACAGAGGTCAATTAAGACAACCAAAGACCAGTCTGCACAACATGTACGACTCGGGGGTATATCTGCAGGGGCTACGTCTTCGTATCAGATTCATTCGTCTATGTTGAGCCCGCAACAAGTCATCCGCCTAGGTTAGCACGGAATAGCAATACCTCCATGCCCCGTACGCAGACAACACAGACGACCAGACGCCGAGCCCCAGTCGCCATCCCTCGGCAGCACCAAGCCGTGACAACCCCAAACCGAATCCCAATCTTGACACCAGACCTAGTCTCGATCTGCCGGGAATTCTTCCTCTCCCGCCTCGTGGGAAACGCCGGGAGGGCCCCCACTTCAGGGCTCCCTGGCCTATTATGTGACTTCTTGAATAAGCCTATGCTTCCTGGGACGATGGGGTACAGGTGCATGGAGGCGCTAACCACTGGTTATTACTTCATGAGGACTAGAGGTCCTGATGAGTGTGAACAGGGCATGATAGCGTACTCCGGTGCTATACGTGCTGTACATGCTACTGTTATTGATCCACGTGACACGCCTGAACCCGATATCCTGATGAGTATTATCAGTCTTTGCTTTTATGAGAATATTATGGTTACAGAGCCGAAGGGTTGGGTGCGCCACTACCAGGGAATTTCGAAGATGGTATGTAGACGACCGACCGTCCTTTGCACCTGTTTTTCATCCTTCTTCAGCATATGTTGATTCCATCAGATTGAGCGGCATGGCCCAGCCCACTACCGTTCTAGACAGAACAGGAATTTTCTCTTGGCATTTCGCTACACAATTGTGAGTAGCCCCCTTTCTCGCACATTGTAGGAAACACCAAACGGTCGGCTAACTAGAAGATATTCTAGATAATCAGCGCTGGAACCCTTCGCCAGCCTTGCTTCCTAGCTGAACCCGCCTGGAGGCAAGCCACACAGCTAAGCGAGACTGAAGCACAAGACCCATTCGACACTATACTAAACATCGTAGTCGATGTCCCGGGGCTCCTACACGGCCTAGACCGTCTAAGCAATGGGCTCCTAGCGGATACCGAAGTCGCAACGTTGTCATCGACACTGGGACGCACTATGGTAGCACTCAGAGCGTGGTGCCAGCACACCTCCCTCTCCAGTGCCGGCTCTTCCGCGTCCAACCCAGCTCACGCAGCATCCGCAATGGCATTCTGCCACATGGTCTTCCTCTCCGTCGAAGAGCTATGCTACCAGCTCCACGTGCCATGGCTGCTACCTTCTTCCATGATACCGCCAGCAAGCCTGAACGGGCTACGCAGCATGCGCGCCCAGCACAGACACCTCGTGGCAAGCCGGATCGTATATCTATCCGAGCAGTCTATAAACCCTGACACGAGCATCTATGGCATTATGCGCTTCATCATGCCACTGCATGTTGCGCATGATCACCTCCTTCCGGGGAGCCCCGAGGTGTATGCGCTAAACACGCTTATGAACGAGGTGATGGCGGGCCAGCATGGCTTCCAGATGGCGAGACGGCATGATGGTCAGTATACCTCTTTTGCTGATTGTCCTGAGGTAGATGGGGAATTGCCGTGTGTGGGCGATGGCGTGTAGATTATGGTCGGATTATTAGTCGCAGGCCTTGTTATGATGGTTAATGAATGTCGGTGGTTTTCGGTTGCTTGAGAGGCTGTTACTCCAGTTGTGAGACACGGAATATCTGTACGTAGGCGAATGGTCTGCCCGTAGATTCAGTAAGAGGGCGCCCCATCTGGGTGGGGGGTGATCTTGGTGAAACCAACCCAGATGACACGTGTATGTCAATTCCAAGGCAGTCTATCGTGTTGCTATTGGTTTTGAGTGATTCCATACATAAAGCTATCTTAAGAATGTCCTTAGTATAGTCTATCCTACCTAGTAGGGTCCCAGACCTGACTATCTTTCCCTTCTAAGCCCCGCGCGTTTATCTGACAAGATAAAGAAAATCAGCTAGACAATTAATAGTCTCTTGTATAGTACTTTTTATGTGCTAATTAATTCAATACTCGCGGAATATATATCTTTTTATCCCCATGGCTACCAACACAGACTGCCCGGAGTTGATGCGGAAAGTCGTCACGAGCTGGGCATTGGCATCTGGCGTGGGTGTTCATGGGATGGAGTACCATATCATTCTCCAGCTTTCTCAGAAAGATGCCGAGTTTCCCGTGCGGGGATATTTAAAGATTATTCTGGATGCTGGACTGTCCTAGTCGACGATTACATGATTACTAGATAGAAGAAATTCATTTGATGAGGTCCTCGGCGTCCGCTGTTATAGTTCAGGTTTTATCCCTCGCATAACTATTATAACACGTGCATAGTAATTGGGTACTTTTCGGCGTTCACAAATGGCTCGAATACGAGCTCTTGTGAATCCTGCATGCCCGATGCAGGTATCACACATCCATGATAGGCCATGTTTATCATATATCATGTTGAGGCTTGCCCGATCTCGTATTTGTATCAAGCTACTGCAGTGTGGTTCCTTCGAGACGGAATAAGAGACATCCAGTTCGCGGGCATAAATAGGCTGTTGTTTCCTCTCGTTCTTCTATCTGTTATACCATACATTCATTTATCTTCCACGTTCTCACTCAAGATGAGGCTCTCCGCAACGGCACTGTCCCTGGCCCTGGGACTCTTCGTGTCTCATGCTGCTGCTGCTGAGATGGTAGTTATTCAATGCCTCCAATTTCCATTCCTCTATCTACATCCGTGCTAATACCTGAGAACAGGACGTTCGCGAAGCAGCCGACCAGGAATGGCAAAGGATACTTGCCCCACTGGATATCTGTGTGAACTTTCCCATCAAGTATGTCTGACCTCCAGCTTTCCCCTAGTTTTACCGTTCCGTTCCGGTACTTACTACTCATAGCGTTCATCAAGTAAACCTCATCCCTTGGTCCGAAGGCGGAAGGGCCTTTGAATGTCGTTTCTATTCGTAAGTTTGTACTTTGAATTCAAATTTGTGGACCTCAAAGACAATGAGCTGATGGCGGTTGTTGCATCTAGAGAGCCTGATTGTGAGGGCACTAACCGGTTTATGATAGCTAGACATCCTCTAAGTGGTGTTTGGACTGATGCTACGCTCTCCGTGCGGTGCGTGTATTCGTATGTGCCGCCGTGATAGATGATTTGGGATATTCAGGATGAGAGTTGTTTCCTAAATTCCGTACTTCATGCTGTATGTCAGAGTTGGTACTCGTAGCTCAGCAACAGAGCTTTTCATAAATCTATAGGATTTGAAGCAATTTCAACAACCTCAAGACCACCCTTCCTAACCTCCCTAGCCGCTCCGTATACTCCTCCAATTTTTCATCATTGAGTTCCTTGACCCCCTCAAAAATCTCATCTACGAGACCCTCGACAACAGTATCCACTAGCTCTTTTGGCTTCCACCACGCGCGCCGATAACTCCCCCCGTTGTGAAGCATCATGGAAACAAGTTCTTTAACCGGTCGTGTGACACTAATCTTGACAGCCTGAAGGCCCTTCTCCCAGTATTCTAGATGTTGTCCGTCATACAAAACCGAGACACCCGTTGCTGTGACCATGATGTTACCATTTCGGAGGTGCGCGATCTGCTCATCGATGATTTTTTCGATGTTCTCTTCTACCACGGCTGTATTCAGCCCTCCTCGGATGCTGAAGGTGTTGTTTCCAGGGACTATGTTGTTAATGGCTACGGTTACGTGGCCGACGGTTCGGTTTGCGGCGATGATTCCGAGGGTCACTTCACCCTATAGCTAATCAGTATCTCTGCTTCATCGAGGAAAAGAAAAAAGAAAAAGTTACAAGGGTGGCAGTGACAGAGGAAGGGTTAAACACCACGACTTCGCCATAAATGGTATTCCCCTGCTCATCAGGCGAAATGACACCAAGCCGATTGATTCCGATATCAGGGAAATCATTGAATCCTAGCAATATCAGCGATGCCTGCCACTCCGTAAATTCCCGAGCAATGCCGAAACGAACAGACTAACGAACCAGAGAAGGTAACAACCTTAGTCAAACCAACCGTCGTTGACAGTAATGCCGCGACGCGAACCTTCATCGTTGCCTGTGCTTCCACGCCAAACTCCGCATCATACGCAACATCCTCCACGAGCGCTGCGAACTGATCCACATCACCAAGCGCCTGGGTCTGATTGACGAATGTCACTTTCTGGCTTGGGTGGAACTTCAGACTCGGGATATCTATGGTTGCGAAGGGAATTGGGTCATCTGCCGTCTCTGCGCGGAAGAACTTTGCATGCATGGAGTTCAGCTTCACGGGTAGCGCATCGGGGACTCGCATATCGCTGAAGATAGAAAACTGGATACTGTCGTTTTTCGGGTTCAGTAATGATACTTTCACCTCGGGGATGGAGATGGTGTCTAGGAGGTACGCTGCGAATGCGGGGGCGGGGGCGGAGTAGATGGTTCTGCTTTCTATGTTAGCGCGATGGTCATCATGACTAGCTGAGAGTAATAGCGAGCTTAGACTGACAACTTACAAGAGAGGGAGGCCGATTGCAAGGAGGATTATAATGAGGATAACGCAGTAAATAAGGTGTCGCGCGACGCAGGTGTTTCCGAACCCCCTGTCAAGCACCTGGTCAGAATCGGGATCCTTAGGATGTGATGGGCCAGGAGGAGGTATCATACTCGATTTCCTTCTTGCATACATCCCTGGAATCTGTTGAGTTTCGGTCTCTAGTATCTTTGCTATTCTTGGTTCCATGGATAGAGAGACTATTCAACCATCAGGAACTTGGTCACCACAAGGAATTGCACAACGTACCCACGACGAGAGAATCGCCGTACGTTAAAGGTGACGCCCAAGACGCGAACAAACCCCTGGCAATGCTATCAGTATATCCAAGGCTCTATATATACCGCATAAATACTGACCAAGACAGCACAGCTAAGCCACCCCAACGCCATCAAAAACGCAAACGCCGTGCCAGCCTTGTACGTCGCACAGTGTACATAATTATCGGGTCGAAATCCGTAACATTCGGAATTAACGACCTTCAGACCTATTAGCGTGCTGTCTTACTCCCCCTCTTAAGGGCCAACAACATAATTAAGCTTGGATAGGAGGGAGTCAGTCTCATACCTGAATAACAAGCGCAAAAACCGCTGCAATACAAGCCGCCAGTGCCCAGAACAAATCATACAGAAAATTTAGATATGGCGGGACTATAGCTGCAATGGAGCTCAATGCAGAGATCGCGACGATATAAGCAAGGATCTCATTTGCCTGGGTTGTTGCCTGGAGGAACGTCGCGTGCAGACCAATTGTGATGATGGCGGATACGAAGATAACCGCGCGGGCGAGGAAGGCGAGCGAGGTGATCATCATGGATTCTGGATACTGGCTCTCAATTAATGGACAGGCGATTTCTCCTTGACTTGGTGTTGAATTCTAAGGGAATTGGGGCTGGTCGACTTGATGCTCAGAGGAAAATGGTCGAGGAAGAGAGACACGGAACAGACATCCCGGCAGAGAGTAAGGACAGACGGCGCGAATTGTGGTATGGCTGGGAAGACAAGGTGCGACCAATTTGCATCGTGGTTTCACTGATCTGGAAGCGCGAGTTACATCGTTGGATTATGGTGTAGCACAGTTTGCCGTGTATACACCTGCTCGAAGGGGCTCCGGTCGATTGTAGGCATAAGATTCCTAACTACTTGTCCATATCTTTGCCTTTTTAGATGCATGGCCTGTCCGCTTTCATTATCTTCTCCTTCATACCTAGATGATTTAAGCATACAAGGTTGCCCTTCTTTTCTTGCTTGGAGTAGGTCAGTTTTTCTGCTAGTTACGTTTTATATACGTGAAGCCGTTATTCGTAAATTGATGCGGCATATCGGATTTATATATTTCTTGATCTATGTATATCTGTAGTACGGTGGGATTAGTTCTTATATAAGGCAGAGACTTATCACGAAATAACTCGGTGTATAACGGTATTCCTCATTTATAACACCTTACATATAAGACCCGAGATTAACTGTGTATTTGTCTACGCTAAAGCCATCGATACTATACATAGTATCAAAGAGCCCGAAGTTTTACATTAAAGCTCTAGGCGCCAGCTCTTAATCGCAACATACCGGATCTGATAAAACCAAACCTCTCTGCTTGAGGTTTAGAACGACAGCATCCCATCTATATATACTGAGTTATACTTCGCTATGCCTTTCTAGACGTACCGTGCATTGGCTAGTTCAATGCACCTGTTCACTCACGCTTTGGGACTTGCATATTCTCTACAGTCCATAACGCGGCATAGCAATATTCTTACCTGATAGTTATCTTCTCCCTGCTAATAATGATCTACAGCTATTAGGAGTACTACAACATGGATTCATAGTCTACTACTGAGTACGGAGTAGTTAGACTACTAACTAGCCTTCCCCCTTCCTTCGGCTTTGGGCAGCCATGCCTACTCTCAGTGGCAAGTGGACCAAGTACTTCCCTGCGGACCACCGGAACACGACGCCAAGTGAATATTATCCACGAGTCAATAACCTTGAATATCAGATACAGATGGCTCTGGTAATTGGCTGGAATGTGTGGGGAAGTGGTTTCGAATTTGATTACAGGGAGCCGCTATTTGCCCGCTGTGGGCCCTCTAGGGGTATAACTCGGGATACTCTGGCAATAGCTGCTATGGCACGAACAGGGAGAATGTGAGATGTTCGCTGGTCCATAATTCTAGGTGCGAATTCTGGCTGGATGTTTGGTACGCTCTCGGTCTCCAGGGTTCGTGATGTGATTGCCTCTATATAGTAGTGATTTCCATGCCGTGCCATGGTAGATGTTACCCAGGTAGTACGGAGTAGCCTACAACGCAAACGGTGTGTTTAATATGAAACATTATTTTTTAATCCTATACGAACTATACATGCTCCCTGATACTAGCAGACCTCACATTCGTAGACGTCTGCGACACCTCAATGACCTGATGAATACCCATGCCCAACTCATTACTCGGCCTCGACTCAGCGCCATGCTGATGGTGCCGACTCTCACGATGATGATTGTGATGCTGCTGCTGCTGCTGCTTCTGCTGCTGCTGCTGTTGATCCATAGTCAACCGCTCCTCACTACTATTCCTCGTACTCGTAAAAGTGCGCCACCGATCCTCCGGATCATGCTGGGACTGCACGGTCGTAACCGTGACGGCCACCTTATCCGGCCGTAACCGCGGCTGAGCGCTATCGTCTAGCGATCCTAGTGGGAATGGCCGCTCTCGGCTGAGTGCTGGGAGTCGGGATCCGGATCGGCCGGGGAAGGGCGAGGCGCGCGCGTTGTAGCTTGTGTCGTATGAGGAGCCGACCCAGTGGCGGAGGAGGGGGCGCAGGGTTGCGAGGCTTCCGGCTGTGATTCCGAGGCCGGTTTCGATGTTGGACCAGACGGCGATTTCGACTGTGGCATCTGGTGTTGTTAGTTTGGTGACTGGAGACGGGGTGTAGGTGACATACAGAGGAAATCCTCATCGCCGAATGTTTTCACGAAGGGTATCCGCACGATGACAGCGGAGGAGGCACTGTCGTCTGATTAGTAGGGTATATAATATACCACGATCTTCGGAGAAACATACATGCAAGCCATACTCAAGATCCCAATCACAGCCATCTTCGTCTTTTTGCGCATCTGCAACTTATGGACGATAAAGATCGGCAAGATGCCAACAGTAAAGTCACACAACGCCGCAAAGAAACTGTAGACGTAGGTCATCGCGATGACAATGTTTATATCGATACAGTGGCCTTCCGGAACCGGGATGGCCGTGCGCGTCCAGAAGAATTCGAGCGGCGTGCACTGCAGCAACATAATAAACATGAAGGCCAGGCCGCTGATGGCCGTTAAGACCATGACGGTATAGAGAAGCCAGATATGGAGCCGCTTGACGGTGATGCGCAGTAAGAAGATGCAGACGGAGACTTTGCAGCCGATCGAGGCGAAACAGTAGGCGATTTCGCAGAGCCACCAGTACTTCTCTCTGTTAGTTTTTCTCTCGCTATGAACCATGAGGATTTCCGTACCTCCATTGCTGTTACACGCTGGTGAGACGTTAGGTTTTCGAACTTGCGCCCGGTGCCGTACAGGGTTCCTCCGATCATGCATGCCGAGAACATGATGTAGAATAACTGCAGGGATTCACGTTAGAATGCATTCTGGTCCAGTCTGCGTCGAGGTGACATTATAGATACCATTGCAACAACCATCGTCCCATCATCCCACCCGAATCCCTTAATCAGGAAGCCTCGCACATAACAGCGCAGTATGACGGCGATACACGCAATGGGCATGAAAACCGCGGCGACGGTTTGGACCGCAATAGAGCGGTCTGTCTTAGGAGGGCTCATCGCGTCAACAGAGTGGCAGCCATGATGGAGAGTGAGGATGAAGCGGATGGTCGCGGAAATATAGGATTGAATTAGGAGTGGGATTATTTGGCAGATGTCAAAGATGGAACGCTTTCCAGGAGCCACCGGCAGTTTTGGCCAGTGAGGGGGTTTCACGTTCGCTAGCTTACCAGAACTCGGTATCACAATGTTGATCGACTCGTGTTGCCCCAGATAAAGGTCCACAGATTCTTCAACTGGCAGTTGCTGGACCGCGGATCGCGAGGAGTGGAGCATCAACTTGGAAGTTGGACTTCCAAGTTCCACTTCAAGGAAGTGCAAGTGGAAAGCTCGTAGCGAGCCGTTCTCCGCGGCTGAGCATGGGCCACTGCCTTGTAGGCCTTGATAGGAAGAATTGCACAGTATTGCTGTGGTGGTGTGACTGGTGTCAAACTATCAATATCGAGGACTTGCCCTGAAGTTCCTCCTACTCCATATTCACGGAATATGGACTATCATCAGAGTATATCCCGAGTATAGCCTTGACGAGGCCTGAGCCCAAGGCAGAACACGGGCTGAGAGAACGTTCCAGGCTCAGTCGGGGAGGAAATCGGAGCAGATCCCTCATCGAGGTGCGAACCGAGGATTTGCTAAGCCAAGTAGGGCAGTAGAAAGCTATCCACTAGTCACTCCTGAAGGCTGAAACCACACCGTACTTTTACACCTTTTTGATCCTTTTTCCTTGGTTATCGTTCCTGAACCCTGCAAGTGCTGAAGATAACACTATTGTTGCCAATGCCGGAGTATAGAGCCACGTGCTGGTGATAGTACGTTTCTAGTGTTCAGCCACAGGTACAGATCTCGTGTTAGCAATAGTAGTCTCCCTACTCCCTACATATGCCCCCTTATTCCTCTCTTTCCAATTTCTTCCTAGTCCTTATCCTTAGCCGTTGCACTACTACAGCGAAAACTCAAAATATCGGACAACGTCCTTCTTCCTCCAAGTTCTGCAGACGAGTATATGATGTAGTAGCGGCAGGCAGTACCATGGATCAGATTTTTTCTTGAATCATGAGTCATGAGTCGGAAATGGTTTCCAGGTCTGGATTCCTCAGGAATAGGCCAGCATTAGTTACGTAAAGAGTGAAGATCACCCATCACAGGAGTACGGGGCGACTACCAAGTATTTTCGTGAAGCAACCCATCATTTCGCCATCAATAGGATGTCAAGGGGGATTCTTGAGTGCCAACTGTATCTAGAAATAGTAGTTTATCAGCTTTTTCTGAACCCCGTTCAACTGTGTCCCCGTTTAGAAGTTCAACTTCCGTGGTATCCGCATACGACAAACGAACGAGGGTCAAATATATATATCTACCCGCACATTCTCAACCACATGAATCAATAACGCGTAGATGTTTTATAGACAGACCAGCCAAATATTTCATAGATATAACTTCCTTTTTAGTCTTGATACCATACTGAAAAGTATTATGGATTGAATAGAGTAAAATTATAATGTAGGTCCATAGTGTCGTTTCTTTGGACTAAATGCCACCAGTAGCATCATTGGTCTAGTGGTAGAATTCGTCGTTGCCATCGACGAGGCCCGTGTTCGATTCACGGATGATGCATTCTTTTTTATTTTCTAGCTGTTCTTTTTAATATTTTACCGTACAGAACGGAGGCCACGAGTATTCTTACAGTTGGGTAAACTTTATTACATATACCTCACATCTTATAGCTGGCTTCTTTGTCAGACGAGCCACAGTTCTGACAGACTATATCACTAAATACCCTGGGCCAAGCTATCATTGTCCGACCTGACTTCAGACGAATTGGATAGGATGTATGAAACACAGATGCTTAGCATTGTCAGCTTATCAGGTTAAGGCGGCTCTCCCATATATAGCATCCTGTGCAACATACTAAGGATATCCTGGTAGCATCATGTATTTTACCCGACTGACCAACCAGTCGCAATGCCACACCACCCAAATGACCGCGTTGCGACGACCTCGCGTATATCTGCCTGGCACCTCCCACATTTTCCCAGAAGCTTTTCAGTAACCACAGCATCGCAGTTCCCACAGCCATGGGCTCGTTCGTCATACTCGGCATCAGCGTCGTAGTCTACTTCGTTGTGCGGAGCATATACCGACTATTCTTCCACCCACTCAGCCACATCCCCGGCCCTAAACTGGCGGCCATCACCCACGGTTATGAGTTCTACTACGACGTCATCAAAAAGGGCACGCTCATCTGGGAGATCAAGCGCCTGCACGCTATCTACGGTAGGGTATGACCCTGCACACCCATACAACACCAGGACTAACCAGGACACCCAGGACCTATCATCAGAATCAACCCCCGCGAAGTGCACATCCTGGACCCGGAGTACTACGAGGAGATCTACACGTCCAGCGCCAGGAGACGCCATAAGGACCTCGTCAACCTAGCGCAGTTCAACGTGATGAAATCGACCATCTCCGCCATCGAGGCCGAAACCCACCGACAGCGCCGATCTCTCCTCGAGCGCTCGTTTTCGAAGCGCGCTATCCAGAATATTGAACACTCCATATACAGTCACATCGACAGACTGGTATATCACCTGGACAAGGCACAGCAGGCCCACGATATCGTTAGACTTGACACCGCGTTTGCCGCCCTCGCCTCTGATCTTATCCACGAGTACCTGTACGGCTTTAACCCCGGGGACCTTGACAAAGAGGGCTTCAACAGTTCCGTCCGGGATGGGATTAACGGCCTCTTTCAAAGCGCGCATCTACTCTACTTCTTCCCATTCTTGCACGTCCTCATGGACACCATACCCCTCAGAGTATGGGAAAAACTAAGCCCACCCATATCCGCCTTGCTACACAAGAAGCTCGACCTATACCAGCAAGGCGTGAAAGCACTAAAAGCAGCAGACGCGCCACCAGCAGATGCAAAAACAACAGGAGGCAAGCTCATCCACGGCCTTGCTTCGCGTACAGTACCCGAACATCTGCGGACGCCAGAACGCCTCCAGCACGAAGGATTCGCGCTTATTGTTGGCGCGGTGGAGACCCAGACACGGCCGCTCGCTGTTGCCGCTTGGCATATCTATACAAGGGACGATGTCCGATGCAGGCTTCGAGCGGAGTTGATGACGGCCATGCCTACCCCGGACTTGCGGCCTAGCTGGAACGAGCTGGAACAGTTACCGTACCTTGTAAGCTAAGCTGATATAGTCCATCCACTCACCCTACCAGAAGACATTAAACTAAACACTAACCTGACCTGATTGATCAGAGCAATGTCGTCAATGAGTCACTGCGTCTTGCGACAGGTATTGCGGGCAGATCACCGCGCGTCGCTCCGGCTGAAGCTCTGCTGTATAAGGGTCATACTATACCACCCGGAGTAAGTACATTATTCATTTCCACTTACTCGGAGACATCCTGGGGGTAGGTACCTCGCTAAAACTCTTTGCGAACACGAACAGACAGTAATAAGCCAGATGAACTACTTCGTGCTCATGGACGAAGAGATCTTCCCTCATCCGCACGAATTCGACCCAGATCGATGGACTAGAGCTGCCGCCAACGGTGTTCGACTGGACAGGTATCTGGTGACCTTTGGCAGGGGGAGTAGAATGTGTGCGGGCGTGAAGTAAGCTGCGCGATACTCACTCGAGCTTATATGCTTAGTATAGAAAGCTAATATCTGATAGCCTGGCCTACGCCGAAATGTTCCTGGTCATCGCGACGCTGGTACGCAAGTTCGATATGGAGCTCTACGACACACCGAAAGCGAATATCGAGTTTGCGAGGGATTTTGGCATCCCGTTGCCTGATAAGGGGGAATTGAATGTACGGGCGACGGTTACGCGGACTCTTATTGAGTAGACCTTGGTAGTGGTAGTCGACCTTTATGACTTGGTGTCGTTGGAGGCAGTTATGTACCGAAACAGGTCGGGATTTTTGCTTGGTCTCGTTTTCTGTTTTCTTAGTCAAATTCTGCTGCTAAAGCTCCTCTCCTCGTCCCTACGAGAGGCCTTACATACTGTACTGGGTCTGCGTTCCCAATAGGGTATCCTTCGTTAGTCCATTGCTGCATCCCTGCGGGTTCATTATTTCCTGACTCTGCCATCCATTCTGCGTAGATTGCCTTGAATTCCCCGGGATAAAGCCATTCTAATCCAAGTCAATGACATGTTTCCCTGGAAAACAGGCTGTCTGATTCTGCTCACAGCCCAGCTTAATAGTCAAAGCATGCACGTATCTGAAGAGGAGTGAGTGTACGCAGCACTAACTAATCAGGACTTCTTTAAAACGGACGTAAGCATTGCTGGCCAAACAGAATATAAATACGTAACTAAGCGGACCTCGCGAGCTGGGATGGCAGGTTTGCCCTAGAAGGGCTTCAGCTGAATGGAAGAACGATGGAAGATGAGTGCTACGTGAACCAGGCCCCTTGGGTTATTAATTGATTATGCCATGTTCACCAATCCAATCGCGATCCAGAGGAGCCTAACCTGCGTCGTGGTGGCCCTCCTCCTTCCTTCCTGCCCAAGCAGAGGAGAGGCCGAATATTTCAGGCTTGCTCCCGGCTCCCCGCGATTACATCTACTGGAGAATGAATGACTGGTACGGAGAGACACCAGAGCTACGAGATAAAAGCACCGGGGCAAGTGAAGACAAGGAAGGATATTCATTTTTGGAGCAACAAAAAGCGGCCTCTGCATTTACACCATGGGCCCAGGGAAAACAGACGTCTACACATCTGACAAAAACCCGAACCAAGGCCATTCCCAACATACAACATCACATGAAAGTCATCCATAGCAGGAAAGTAAGTCATGGCAACACGAAAATCGAGTCGAGTCGAGTGGAAGGATTCCAGATACTCGACAAGGAATTACTCACTCAGAAAGGGCCCTATCCCTATGTTAGCGGCGTATATAAACCGGAAACACTAATGGATCAAGTCAAAGGGGAGAACATACAGGGATAAACCCGGAAGCCAAACAGAAGGGGTTAATCAAACGGCCGAGAGCAGCGAGAGCTCCGCCGCGGTTATACTGGCCAGCTGTGTTCTCAAGGCAGGTCCAAATCGAACAGGTCCACTGGGTTCCCTCGTGGCCGACATTGAGCTGGTCGAGGGCCTTGTCAATGCAGCCGTGCCACGCAGCTGCCTCGGCGGGGGAGTATTTGTTCGGCAGGCCGTAGACGGGAGCGTACCCCTGTTGCTGTTGAGGGTAACCCTGTTGCTGTTGGGGATATTGGTTTTGCGGCGGGCCTTGGTAGTAGTTCTGGGGTGGGTAGCCTTGGTTTCCATACGCACCCTGGGCTACACTTGGCGTGGCCAGGAGGGAGAAAGCGGTGATGGCGAGAGCGAGCTTCATTGTGATGGTATTGAAGTGAAGAGAGTTGGGAACGGGTGGGTTCGGTTCGAGAAGGGTTGGAGAGTCAGATAGAAATGATGATGGGGTTAGAGTAGGAACCAGTATTGTGTCTGTCGATGGCAGGGTATTTATAAGTTTATCTGGTCTATACTCGTGACCGAAGCTGGATATCTGAAGCATGTTCTGTCCGGAGGAGAGTAGGGCAGGAATTTCCATCCGGACTCGACTCTCTATGCCGTTGATCACACTCTCCCTCCCCAGCTTGCACGTTGCATACTTTCAGCTGAGGGGTTTCTCCTCATCCAGCTTACTTGCATATCATGCCAGGAAGATGGGTATAACTCGCATTACTATTGAAATCTGTACTTCCCGCGCAATGGTCCTAACTCCGGTATAGAAGAAGAACATGATCTGTTGTCCATGAGCTGATGATGATCACGAAGAGCTGATCTGAGCTTCGAGCCAGGCCATTTCGAAACAGACGCGCACGAATGCTAGAGATCGTGCATGCCAATCATGTCTCTCAAGCATGTGACCCATTATCAAAGCATGCTAACCTGGGTCGTTAGACGTGCCGACGAGGACGTAGACCTTCTGAGTCCTGACGAGTATGCAGACGTTCCGGGCAGTCCTTTGTATGGTTAGCGCCGTAGAGTATGCATAGACACTTTCATCAACATAGTTGCATCTTCCCGCAGGAAACCAAGGATGTTGCTTGATGGCTATTGCCTGTCAGAAAGACCACCAGAGAAACGATTTTGCGCAAGATTTTCCTTCCGGCATCTATCTGATTGTATAAACAAATCCCTACTTGACGGCGCATGGAGAGCTTGGTAGGTAGGTAGAGCGACGTGTAGATGATAGATGATAGCCATTGCATAGGCATGTCGTACTCCGTATAGTCCGCATTCTCCCAGCTGCTTGGCACAAACGTACGAACCCTCGGGCCTCGCTCGATGTATGCATATGGCGGACGATATGTGGTCTAAGAATACCTAAGAAAACCGCCTCTGATGAGGTGCTAACCCGAGCATCTCCTGTAGTCTCCGCAAGGACGTGGTACAATGTTCTGTAGGCAGCCGTATGCAATGACATTTAAGGCCCATCTCCACGGAGTTCATCGGGTTTACGCAATTGAATTGCTTACTACCAGGAAGCAGCTTGTGTCGAGCATAGATACTGGTTGTGAATGTAATCCCAGACTCGACTTCCAGGATAACCTGACTATGTTCCGGTAGGCCGGACTTTCACTATATCGGACTCCGTGCTGATCTAATTGCATCGTTGGAAAACATTTCAATTGAGTTTCAGCTGAGACGAGCATGCAGGGGAGGCAGATGTCCTTACCTTTGAGTGAGCATTGAAAGGATACACATGAAAATCTGTCTACCTACCTGATGTACGGGAAGGCTGCCCGTAAAGCGATACTTGCTAAGGATAAGCTCATTTGGGTGTAAATCTTCCTTCCTGGTCAGATTCTAACCGAGATGGTTGGCTAACTCAGTTGGTTAGAGTGTCGTGCTAATACCGCGAAAGTCGAGGCTTCCTCAGAATAGCTCGAGTGCCGAGGTTTCGAGGTGATGGATATCCACGTAACTGACCCTGTAGGATTCTGAAGGGGTTGGTCGGAGGAAGGTGATTAGAATAATTAGTCTCATCGCGATCACCAGTTATTGAAGCATCACTATTCCATCAATTTCATTAGACTCGAGATCGAAGACATTCACTTTACATTACCTTTGTATCAAAATCAGCTTTATCGCCTTTTGAAGCCATACAACACAGAATTTTCTGACAATGTAGTAAATCAACTTTGGATCCCTGTATCGTAACATCGTCAAAGACCGCCAAAATCAAATCAAACTTGCTACTTGTTTAGCTAGACCAATCGCTCTTGTTGGCAGTGGAGGGGAACGGGAGTCTCCGCTACTCTGAAAAAAATTAATGGTAGTTTAATGATCAAAACTTGTGGTATAATTCATAAAGACACGTTCATGCAAACCCTCTGAGTATACTACGAACAATGAGAGAAGATAAGATCCGGTACAATCCCGGCCTTCCATACTACCGACTGTTGGAAAACATATATAATCGTGGTAAATGAAAATACTTTCAAAAAAAGCAGTCCGTAGAATTCGAGATATCACCCAAACTCCAGTATTGCCCGTGATCTAGATCGCAATCCTGATCTGAAACTAAATCTGCAAACTGCCCATCGAGCAACTCATTATTCAAAGGGAGATCAAACCAGTCGAAAAGGTCTGTTGTTGGAGGGGGATTGATGGTTTCAGGGACAGGAATTGCTAGCCCTTGGTGTGGTTCCCTTGTCTGGAATGTATCTAGAGAGAATTCAGATTTCCCTGCATCGTTTGATCTATCGCCCGATTCGGATTGGACCGAGTCAAGAAATTGGAGTGCCCGCGAACTACACTTCGTTGTTGAGGTCATCTGGGTTAGAACACAGTAATTGAAGTCGTAGAGCCGATTTGAGCGTTCCGCCAGGACCGTATCACTTGAGCTAGCGTTGCGAATGTGTAGCAGAGATGCAAGTGTCAGGCTGTGCACGGTGAAGGGGGACAATCGGTTCTAGGTTGTTTAGTACTTATTATGTGCTACGAGAGAAATAACTCACTAGAGGATAAAAGTTCTTATAGGCGTTGATTATCTCACTTATCCGAACGGAGGAAAATGTGGCAGATTGGAGATGTACCATGTGAGGATCCTGAGAGTCCTGCAGGGCTTTCATTGATGGGATCGTCTGGATGAATGGATGATGGAGCATGATTTTCAAGGTATGGTATTGCAAGCTAGATGTTGTTAGCCTTCTTTTGTTTATTTTCTTCGTGGCCATTGAGGAATATTTCACGTACTTGAGCTGATAGACATGAGGAGGCAGCGGTTGAGTGCTTGTCGCTGGCAATCTGAGAGAGCTGGGCAAATTGTTGTAGAACTCGGACAGGGCGACATGGGTTTTAGTTGCTTGGTTTTCGTTGGCTTGAAGCGAAGGACCTGACAGTTCGTATCTAATACAGGCAGATTGACCATAAGTATACGTATGAGAAGAAAGGCGAAGTCTCCATTGATGTGGTAGTTTGGAACTTACAGATCATGGAGAACAGGTGATACCATGCAAAGAAGATCGCAGGCATACTGCATATTAGACATGCAGTGCGAACTCAGATTGGAGGAGCGACCCGGGATAGGCAAAGGGCTGTATTCCATAGTTGAGATAACTGGGACTCGAATTGGCTGCATATCGCATTCGCGAATGGTGGTTGGTTGACCGAGGACCTGTTTAATGTGTCTATAACCCGGTTAATTCCCATCGTGAAGGAGATAGAGAGGGGGGATGCCTGCTTTTCAAGCATCCAGATACCTGTCCAAAGAATAACGCGGGCCTCGTTGAGAATATTCGCTTCAGGCCCATATTCTGGACTTTCTAGATGTAGTTCAAGAAAGAGAGCATGTCGATGCGCGATTCCTGAAGATGTTTGATTTAGTAAACTACCGAGATCAATATTGCGTATGATACTGACCAATGTAATGAGAAGCCAAGACTAGATTGTCGACTATCAATTCCCTGAGAGAAATAAGAGCCGCTGCCAATGTAAGGTAAAGACTAGGGTGTTCCATTTGATCAAGGATCAAGCCCTTCGCGTATTTTGCAAGTGACCCAGCTGTTACCTTCCACTGCTGCGATTTATCATCATCAATATACTGGGCACTCAAAGATAGCAATGCGGATAAAACCGCAGGTGTACAGTAGCCGCTGACCCCATTTTCGGCCAAGTCCTGTTCAAACAGAGGTTGATGGACAAGAATCGGCCAGTTGTTTTGCCAGGTAAAGAACTCCTCGACCAGCTGAGCTTGCAACTCCGGCTGAAGTATTAAGAGTGGGTTTTGGCGTGCACAGTCGTTGTGTATAGAAGTCTCTATGCTTCCCTGTGACTTGGTATAATCACCAAAGCCAGGGTGGCCGTACGCCCCGGTTAAACGTGCAGTCCGCAGTGAGTCCAGGGTATCTTTTGCAAGGGGTTTCGGAGAAGCCGTCGGTTCCTCTATGGTTAATCCTGTGTTAAGCATTGAGGAGGGACTATCTTCGGTGGTTTCTCCATATTGAGCCAGTCGGTTTTCCAACAGAGTAATCCTCGAGTGGAGGGCATGGATGTAACACTTTGTAGGTGGCCTGGATAGGATTAGACTTGCTGACTTCACATATTCTGGTGCCTCACTTTCGCTTTTCAAGATGATGCGTGTACTCGCAGTGGCGCCCATCCCTCTCGCACCCAATGCATACAGGCTTTTGGCCACCGCACTACGTTTATGTTAGCATTTTGATGGACGGAATGATTGAAGTCACTTACACGGCGCTTTCTCTGTCGACACGATGTGCATGCGAGCGATACACGCTGTCTTTTGTCGGTCGTAGCCATGATTAGGGAATTTTGACCCTGCTTGTTGGAGGTAAGATTTGTGTTGGTTCTTATCGGGCTTGTGGACCTGTTTAGATAATGACCTGTTTAGATAATGCTAATCGGATCATCTCCGAGGTCCTATGGTATTCCATTTCTTCTTCGTACGGCTCAGAGGGAACTACGACCATGACCGTGCCTAGGGTAGTTCCTTGCTATCATTTCTTTGAACAGGTCAGGCCGTGCCTCCTCAACTATGTATAAGAACAAGGTGTATTCGAGGCTTTGCCCCGTAGTTCGTACTTTTTATCTAACCTACCATTCTTTTACGTCAAAAATACTACCCACATTGTTCATACCTTGTCAGCAGTTTGCCGTGAATTCCACTCCCGGTCGATCCTCGTAAGAGACCTCTGCGCACTGGGAACACAATCCAACGCCTTGATCGAGACCCGTCCAGGCCGACTAACCATAAACTTTACTGCCTCCGCAAGGTCCTCTGCAACCAGCGGCTCGTAGCCATAGAAGAACTCATCCATCGCATCTTTGTCATACCTAACTCGCTGTAGATGGAAATGGCTAACCACGCAGCCTGGTCGGAGCGTCAAAACACGAATGTCGGAACCCGCGGTCTCGGATCTCAGGCTGTTGGTGAACCCCTCCAGACATGCTTTATTTGCATGGTACACTGCTTCACCATTGAAGGGCGGGCATTCCAGGCCTGTCACTGAAGACACGTTGATGATTGTGCCTTGTCTCCTAGCCCACATGCTCCTGTTGAGCACGGAGTGCGTCGTATACATGACTCCGGCCACATTCGTCCCGTTCATCTGGTCGACGAGCTCAATTGGTAGCTCCCAAAATCGAGCTGGTGCACCGAGTGCAAGGCCGGCCTTTGGGTTGTTAGAATTCAGTTCCGTGACCGATTCGGTCGGGAGGATGTGTCCAACTCACATTGTTGACCAAGACTTCAATCTCACCAAGATCCGTGACAACGCTTTTTACAGTCTCGTCAATTTCTCCGTGGTTTTGAATATCCAGTGCATACGCGCGAGCTTGAACAGCAGGGTATCTATCCGCGATCTTCGCTCTAACAGCTTCGAGTTTGTCCTACAGGGTGTCAGCAGGTATTAACCAATGCTGGTTCCTACTATCTCACCTTGCTTCTCGCTAGCAGAGCGACGTTCATTCCCAGTTCCGCCAAGGCAATTGCAATGGCTTCTCCGATGCCCATCGAGGCACCGGTCTATGGATTAGGGTTAGGATAATGGGCGAGACCGAGGGATGGCAAAACCTACAATAAGTGCGGTACGTCCTTTCAGCTGCGACTCCATTGTAGCTAATTCGTTTCTCAAATGAAAAAGCCTTCAACTGAACGTGCCATTGTCAAGTATTTAAGGTCATGTCGTCATTACTCCAGGCGGGGTCTTGCGGGTAATGGCGTTCCGCAGCGGAGACTTGACAGATCGGGTCGAATGTTGATAGGGGCTCTCAACATCGATTGCTTTCTAGAATGTGTGGTGTGATCGCGATTTGTAAGGCTAAGAGTATGTGCAGACCAAGGCCCCTCGTTAGATTTACATCATCACCCATGCCTCCCTCTTGTAAAAGCTACGTATCCATTTCGCTGATTAGGGGCCTAGCCAGGAAGGTGTGATCATGAACGTCTTTCAATTCGTTGAGCGAGTGCGCTCTCTATGCTATTCAACCTTTCCTGGTAATTCTATAACCCCAGGTCCTTCTTTACGACCATTGAACCCCTCACGAACCAGCCGTATCCACCCATCTATCCCAACAATGTACCCCAGTACCCGATTACCGTCCTACAGTAACCTCCTCATCATGCCTAGCATGACTCCCAGCCTCCTTATCGCCCTCCGCTTCTACATCCTTCCTGTCCGGTTCGGTCTGAACCTGTCCGAAGAGCGCATCCATATCTTCTAGGGACCGGCCCTTAGTCTCCTTGACGAAGAACAACACCCACACACCCATGGCGGTACAGAAAACACCGAACATGATGAACGTGCGCCAACCGATGTTGCTAATCGCTGATGGGGTGAACTTTGTGACGACGAAGTTGAACAGCCATTGTGTGGCTGAGCCCATGCCGACACCGTAGGCGCGGAGTCGGGTTGGGAAGATTTCCGAGATGTATACCCAGGGGATGGGGCCCCATGAGGCGGAGTATCTGAAGCGTTGGTTAGTTATCTATTATCGTGTTATGGAAAGGGGGAAACATGAACATACCCGATGACATAAAGGTAGACCATGACGATCATGGCAATAGACGCAGAAGAAACGGATGAAGTGTCGACAGGGGGGTAAGTAACAAGAACAGCACCGAGAACAAACATCATGACACCCATCCAGACACCACCCGCGACAAGCGACCACTTGCGACCGACTTTGTCGATACCGATCAAGAGGAAGATACCGGTAGCCACGACCTTGACTATACCGTAGATACCGGTTGTGAAGAGACTGGTGTTGGTAGATCTCACGCCAATAGTCTGGAAGAGCTGAGGTGCGTAGTATCCGATACTGTTTGTACCTGAGAACTGCTGCCAGAACATCATGATGAAGGCGTTGACGAAGCGGAGGCGGTTACCCGGGAGGAGGATCTCTTTCCAGGTGACCCCTTCAGTAGACCGGAGTTCCTCCTCGATGGACGCTCTGATTTCGGCGATTTCCTGGAGGACTTCCTCGCTTTCGGGATCGGCGTGTCGTGTCCATGCAAGAGATGCAATAGCCTCGCTGTGACGGCCCTGCTTCATAAGCCAGCGGGGTGATTCCTTGAGGAACCACAGGCCGATAAACATGATCCCACTAGGGACAAGCTGGAAGCCGATAGGCAGACGCCACTGCTCGGTTGACGACGGGAAGTTGCGCTCCACGCCGTAGCACAGCCAGTAGGAGATGGTGACACCGATAACAAGGAACTCCTGGAACAGTCCAGCAATCCGGCCGCGAACATTGGCAGGGCAGTTTTCTGAGACATAGACGGGTGTTATGGCGGACATGCCACCGATGCCGAACCCAGCAATAACACGACCGCCATAGATGTAGGCGATTGTTCCCTTGCCGGCTGTTTGCACGGCGGCGCCGATCATGAAGATGATTGAGAGGACAAGGAGGGAGTATCGGCGGCCGTACCGGTCGTTGGCGAAGGAAGCGGCGATGGCGCCGAAG
This sequence comes from Aspergillus kassunensis, assembly GCA_027569205.1. Classification (NCBI taxonomy): domain Eukaryota; kingdom Fungi; phylum Ascomycota; class Eurotiomycetes; order Eurotiales; family Aspergillaceae; genus Aspergillus; species Aspergillus kassunensis. Next base: position 340,280 of record JAPDEQ010000019.1, on the reverse strand, counting down.
AAGCAGCCGGCTGTGAGTAGGGCGACGACGTTTGACTCGATGTCTGCTGCCTCGCTGCTGGCGAAACCTGTGCTGCCCGTGGGCATGTTGAAGTCGTTTTTGAAGCTGTCAAGGGCCATGACGCTGCCCATTACGCCGGTGTCATATCCTGCAGTAATTATCGTCAGCATATGCATCTATCCGAGGGAGTCGAGGATCTCACCGAAGAGAAATGACCCCATGTACGCCACGGCAGTGAGCATGTACACACGGGAGTTCTTGAGAAAGGCCATGATGAGTATCGGTGTCGGCCCTCGCTACTCTAGAATGACAGCAATGAGATCGAACCAAGGGAAGATGTAACCGCACCCCGTGGGACACTCTTATAGCCAATCTCTCCATCCACCAGCCGGCAAATGACCCTATCACTACAGAGCACCCCGTATGCCGATCCCCCGGGCGGATAAATATCATCCACCAATAGCCAGCACATACGGGATCCGGATGGACCCGGTCACTGACCAAGAAATCGTGGAGTTAAGCCGACTCCAGTGCCGACAGCCAGTTAGACGTCGCGATGCAAGCTCTGAGCCGAGCCAAGTGGGCCGATGACTGGCCGAGATTGTTTCCAGATTGTCCCCCCGGTGCTTCACCCACCACCAGGGTATTGAACGTCTTTGAAGAGGTCGGTGCGTTGTACAAGTGAATTAGCCGATGTGGGAGGGCTTCAGCTTAAAAATCGTGTCTTAGTTTCTTTGGTTTCAGTATATATTGCGTAGGAAAAGGTCCTCGCCGTCCACATCTCGCCTGCGGGCTCATTCCGCCATAAGCACGGGGGTGGAGAAGAGAGGATACTCCGGAGTAAACTGGAGAAATTCCACCATTCAATCTCGTGGCAGTGTGGGGTGAATCTGCCATCCTGATAAGACGCTTTAAAGCTTTAATAAGCACTGCAGCGGTGCTGATTGTGTAAAACATGAGTGGACCATTTCGGGTCCGAAACATGATCATTCCCGAACCATCAATAAATCCATACTTCCCCATGTACGGAGTACAGTAGACCTCAAAAGGAAGTAGCGTTCAAGGTCGTTCCTTCCTTGGATTGATATAAACTAACACGGAAGGAGCAACCCATCCGGGGACCATCGCTCCTGCCTATCCTGCTGGAATAGAAGGTGCCTTCCTTGAGTTGGTAGAACAGAACAGGGAAGGAGCAACCACCGCTCCTTCTTAATCTATGAGAATATAAGAGGAAAGTGCGACCCTCGGAACGTTGCTGTTCCTTCCTTAAGTTGATATAGAAAAACAAGGAAGGAGCGAAGGTCGTGCCTTCCTTGAAGTGATATACTAGAAGAATAACCCTAGGAAGGAGCAACCATTGCTCCTGCCTATTTTATCGGACCCAAAAGGGATGTCGCGTTCTGGTCAAGATGTATACCCTACATACTAAGGTATAAAAAGCCAGCTTACACCCGCTGCATTCAGGAGCCCAACGAGCACAGGCTGTAGAACTTGAACGCGCCACTGTGAGCAGCAATGACCCCGTAATAGCAGGGAAAATAGCGCCGCCGACTTGGCCAAGCGCGAAAACGAAACCTGTTTCGAACGCGTTAGTACGTCATGATTCAGCAACGACAGAGTAACTGGACACAGCCACTGGACATTCATGTCACGTACCAAGCGAGGAGGAGCGGAGTTCGGGTGAGAACAGCCGTGTGCCTAGATTTATGCCCTAGGGTCAAGGTTAGTCAACGCTGCCACAACGTTGCACTCTGGCTCGAGGTAGCACATGCATAGCCCCTAGCTTTCAACTCCCAAGCAGAAGAACTAGGTAGGTCATGGGAATGATCCGTAAATCGAAATCAAAATAACACGTTGTAACCACCAAGGGATTGCTCCGTCAAGCAAGTCGGAAGATTGAGGTCTAAAAAGTTCTCAAAAAAGGTTTCAAATGAGTCCTGCGGCAAAGTAGACAGATCATGATTCTCAAAGAGATGGTCTAAGTCGGAAGGAATCGGTGTTACAGATAATGGGTATTGGGGGTCATTCATATGGCCTTGTAATTCGTTGGTGTTGTAAAAGGAGCTGGGATCGTGTGAAGTGCTGTAGTTGATACTAGGAAGACTGGGCGCAGGAATGGGCGGTTGAGACGTTGGGATATCATTCGACTGCCTTGTCCGCAATTGCTCTTCAGACCGTTCTTCTGCTGCTGCAGGTAGTCGTTCACTGCTTTCTAAAGCATGCGTACCTAGACGCACCATGACCGCTGCTAGCCACCAAGTAGTACAGAGAGATTTCAAACTCCGGTGGAAGATCAAAAGATTTTCTCTTGCGAGCACGCGATGGCTTGTGAGTCTGGCCTTTTGTAGTTGCCTATAGGTGATCGAAAAGGCGAGGGAGAGGGCATATGCAGACACTGGCAGTGGAGAAAAATCCTGGATATCCTTTCGTCGACAGATCGCTGCGAGGGCCAGGATGGCCTGACTTTGATGGATTCTAGACCGTGGCGAAGGATGGCGGCCTTGAAGCTCTGATGAGTAGGTGCCCAAAATAACTATGGCATAATAATACAGCTCAAGCGATTCTGTCTCCATGATTAGCGATAGTCCAACTGAATCCTAGATCGAAAGGTATACCTACCTAGCAGCTGTGGCTCCGTATCCCATGCCTGGGCCGTTTCGACAAATTCCTCGAAAAGAGGAAGCTCCACAAATTGGTCTCTGTCGTCCAGCCTTGGTCTATAGGTACTGATCACCCGGCCGAGCTCATCTGCGATAAGAAGCCAGACCCGAAACGACGGTTTGAACAACGGAAGCGCATCAGTCACTTTCTGGCCATGGTCATAATCGTGGAACAAAGCCGGTCTTCCTTCCACAACCAAGTTCCATTTGTCAAGACTCCACAGACACCAGAATAGAGCTTTTTCCTTGAGTGAAGATTCACTATTAGGTCCCTGTAGATGTAGCCCAAGTGACCACGCATGGTGAATTGCTTGGGTCAAATTTAATGAGCTATCCTCCGATCCGCTAGGACCCCATTCGTGTAGGGACACAAGGGCTAATATCTGTATGACGAGAACTTTGTTTCCATCTTCCTTGCGCGGCATATTCTCCAGGATATCCCTGTACAATTGTTGGCCAAATTTTTCGATCGGCAGTAACGCCGCATCTGAACCTAAAAGCAAGAAAGGTGCTGCATTCCGATCCTTCGCAGCAACAAGGCATATGGATTGGAGAAGTGAAAGCGGTAGAAGTTTTGCTTCAAATTGATGACGGATCTCGTCTTCGTCTACCACTGGTAGCAGCGGGTGTATGCGAGCAAAGAAAATTTCTACCAAGGCGACTTGACTTTGCCTCGGGGGCAGAGTGCTAGAACATTCAAAGTGGTGAAGAGCTGGAGTTCTCTGTTGTCCAGTCTGTCTAGACGTAATTCCGCCTTGATACGACCAGGCTCCCACGTCACCTTTGAGAAATTGACTTCTCAGTTGCCTTGATTCGGGGACTGGTGGGTTATGTAATGCTACTAGAGGACTGGTGTAGCACAGGAAACGTGGAGTATCAAGCTCTCTGCTGTTTGAAATTCCAGGAACAGTTTGAGCTCGTGGTTGGTCAACTTGTGGAGGGGGCGATGAATTGTGCCCCGATAGATCGTCTGGTGTTGAGGATGTTGCCCCCTGGACCGGATTCCGCGACTCCGGCTTTGATCGCGGACCAGGGTCCGTCGAGCCTCCGTGAAAACACCGTTTCTAGATTGGAATCAGCATGATATTGGTGCTAGGGGTCGGTCTTTCTCTGTACCTTTTTCCGACGGCACGGTGTACATGCTCGACGGCGTCTACTCACATTCTGGCCGCCCTGTCCAATCAGGAAAGTGAGTTCCATTCTAATGCACGAGGAAGTATTCTCGTATACAATGAGAGCTTGTGTTGCCGGATACTCGAGCAGAGCGGTGTTGGGAGGAGATCAGGAAAGTCGCCGCTTTTTTTGACCTTCAAGAAGCCGCTAGCCCAAAACGGCAGGTCGGCCAGCAGTAGGCTTACCCCAATTAGGAAAGCCGCCGCCACATCTTAACATCCATAATGGAAGTTTAAGTCCCTGCTTAATCAAAAGTAATTAATGAGTATGAATGAGTAAAGGGCAGGCGCGGTAGGCCTCCCCTTAGGGAAGCCGCCGACAACCTTCGCCCCCGCTGATACCGTATATAAACGAAACCTGGGTGTCAATGGCAGGATCTGAATTCTTAAAACCCAATCGACATTCCAAAATGTTTCCACATAACGCTGAATCATACGATCTGAAGTACGAGAATCATATTCTTTCAATTTAAGACATATCCAATACTAATCTGCAACTTTAAGACTCGACCAAGCATGCATCTTCCTGCAAGATAGAAGTCCGACTCGTGTCAGTGGAACGTTACACATGAACCTACCACAAAGCAGTTCATTCAAAGGTATCACAGTACAGCTATTGGGAGTGCTCAAAGTGTATGTCCAAGAAAGAACCACTCCCGATCTGATTGGTACTAATCCGGTCCGACCCCAGGCCTCGAGACGACGTCTTAGTCCGAAGCGAACGCGAGCACACAACGTGCATTTCCGAGGAGTCTATCGGCTCATCCAGATATATGAGCTCTTTCCAGCTTCCAGGCGGAGACTATGAATTCCCATTCAGTCTTCCAGTACCTCCGAGGATATTGGAAACCGTGACTTGTCGTCACCGGATGTACCACACCTATCACGTCGAGGCTATAATCAAGCGCCGATTCAAAGGGAACTCTAAAGTCTCTCGACCAATTCGACTATATCATTATCCCGACCTATTGGCCGACTATCCTTCGCTATCTACCCCGGTGAGTTGTCCCCGACCACGGGCCACGACCGAGTACTAGCCAGCACTGACAACAGAACAATCCAGACCATTGAACGGCAATCAGACAAGGGCATCCAATATTGCGTCTCTCTACCAGACTCTCATATCCCCTTCGCAAGCAAATTCCACGTGAAATGTCTTTTCGCTCCTATCTCGAAAACCCTAACTCTCGACTCCGTCTCAATCAATATCTCAGAGAAACACGATCTCCGAGTGGATGCTGCAGCTTCTGAATCTGTGATGTACGGTGTGCATGTAATCAACATGTCAACAGCATGGAATATCTTCGATGTCACCTACCACCACCCAGGTCAAACACTGGAAGCCCCAGCCGCAGCCGCAGATGATGTCCCTCTTGCAGAGTGGAAGATGAGTCTTCCGGTGCAACTACCAGACAGCTTTTCGCTTGCTTCGCAATCTGTCTCTACAAGAACCATTCATATAAGTCATACCTTGGTCTTACAGGCTCAGTTCCATGATACTGAAACAGATACACCAATAACAGTATGCAGCCCCCCTCCTGGCTGTTGATATGCAACAAGACACAACAGCTAACCGTAACTAGATCGAGGAGAAAATCCCCGTCTCAATCTACATGACGCCCGCCGTCATCGACGAGAACGGAACTATTCACCGTCAAGATATTGAAAATTTCAAAGCATTTGAGTGCGCACCACCAGCCTACGGTCATCATCAGACTGATCCCGTGCCGGCGGAGTGGGCACAATATATGAAGCAATTGAGTGTATCGAGTCAGCAGCAGTGTACTCCCATTGCTCAAGAGTCACTCGGTATCGAACCTCCTACTTACCAGACTCGTTGTATTTAACCTTATCTTTTATGAATCCCAAGAGAAGGAGATATGGTCTTTTGATGAACTACCGCCTTTGCCGTGTATAGGGGGACGCAAGACCAAACAGACGCTCGGATTTGACAAGGTCGAGGAGGGTATGTGAATATATAATATGTGACGTCGATGCACTAAGGATATTACTAGGCATGTTTTTTGTCCAGCGTATGTGGAGTTTGGCTGTATTTATATTTACCAGTTATTATATACAGAAAAGAATTGATCCCAAGGTGAAGGTAGAGAAGATTATCAACGGTGGATATAAAGCCCTAAGTCCGGTGACATGTTACCTCACAGATCACCCACGCCCAGGTATTTCCTTTCTAGACAGGGGCCTAGGTGAGAGTTCTCCGTCCAGATCTTCAGGGTCTAGTGTTAATAGACCTATTTTACAAACTATCCCTTTGAATGTATCGTTCTGGATGAGCGGACTCATTCGATAGAAACTGTCTGCCCTCGCTTATCTACTATGTATAATATACCTTGAAAAGAACAACAAAGACTGGATGTGTCTAACAAATAGCCCCTTCTCACGTGGAGATGTGGTGAGGTGCCTGGAGGTGGCTAGCCTTAGAGAGTGAAATAACCGGCGGGACCTTGGTATGCAGCCTGATCTCTCGGGTTGTAGGGATGCGATGGATATGGAGATTTACCGGGGAGGATTGGGGACTGGGCTCTTTAGTTTACAGGGATCATCGGCATATCCTGGGGTTCTCGAGCTGTTGAACGAATGTCAACTTCTTCCTAAAATGTCTGCTTCAAAGTCCTCATAATAATTGGGAAAGAGCGTCCACACCGGGTTTGCTCCTTTCCTACAATGCCTGCACTGGCGGCTCTGGTCGCTCTTTCATCTCTCGGCTATTCAAATACAAGCTCCCCGGGACTTAGTACGTATATGGCATATCAGCCTTGCTCGGCAGTCACATCAACCCTAACTCGAGCTGGGCCCTTCTCCCCGACCACTTATGTCCGGTGGAGCTCAACTCTCAACTCGCAGCTAATCACAGGCCCTGGCCATGGATCATGACGGAAATAAGTCCTTAAGCCTAGTTGGTTACTTACCAATGGATTAGCGTTCCAAAGTCTGGATGCATGCGATGATTGACGTCAAATTCAAAGACCCATTTTCACCTCCGCTCCTGACCCCGTACAGAGGAACCAGACCCTGGCCTATAAAAGAACTCTCGCCTGTTCAACAAATACAGCTGTTGACTTCTAGCAGACACACCTCATTGACAATGGCATCCTACTTGATCACAGGAGCTTCCCGCGGCTTGGGACTCGATTTAGTTCGCTCCCTGGCGACCGAACCCGCTACCAAAGTGTCCATTGTCTACGCAGCTGCTCGTACACAGACAGATGCATTAAAGCGGTTATGCACCAATGCAGCCGGCCGCATCGTCATCGTGCCCCTCGACGTAGACTCTGAAGAGAGCATCAAGAGTGCTGTAGGTTATGTAGAGCGCTCTCAGGGAAACAAGGGATTAGATGTGCTCATCAATGTGGCTGGCATCATGACACACCTTCCGCAAGGTATCACGAGCATGTAAGTGTCCAGGCTATACAATACTCTATCAACTATATCAAGCTAACTCGGTGTATCTTACAAGGGATTCCCGTGACCTGAATTCTGTTTTCAACACGAACGTGACGGGTGTGCATCTTGTCATGCGCTCATTTCTGCCTCTTCTGAAACAGGGGAATCTGAAGAAAGTCATCAACTGGTAAGACCTACATCGCTGCTCTCTGGCCACACTAACTAGCTCCTAACATGGGAATAGTTCATCGGCACTCGGATCCATAGGGGCCGCACCCTCCATGGCAGCCATATATTCCCCATCTTACAAGGTGTCCAAGGCAGCCCTCAATATGCTGACGGTCCAGTACGCGCTGGCTTTTGCCGATGAAGGGTTCACCTGCAGTGTGCTATCTCCAGGAGTACGTTCCTATCATTCAGGTAGTATCAGGTGCAGATGCTAACCGGTAATTCAGTGGGTGAAGACAGAGCTTGGCGTGATAACGCTGATATCGATGTCGAACGAGCACCCAAGCAGTTCTGGATCTTATCTCCCGTGTTAGTAGGGAGGATAATGGCAAATTCTTCAATATCCGCGTCCCTGCGTTCGATCATCGGCCTGAGCCTTTCCAATATGCAGGGACGGAGATTCCGTGGTAAGAGTACCTATAGGGCATTTCAGGTTATGTATTCTCTTGTTCGTAGAGAGTATGAGACTGCGATGGACATAGTCATGATTTCCACTCGTGCCACTCCCCGTAAATAGCGAAAAATAGGGCTTTCCCCTCCCATCGCCCGCCACTTATTCGTACTACGTAAGATATTAGGACAACCCTGAACCACCCAACCCCATTTCTTAATAAAGCCCTCGGTCACCTCTCAACTTGTTGGATAAGACAGACGCTCTGCAAAGAGCCTAATTGGAAGCTGGTGTCGTAGATTCACCTACATACATGTAAATGGGTCCGCGGGCTATGGAATCTGCAGAGTTAATGTGGGCACTTTGTACGAACTTGATCTTGAGGAACCCTACAAAGACACCACTATCCCCTAGACATGAACATACAACAAAACGAGCAAGTCTTATTGCTAGTGCTAGTTCTACACTACCTGCCTGCGCTTCCGCTTCAGCTGTTTCTCCCAAGCCGGCATAGCCCACTTAACTACATACTCTGACTCCAGAAGCTGTTTTGCAGTCGGCCTCTGGGCGGGCTCAAATGCCATCATTGACCTCAACATATCCTCAAGAACGTCAAACTCCCCACCCGCAACATCCCACTCGCATGTTTCCGGGGTCTTCCCACGCCCCATACCCCACATGCGCTGATGCAGACGCAGGTATTCTGGAATGTGGATGCGTTGAAAGTTCGTAGTCCACGAGTCATCGGGGTTAAAGAAGTCGCCGCGACTGGCCCAGGCATTGCCCCATCTTTCCGGGGGTTGTCCTAATACATTGACCATTTCGAAGATGTCATATGGATCCCAGGTGAAAGACTCGAAAAGGGGGCGTTGGCCTAGGGCCTCGTATAGGACGACGCCGAGAGTCCAGATATCGGCCGCGGTGGGAATGGTGATGGGGTCTTTGAAGATATCCTCGGGTGGAGTGTACTGGGCTGGTGTGTAAAGTGTTGGAGATGGCGTTTGGGATATCACAAAAGACGTTCCGTAGTCTGAGATCATGACCTCTGGATCGGTTATCTTATTTGCAAGCATGTTCCACCACATGGGATAAACCGCCCGCGGTGGTGCGTGTGGTGCGCTGGACCGTCCATCGATCCGCCGAGTGGAAACTTCACACGGTTTGCCGTACTGGCTATATAGCTCAGCTGTACTTAGATGATCGATATTCGGCACGCGCAGAAGGAAATTACGTAGATGAAGATCTATCCACATTAATATCCAGGGCAACGAGTGTACAAAGGAGGGGCTTACCTCCGTGGCAGACATCACTCGAATGTATGTAGGACAGACCCAAGATGAGTTGCGCAGCGAGGGCTCGAGCAGCCTTGCGGGGGAACATAAAATTGCTACTTTCTTCTTTGGCGACGGCGATATTACTGCCACCGGGTTCTCCAACCAAGCACTGGTGATGTCCGTTGGGACCGTCGAGATAGAATCGATCCAGCAAAGTTGGGATGAATTGTTTTCCAGGATGAGTCCGGTTTCCGTTTGCCAGCCGTTGGAGAATCTCACTTTCATGGCTATTGTGGGACTCCTCCGCAACAAGGATCTTGAGAGACACATAGCGCCAGAGCTGTTCATCAAACGCAAGCCAGATTGTCGAATAACTGCCAAAGCCGAGCTTGTGGACTACGGTGTAGCGACCATTGCAGAAACCATCTCCTATACGCGTTGGATGATACCCACCAGGCGCGTATCTTTCCAAGTTTTCTACATCCGGCTCCGGGTGGTATTTTTCTTCAATTTTGGCCATGGAGTAAGAGCGTCGACCATACACAACGGGCAAGGAGTGGCTGAAAAGGAAACTGTTTGGGCGCAAGCAGTAGCTGCATTGTGATTGTAAGTGGTGGCGAGGAAGTCGTACTGTAGCAACAGAGAAAATCATAACCTTTAAGTGTGTGAGAAAACGAGGATGCTGAAAGAAAACACCAGGAAGGCAGTACGTGCCAAAAAGGCGGTGTGGTTCCTTAACTAGGCGAATTAGCCGGCAGAATCCCTTCAGGATGGGGTCCCTCCTTCCAAATTGGGAACTAACTCGGAATCCCTTCTCAAGCCTCCCACCCTCGATCTCACAACATGCAAAACTCACCTCTGAAGTCCCTCATCACGACCCTCGTACAAATTTAATCCGCCCATTCCATGGTACAACTTGACTCTCACCATCCAGTATATTTGGAAAGTGCTGCGGCCGGTTCCTGAAGGTGTCGCGAGATGATTGATGTACGCTGCAAATTTATTGCGACGAAGACCCCATTTACGGCATATCTTCCCTACCATTCGCAACCTTGATCGAAACAGACCCGACTACAAGCAAGATCCTGACCAGGCGAGAAAATCTGTCTACTTACCTGATGTACGGGAAAAATACTGACTATCTTGGTTTTCAGGTCTGGTATCCATAATACAACCCGAACCAGGCGTGCGTATGTCAAAGACCAGTCGCATATTACAGTCTCGGTGAAGAATCCGCAAACCCTCATCGCAGCACAACACCAAACGAGCCACGGCTACACACCACACATGAAATCGTACGACATAGTCAGGGTTTCGCCCAGTCCCGTCATTGCGAATGACGGTGACGGTACAGCTTGGCCACCGGGCACGGAAACCAAGCAGAAAGAGACCTATACGGGACCGCCGGGGTGTTTGGAACCGAATGGTGAATCCGTCACTTGGCCTTCGGAGGAGGATTGAAAACAATTACGAGCGCAGTAATCAAGCACCCACTGTGAGGTTAATAATTGATGTATCTACAGAGCATGACTGAAAAGACCAGGGTCAGCAAAAGCTTGAAGCGGAAGAACCACATTGTATCCTTAGAGGCAAGACAAAGTGTTCGCTCTTATTAAAAACGTCTCGAGTCAAATCACATATTACTCCCTAGTTAGTCAATGAGGTAGCATTGTAATTGTCTTACAAGACTTCAGCTGGCACCTCTTCAAATCTCCCCGACGCATCGATGTCAAGCATTAGTTATATCCAAAGAAAGAGTTAGCAGGCTGCGCGTCGATTATGTTCAACGCACTTCAAAATGACATCCGGGTCCTTAATCGCATCTCCCCACTCTCGCCGCAATACCGACTCGTGCGCTTCACTGCGGACAATGAATCCCACATCGTCCATCTGCCCTATATTCAGCGCCCACGAGCTTCCTCCCCCAGTCGGCGATTTTCCAGCTCTGGTCAGAGGGTGGATATTGTACGCCCACAGCATCCCGGATATCACAAGGAATAATATATCCTGCGCTAGGTGCTGGCCAGAGCATTGCCTTTTGCCGTTCCCGAATATCGAGGGCGGCGGTAGATGCTCATTCTCAAGCCATCTCTCGGGCCGGAAATTCTGTGCATGCTCGTATACGGCGTCGTTTCGATTCATGTACCACTGATTGGTTATGACAATTGCCCCCTTGGGGATATGGTAGCCCATGAATAAATCGTCCTGGACAGTTTCGCGCGGAAATCCAAGGGGCAACATGGTGGTGAAACGGAACAATTCGGAGATCACAGCACCAAGGTAGGGCAGATTGTCTCTGTCATCGAAAGTGGGTAGTCTATTGAGACAGACAGTATCGAGCTCGTGCTGAGCTTTCTGAATGACGGCGGGAAATCCAGCCCAGATATTGATGAAATTATTCAGCATTATTGAGGTCGTTACCGTAGATGTTAGCTCCAGTTCTAGGAGCGAGTATATCACGTCTTCGGCTGCTGATATGTTTGTTCGAGCTAGATCGATCTCCTTGACGTAGTTCCAGCAGCTTGCTTGTCGTCCGAGCGCCGCCTTGGCCTTGAACGTTCGAAGAAGCTTCGCATGGATCTCCCTCCCGTGGCGTTTTGTTCGCTTGAAGTGCCCGAACATCGTCAGAACTGACTTCAACGACGGGAAAAGCTCAATGAGAAGATCGTTTTTCGTTGAGTGCGACAGAAACTCTTCCTGGAAATCATCATGAAAGACGTCAGGTTGGTCCAGCTTGATTTGCTGCCCGTAGATCAAGATACTCATGGCTTTGAGCACGAAGTCACGGAAAGTGCGAGCAGTCCACTGTTCCCGTAGAAGGTTAAGGAGAAATTCTTTCCTGCAGGATTCGAAAACAGGGCGAGAGCTTTTCACGGCGTGTGGACTCAGGAATGACATCTGGACTCGATGAAGTGCTTCCCATCTTGGGTTGAACTTGGAAAACGCTGGTAACATGTTATCGGTTATCCACTCGCCGAGCACGATCAGTTGCGGTCGAGATGAATATATCCGAGCTCTTCTCTCTAGCAGATCCCGAGCTGCCTCACGAGTGCCCAGTGATATAATCGTGCGCTGCCCTAGCTTGAAGTGGATTATTGGGCCATAGTGATCGTGCCATCGAGAGTATAGCTCCCACGGACTGATCTTTGTCGAATGCTGGTGAAGGTTTCCAATAAATGGTAGGCCCCTCGGACCGGGGGGTAAAGGCTTTGCCCAGTAGTGTTTCTTCCATATGAACAGAACAAGGGCAATAAAGACGAGAATGGCGAAGTATATAGGCTGTCCAGGGATTGAATCTATTATGTTGAAATCCATTAAGGAGTCCTTGTTCTTATACCAACACCAGGTCAGAGCTTTAGACTCTGTGGAAGAAGATAATGATGTAGAAGCATACAGCCAGGTTTGGTGGGGGGCATGAATCCTTAAAGCATCAGGGACTGGATGACGGTAAAAATAAGTATGCAACCTTCGGCATAAAAGGCCGCAACTGATCTTCGGTCGGACGTGTGGTCCAATGGTAAATCATCCGAAAGTTTCTGTGGAAGTATTGCACATCAGACATAATTAATATGTTCTCGGAGCATAACCCTATAATAATAACAACCATCGACGAAATATGTTGAAGTTCATAAATTTTTGAACGTATGATGGGATAGATACAGTCAAAGCACACGGTTGCTTCAGATCGTTCGATACGAGATGCAATATATTCAGCGGGCGTCTAACGACACAGCTGCCCCCTTGATCTTCTAGGCTCGATGGTGGAAAGTATGGCCTGACAGTCCCACGAGCTGGGATAGGCGACAAGAGGAGGAAGGTCAGGGTTACCATTCGTGAGATTATTTGGTTAGGGAGTTGCATCTCAGTGCGAAACTTGACCGCATATAGCAGCAGGGATCATGGTACCTTCACTAACATCGATCCTTTTGGTGGCCCCCACAAAGCCCCTGGTTGTGTAAACCAATCTTGCTGCGGAGAGTCAATACTCAGGAGGGCTGATATGTATGTTACGGAAGCAACGGGGAGAGGGCAGGATAGGACCTCGGGAGGCATCACATAAAGGTCAAAGGGCTCAGCGGCGGTGGTTACATGGTGCTCAATAATGTCTCCGTCAATGAGTTCTGTGACGAAACCATGCAGCGGAGTTGTAATAACTCCGGTGGAATAGGAAGCTATTGGAGGAAGAAGCCGACAGGGTAATGACTCCGTTACGTGGATCCTCTATTAGAGGAAGGAGCCGTTGGAGTAAGAAGCTATTAGAGAAAGAAGCTAATGGAGTAATATAACTCTATTAGACTACCCCCTGGATCCAAGCGAGACCTTGTATAAAAGGCCTCTCTATCTTTTGTATCGTATCCTACTTCTTCCTATTACTCTACTCTCTCCCTATTCTATTGGCTACGTGGTGTAGTCGATGAGGTTTCCTAGACTCGTCGCCGATTCACGTTCACAGAAGCTACTTCTGGCGAATCTTGGAAAGGAGGTTGCTGATCATAGATTTCAGGCTTTTTATATGATGTGTTTGACCAGGCGTTGGATGGTGATATGGCAACAGCCAAGGATGCGCGTCGCGGCGAGGCTGAACCTGGCCTGACTTTCTACATACATTACGCTCCATCTGCTCTCGCAAGGATTATTTATTAGGTATGTATAATTAAAATGCCCCTAACATGTCCGCGACTGCATTATCCACCAGCGATAAAGTTCAACATGAAATAACCAAGGATTGCGTGGCTTCATAGTGCATAAGGAGTCAGAGCTTCACCCGCCCCGGTTTGCGTATAAAGGAACCAAGATTCCTTTCCCCTCTAGAGTAGGATCCCAGCACGGAGCACAAGGATATTGAGTCGTCAATTTTTGAGAGAAATCGAAAGAACTACAGGAGGCAATTCCCGGAAGCTCCGATGGAGCAACCCGCTCGAGTGACACAAAGGAACTAAGATCAGGCAGCACCTGCAGCCTAACACAGCTCAACTTTTTTTCTGTCCTTTTCATCCGTCTCAACAGCCTAGAAGCTAGAAACAGCAAACAAGATACCCCCCAAAATGACCTCCGACGACGTCCCATGTTCAGCATGCAGCTGGACACCCGATCGCCAATCCCACTGCCGCTACAAAAGCAACATCAAACTATTCTACGAAGCAAGCGATCGCGGCGCCTGGTCGCTCAGCTCGAAATACATCCTCAAAGACCGATCCAGCAGCGCCCCCAATGCCGAAGTCGCCAATATCGAGTTCCTACACACGCGTACATCCATTCCCATGCCCGAGATACTCACAGACTGGGTCGAAGACGGTCGTTCTTTCACCATCGCCAAGCGCATTCCGGGGAAACCGCTGAGTCAAGCTTGGGAGACGATGTCGGAGGATCAGCGTGAGAGCGTGGCGAGGGAAACAGCCAACTTCCTCCTCGAACTCCGCGAAATCCAGTCGGATAAGATCCAGATGCTCGGGGGGATGCCGGTCTACGATGTCTTTCTCTTTCGGGGGAGTTTCGGTGCCCCCCATGGACCGCTCTCGTCGGATGCGGAGCTCTGGGCTGAATTGGACAAGGCATTGACGGACGTCCCGCTTTCTGCTCGTGAGAAATTGCGGAAGCGTATGCCCCCGGCGGAACCATATACATTTACACACCATGATCTTACCCACGTCAATATTATGGTGCAGGATGGCCACGTCACGGGGATAATCGACTGGGAAGGGGCGGGATTTTTCCCTGTCTGGTGGGAGTTTGGAAAGGCAGGGATAGGATTGAGTGATACGGATGCCGAGTGGAAGGCCCTGTTGCGGAAGTATATGCCTGATTATACTGAAGCCCGGGAGTTCTGGCGGGATCTTCACGCGCTTTCGAGCTATCCAGATTTGAATGAACGCGGTGTTGAATTTCTCAAGGGGGTGGAGGGTCAGTGAACATCCCAGCTACATAGATATCCCATTCAAGCCGGTCTTGTTCTTTTATGCATATACTTCTCTTATGCATATCAAGGTCAATACATCCAAGTCCATATGACAATGCCAGAACTGGAAACGACATCGTCATCGCCTCGGACGACACATATTTCTGGGTCTGCAACGTGACGAGCAGAGTAATATGCCCACGCTTCAAAGCCAGAGGTGAGCCACAGGTGCAAATCTAGAAATCCGTGACATCCTACTCAGTGAGAACCTGTGTGACAGTCGCCCGTACACTTATCCCGCCCTCCTCCGGCCACGGGGTGCTAAAGTCGCGCGCAAACTCGATCTTCGCCTTTGTCGTCTCATACAACTCCATGTTGAAGTTCCGGACTATGGACGCAATCACGAGGAACATTTCTGCATATGCCAGGCTAGTATTGTGCAACGATGTCAGTAAACTAGCAAGCCACCATAGCATCTGGAAAACATTGGAAGCCTACTTCAACCCGACACACATCCTACTCCCTTTGCTGAAGTTCACTAGATATCGATCTAGTCGGAAGCCTTTGGCGGCAGCTCATGACCATCTCTCTGGATCGAACTCCTCGGGGTGTGGAAAGACCTCTGGGTTCATGAGGATGAAGTAGTGGATCTGGCTCATGACGGTCTGTGTGGAAGGTTGTCAGTTGTAGCTTCCTAGGGGTTGCTAAGTAAAGAGTGAACTTACCCCCGGTGGGATGGTGATTCCGTTGTACACGAGGGCTTCAGTCGGAGCAACGCGAACTGATCGGCTCCCAATGCCAGTTGAGAGACGGAGTGATTCGTTGACGACACCGCACTGCAAGAGTCAGTCATATCAGGTCTTTGTGTGTACAATGGTATATGTTCACTTACCAGATACGGCAGACGTTCTAGCTCATTCCAGCTTGGGCTCGACTCAGGCCTAGGCATCACGGTCTTTAATTCCTCTCGGAGTTTTTGCCGGACATCCTCCTTAGAGTAGATATACCACGCACCGACCGACAGAGACCGGGCCGTCGTCTCTGTCCCCCCGATGATCAGCGCGAAGCCTTCGTTCATCAAGCGCTTTGGAGTGCGCATCTGCTCCGGTAGAGTCTTCGCCGCTAGAGCATCAATCAGATGATCACCCTTCTGCCCCTTTTGTCCCTTCGGCAAATCCGCCCTTTTCAATGCCTCGATACCCCGGTCGTGCAAATCGATCTTGTCCTTGGCCAACGCAAACGCCGCCGGGTTCATCTTCTCCAGAAACCCCAGCGGCACCACATCCAGAACAGTGTGCAGCACCGGGAAGAAATAAAGCAGATGCGACAACCCCACCAGCGCATTAAACGCGTCTCGGGTGTGCTCGTTGAACCCCGGCTTATCCAAACTCCCCGGGTTAACGCCATACACATATTCGTGGATAATATCAGATGTCAACGCCGCAAATCCAGCATCAAGACTGACAACACTGCGCGCTGTACACGCTTCCTTCAGATGGTACACTAACTGATCAATGCGCGTGCGAATCAAATCCTCCGAATTCTCAATCACCCGCTTTGAGAAGAACCTCTCTACAGGCGCTCTTCGTTGCCGATGAGTCTCAGCATCGACAGTGGCAAATCCTGAGCCCTCGAGTCCTATTCTCGAGATGTGCGTGAAATCCTTATGCCGTTTTCAGGCGCTTGACGCGTAGATTTCCTCGTAGTACTCTGGGTCTAAAATGTGGATTTCTCGGGGATTGATGCGGATTATCGGCCCATAGATACTACGTAGACGCTTGATTTCCCATATGAACATGCCGCCTTTGATGACGTTGAAATAGAATTCATAGCCGTGGGTGATGGCGGCCAGTTTTGGGCCCGGAATGTGGCTGAGGGGGTGGAAATAAAGTCGTAGACGGTTAGGAGGGTCAGATAGGCCACGAAGCCAATACCGAGGACCACAAATAATGCCATCATGAGCGGGAGGCGTGGTGGCGTGGTTTCCCCTTTCAAGCGGGCTGGATGTCGGATGTTATCTATTGCTCAGTTCGCAGATGCCCAGAACTTGCTGCAGATTGTTCTTTGTCTACCCTACGTCCACTGCACGGGATAGGTCGTTAGTACGAGACTTATGCAGCGCGTTTAGATATCACACCTATCAGGTGCTATTGCTTGCTCCCTTTCTCCCCAACACCAGCAATTAGAATTTACGCGAGTTGTTCGGCGTCAACGAGAGATTTCGGGGAACATGAGCAGTATCAATCTGTAATATGCCCGTGGTGCCCATGAGAAGACAGACACTGCTCGTGAACCAGAGGGCAGAGTCAGAACTCATTTCTTGATAGTGTGATAACTGTAGTAAGGCAATTCAAGAGATGTCAAGACGTGGACGGTAGGTACTAATTTCACCTTACACGATTATTGCATTCTTCCGGTAGGGAGGTGCTATCCCCTTTCCTTTCTTCCTCGCCTTCTTCTTCCGCTGTGGCGTGATGACAGACTAAGCTGTACACTTCGGACCTCGAGATCTTGTCGCCGTTACGAGACGAGTATCTGTGCTATCTACGCTACCTGATGTCATACTACTGTGAATTAATGTAATGGTGCGGCATTTGCGTGTTGTCTTCCACGTTTACAAGTCCTATATTGTACATGACCCATGTCCTGGAGCTGTATCCCGTATGAGGAGAAGCTGTAGAGATCCAATAATAGGTACTTTTAACATTATTACGCACTATGTCCATTTCATAATCTTAATTCAGCCTTAGGAGCTGCTCCTGAACCCACCTGCCAGCTGAACAGCAAACTACTAGTAGACTAAGAGTAAAAATCTCTCGAAATCTCACCATTCTCCGAAGAAGGCTAGATCCGAGTGCAGATAATCCCGGCTCATTCGGCGTCGTCAACAGTTGGCTGTGTTAACCCTACGTGGGTCTTCATTACGCGGAGGATCGGCGGCGCTACGTATTCTACTCAGTCCGCGTAATAACCTACTTTTAACTCAGTCTTCACTGCTTCGCTCCTAGAAACGCTGAGAAACCTGTCCAATGCCGATCTCTATGGCTCCGCTATGCTTTCTCTCTATACCCACAATGGCGCGTTCTCTATACACTTAGTGGTGGATGTGACGGGTTCCGCATCTTGAACGATGATTCTATTCATGAATAGGTTTGATCTAGTCTTATCAATCTGATGTCCTTGTTCTTCATTATCTCCACAGTATCTGCGCCCATATATGGAGCCATTCGGGTCCATCATTTTGTATACTGGTTGTGGGCCTTCCCCATGCGATGATGGCATTTAGCTGACGACAACATCGGGAATAACTAATTCGACACTCCTGAGAGCGTATCCAAATCCGATGTCGTGACACGGATGAAGAAGCACCACACGTTAAGTCCGAGGAGAGTCATGTTCAAGTATGAAGACCTGAGGTATAAAGAGGGGGCAGAACACCGGCTGTATTGCTTTCTATCCAGCAACAACAAGCAAGTTCATTTCATAACAAAGCATCTCAATTCAAACTCAACCGCTCTCCACATATTTCATACAACAAAAACAATCTTATCGCCAATATGAAGGTCTCCGCCATTCTCTCCATCTTGATCACGGCTGGTGTTGTCGCCGCTGCTCCTCCGGCTCCTCGTATGTCCAACTCCGTTCCTCCTCCCTGTCTATATCACAGCATACGGAATACTTTGACTTGGATCCTTTGCTAACCTTGCGTTTTTGCTGCTTTCCAGGCCCAACCGACATCAGTGACCTCCCGCCCCCGCCAACCGGCACCGACGGCCTTCCTGTGCCCCCGCAAACGGACTCCCCCGACAATGAGAAGCGCGGTGACCAGCCGCCTCCTAGTCCTACGGACACTACTATCCGTCCTCCACCTAAGGATGGCAAAGACAAGCGTGATGATCCTGCTCCCCCGAAACCCACCGACACTCGGCTTCCTCCTCCGAAGGGTGGCAACGAGAAGCGTGGGGACGCTCCTCCTCCAAAGCCTACCGACATCCGGCTTCCCCCTCCTCAGGAGAACGGCAACGACAACGACAAGCGTGAAGACATCCCCCCTCCCAAGCCCACAAACACCCAGCTTCCCCCTCCCCCTCAGGACAACGGCAACGACAACGATAAGCGTGACGGTCCTGCTCCCCCCAAGCCCACCGACACTCAGATCCCTCCTCCCCCCAAGGGCAACGACAACGACAACGACAAGCGCGAAGAGGTCCCCCCTCCCAAGCCCACGGACACCCAGCTTCCCCCTCCCTCTCACCCCACCGCCTAAATCCGTTCGGATTTCTGGTGCTGTCTAGATATTGAGCTGCTCTGAGCGAGCGGTCGATATCTTGGAGGAATTGGAGAAGTTTTACGGAGTATCCGGTACTACATATATACATACTGTACCTATGTAGACACTGAGGATTGGATTCAAGGCGATATGGCTTTTGTTATTCTTAGATAGATAGTCCTAACTTTAATACACTCGTTTGATTTGCTTTTATATACTGTTGACATTGGAATTCTATCCATGCTCTCACTCTCTTCTTATGCTGCTTCAGCCGGCCAGGTGAGAAAGGGGGCCTTATTTTGTGCGCAGTTGCAGGTTTCTGGAACATATTGAATATGCATAAAACAAGATTGTAATAAATCTTAATTTCTAACTGCCCTTTCCGAACATATTGTCGCTGGGTTTTCAATGTATATACAATCGAACGGATACAAAAGAGATTAAAGCAGTATGGCATAACACACACAATTTTAACATCTAACGCACCCTGTAAACATTTCATTTTCTAATGCAGTCAAAGTATACATACTTATGTCGGTAATCCTAATTCCTTCGTATCCAAATACCTCAGTTCAATCCTTGTTGTAACAAGAGTAAAATGAACTAGTCAAATCATGTCAGCATACCCAAAAAATATAAACCAAGATACAAAAGGAAAAGAAAACCTACTCATCCTCCCCCCTCCACCCAACACACTTAAAACAATCAAACACATGCGACGGATCATACTTCCACTTGACCTCCAGGAGTCTCGGATAATACTCCCCAAAATACGTCTCCTCCCACTCGGGCTCCGAGTAACTAGCCTCATTCACATACGCCCCGCCACCGGGCGTCAAAGTCTTCAATGGTTCGACAGCTTCGAGGAATCCGTCTTCAACCGCCTTGAGAGCGTCCGGAGAAAGAGGAGTCGCCCACTCCCCGACGTGGATAGCATGCCAGAGTGATGTCCGCCAGGCGGGATTGGCAGAGGTTTGCTTGTTTTCTGGTGGTGTACCGACATTAACCTGGAGACCTGTTCTATTGAGAACGTTTCTGGCTATTGCTATACCCATGACCACGGCGTCAGCGAGCGCGTTGATAGTGTCTGGGTTTGTGAAGACATCTCGCGGGATCAGACGCGAGGAGAGGATGGAGTATATACCCGCGGGCTCGGTATTCCCTGCGTCGGCCGAGGTATAGTTCAAGAAATGGGCGTAGTTCTGGTATGAGACGTAACCACCAGAAACAGCGGTAAGATCCGTCCGGTTACGCAGGAAAGCATCAAAGGAAGCAGTAGCGGCTTTCAACCTCGATCCGTCGTCCGCATAGGGCAGGACGAGGCCCACGGCGATTCGCTCCGGGTAGTATTCGATATCGCCGGCTAGCAAGTGTTCCGACCAGTGGAGTTGGTTGTCGGCATGGGCTTTGATGATCTCGCGGAGGGCCGGGGGGGTCTGTGATGCTTTGGTCTCGGTCGAGGGGGTGACGCCGGTGAAGTTCGCGCTGAAGTTGTACAAGTGGATAGGCAGGGAAGGGTGCACCGTTACGCGATATTTAGTGAGAACAGCGAATGTCCCACCCCCGCCACCGCGCATAGCCCAGAAGAGATCCGGGTCGTTGCACTCGTTGATAAGCCGGACTTGGCCATCTGCGGTGACGACTTCGAATTCCACCGCGTTGTCGACTAGGAGTCCGTGAAGGCTCACGAAGGAGCCGATGCCACCTCCTTGGCCGAATCCACCGGCTAAGCCAACAGACTCCTCATATCCGCCTGCGATGTCCATACCGTGGGCGTTAAAAAACTGATAAGCGGCGCCTGCTACCACGCCCGCGCCCATTTCTCCTACATTCTTGCTGTTCGCGGAGGGACAGTTATGTGCCGTGAAGTCGGGGTAGAAGTCTAGCTTGTCTAGATTCTTCGTCCAGATGGCTAGTGAGCCTGGAACGGAGGATCGTCCGTAGAAATCATGTCCGGTATTCTTGATACTGATCCGGATGTTATGTTTCCTCGCGAACTGTAGCGCAGCAGCGATATCGGCGGGCTGACGGACATCGACATAGTACGCGGCCAGACGACCGAGCGAACAGGTGTTGAAGAGCGTATCTCCCGGATCGGAGCCTAGCAGCGCGCACCCGGAGTTCCCGCAAGACTCCCAATTAAGCCAGTAGGTTTGGCCGTAGTGCTCGCCCCGGGGGATACTGTTATTGTAGTAGCTCGCAACGCTGTCGCAAGTCAAAGCATCGTAAGTGGGGGAGTTCTTGTAGCAAGGCGCGCCGATGGGGACGGTATAATGGAGGTTACCATCAAGAGTCGTGTTGAGCTGTTTCCATTCCTGCCATGACGGCCAGCAAGGTTGTCCCGGTTGACAGTTATAGCCCGGGTCTGTTGGTGGCTGCGAGGCTGCCGCTAGGGTGGAAGTTGCAAGCGACAGATTCGTGATTCTCATCTTTATGGCTAGGAGTCTGAAGTGGCGACGATGTTTCGAAGTATGAGACGGAATTCATTGTCGATGACGGCCTCGAGGCTATTTATCTATCAATAACTCGGTACGGCGGCATTTAATTGTTCGAAATGAAGTTTGCGAACTGGTACCCTGTATAGGAGACTTTACAGCGTCATTCTCATGTCCCACTTTTCAACGCGAGAAGAATGCTTAATCGAGACAAGGCGCTCGCAGGGCTGGGTACGAACGGCTCACCGAGCCATGCAGAAATCCACCACGTCATCTATAGTCGTGAATAAACACTAACTATGATGGCGCTTTATAAGGATCCAATCATGAGCGACATAAGCCAGCGCTAAGCATTGATTAGGGTTGCCCAAAACGGTATGCTGCTCGTAGCTGGACAGCAGGGCATTGCACCGCCTCAACGACCAGGGTCCAGAAGCTTGAGAGTTGATCTTTATAAATAATCGCTGATAACTATGCTATTTGATATTTCTCTACAATACATTCTCTCCATCGCTTCTCTCTGTCAATTACCTGCACAATGGCCGTTGTCACAGCAGAGCACGTCGCTATAGCCGAGCTGGTAGTCTACATACCAACAGCTTTGGTTACGGTATGGGTCGTCTTTCGGCATGGCTTCCACAAGCAGCTGGGATGGATCTACCTTTCTATCTTCAGCGTCGTTCGAATCGCAGGCGCTATCATGCAGATTCAAAGTCACAATCATCCAGATAACTCCAGCGATAAGGAGTGGGCTGTGATCTTGCAGTCTGTTGGATTATCGCCTCTCCTGTTAGCTACACTGGGTCTCTTGAAGAGAGTGTATGTATCTTAGCCCTAGCCCTTCATCCGACATTGACCTAATGTCTGACGTTTACCAGCTGCGACGAAGTTACATCTCGCGTAGCTAGTTCAAGTAGCGGCCAAACGATGCAGACATTCGCTGCTTCGTCTGGAATCCTCGGAAGACTGTAAGCTATCGTGCCCAACCCATAGACAGATTCAAGGACTGATAAAACCAAAAAACAGCATCGGAAGGTACTCCAAACGCGCAACAGCTACCTCCCGCCGCAGCAGAGTCGTCCAACTCCTCCACCTGCCCTCCCTGGTTGCCCTAATCCTAGCCATAAGCGGCGGAACGGACCAAGCCTCCTCCTCGCCCTCCGACCAGAAGAGTGGGAGAACCGAAACACGCGCAGCAATCATCATCTTCCTGCTCATATACATCGCCGCATGTCTGTTGTGGATGATCACAATCCGCGATATCTCGAGCATGCTCTCCGCGCAGAAACGGATCTTCTTCGCCGTGTTCCTCGCCCTACCGTTTATCGCTGTGCGCATGCTATACAGTCTCATTGCGGATTTCGGCCACAATGACAAGTTCTCTTTTGTGAATGGGGACGCGACGATCCAGCTTGTCATGGCTACGATCGAGGAGTTTGTTGTTGTTTTTGTTTACACGGTTGCTGGGCTTCTCACGCCGAAGAGTCAGGCTGGGTCTGGGAAGGAGAATGTGCAACGGCTTCAGCCTGTTCCTGGCTCTCAACCTGAGCAGCAGGGTTATTATGGTCAGGTGCCGTACGCTGGCGCTGCGGCACAGACGGCTTATCATGGACGTGGTTAAGGTGTGTTGGACTGCTGAGGGGTTGTTGCTTGTTCGGTGGCGATGGTAGCTTAGTCGGTAAAAGCTGGGTTTATTTCCGGATTCAGATGGAAGATCAGGGAGGTCGTTTGAGAGTGGTTTGTTTTTCAAGCATGTATATTGTTTACGCAGCCCTGGGCATTTTACGAGGGAATGATATTATTGTATACCAGCAGTGAAAATAGGAAGGAGCATTCCAGATCGCGCCTTTCTTGATTGACTGTAGCATTGCATTGTGAAATCGGGAAGGTGCGACTGCCCCTAGTGAGGTCAGACCTCGGCCTAGGTACCTGCCTAATTAGGCAATATACCATGTGCATTGGGCAGGAAAGAGCTATTCACCACCTCTATGATATACGGCCTTATAGAAGTAGAAGTAGTATGAGGGACCCTAACTCCATATTATGTCTAGTATCGAAAAATAAACTAAAAGAACATTATCTAGTACACCAGCCCAACGCTAGAACCAGGAGAGCCATGCACATCAAGCCAAGCACGCGAGCGCATCCTATCCCTCAGCAGTTTCGCCATGGCCAAAGCCTGGTTATGGCCCATGGAGTACCCGACCCTATCCAGAACAGCAATAATCCAGCGCCGTAGCTCCTGCGAGGCGAATCCCGAATTCGCCGCAACTAATAGCGGCCAGGCCAGGGTTAGACCGGATGCTGGTGATGCCCTTTCGTTGCCCCCTGGTTCGGAAGTGGCGCATGCTGGATATTCGTTGTCACCTATTGCCGCGCCGAGGTGGAATGGGACAGTCGCGACGATGTCTTCGACTAGTTGGTAGCAGATCTGTTGGCTTTGTATGAGGAGTGTAGTGTATTCTCCCCCACTGATCTCGTATGGAAAGAGCTCTTCGAGCTGGGTGGCGGCTTCGATGATCATTTCGTGGAGAACGAGTCGCGCGGAGCGGTAGTTGTTCCATGTATAGCTGATGCTGATACTTCCGTAGACGTGATATATATTCCCCCAGATGGGCTGGGCTTGGGGTGTTGGTAACCCGTCGTCGACTTGAGGGACGGTAACGTTGCGATAATGCCATGAGATGGGTAGACAGAGCAGCATGCAGGTCAACTCCGCGTCGAGATTCAGGGCTATACGGATGATCTCCGTAGGGTGCGTGATTGTGCCATTTTTGATAGATGCGCAGAAATCCGCGAGCTTGTGTCCTATTGTGCCGAAGTCATCGAACATTCGGTCTTCTGGGGACCGGTATTTCTTGGCTTCTTCTGTGAGTTGGGTGATGATTGGGGACGTCGGTATTTCCTGCAGGACTCGGCTTATATTCTGGATTATTATAGTCTTTAGTATTTTATCATGGAATCGATGACGATGGATGGTACGTACAATTTGTGCACGTACTTGGGTGAATAAATGAAGCCCTTCAGGTCTCTCGAGTTGTTCCAGCCCTCTCATCTCGATGAGTTTGGCTGCGCCGTCTGTATGTTTCATCCACCGGTCGAAGAAAGACCCATCCGTACATGTCGTCACCTAGGATGTCTTAGCACTCACTCATCCGACAAGAAAAACAGCGATATCTTACTTCAAACATCCCAAGCAGCACAACAGCCGCCAGCGTATCATCCGTCTTCGACAAAACAGGATCCATGAGGGCAGCATTCGTCCTCGAAAGCGCAGTCGTATACTCCCTTCTCGCAGCCAACATCAACTGCGGCGCCATCCTCATGTTAGACATAGTAGCCAGCCCAACAGCTGTCAATGCGGAGCCCGCAGCAGACTCCCACACCTGCGGCTCCCTCGTGAGACTCAACATGTAAGCCAAGTAGCCCTTATTTGACCCCGGGCTTCCAGACAGGTAATTGGCGAACATGAACCCCCTGGCTAGTTCGTCTTCCGGAAATGACAGCGGCGCTTTTGGTCGAGGTATATCTCGTGATGACGTTCTAGAGTGTGCTGGCTTTTTCTTGCTCGTGGTGACTGTTTTTCGAGCTTTCCCAATCACTTCTGCGCTTTGGTCGCGGAAGGTTAGCGCTAATGTGTCCCGATACCCAGGGCAGTCGGTGTTTGCTCGTACGCATTGCGAGCAGGATGGTCTGGCTTGGTTGCACTGTGTACTTTAGTTTCAGCCCTATTCCGAGGGGTTATTCCACGAGATCCATAGGCACCTTTAAGCGACGCGAGCGACAACGTCCGCATCCGGGACTCGGTTTTCCACAGTACACCATGTGGTCAGCTTTCAAACAGCGGTTTGCTACAGGCAGGATATGTTCAAATCTCCCGTGGGTCTTGGTCCAAATAAATGCAGACCCTGAAGACGTTCGCTTTTTCAGCCTTTTCAGCCCCAGCTCAGGGCGCATTGCTTGTCTGGAATGCGGCCTTGCTGTTGGCTGGAACGGTGGCGCCTCGTATCGCATTCCTGCTGCCTGGAGGCAACGTGTTGCTCACTCATCATGCATGGTTTGTAGTCAGCCTCTAGTCTAGTCGGAACACGGCAAATTTGCCATTCAATGGTTAACGGGATGGCCGTGTGGGAAAGTTGTATATTTATTGACTCCAGGGATTATTCGTGAATCATGAAGCGATGTCTTCTGCAACACGGCAAATGCTAGCGGGGTTTAGATGATGGCATGGACCGTGGTTAATCATACTAGGAGGCTGAGCAGCCCAGACAAGGATAATTAGGGAGTGGTATACTGTTTATAATTAAACTTTTAATATAGCAAGAAGTTGTACTCAGAAGGATTCATATATTCCAAAAGCTCTATTTACTCAGCCTAATACACACTCTTTCGATGAGATTTCTTTCAATGTCATTCTGGGTTTATGTAACGTACATGATCAAGTACTACAGGGCACTAAACACGACGACTTCTCCACGATGGAAGGCGCCATTCGTCTATCCTTTTCCCGTCCCAAAAGGCGAAGCCCAATTCAAGCAGCAAACGATTTTGTTTCCTACTAGGGGAATAAAGAACGGTCTGATATAAGAACCCACTAACTCGAGGAATCCAGCCAACCCATGTGTATAGCCAGGTTCCACTTGGTCGCTTTTCACGTGGTAAGCCGATTAGCTGCTCTTGGAACTGTCTCCTATTCCCATGCCAGCAATATTGGTCTGCTGGGTATATAAAGCGAGTGGGCAGATTTTGAATGTCTTGAAGCGTTTCCTCGAGGGTGTCGTCCGCATCACCGTCATCATCGGAATCCGTGCCATCATTAGAATGAGGATCAGTATCGTCTTCGGGAGCTTCAAGAGCATCACCGGGTTCCACGGGGCCAGAAATGACAGCACGACCTTCTCGCATGGTATAGGTCTTAAATGCGATTCGAAACTCGCTGGATGCATTATTAAGAATATAATGAACCTGGCTCACGCTCTCCATCAGGTAATATAGTAGTTCTCCAGGAGCGAAAAGAGCTAAAAATGGTTCCATTGTTCTTTCTATTGGTATTGCGCCCATTTGTCTTTGGAGTTCCAACCAAAGGATGTATCAGGCACAATGTATCTCTTCCTGCTCCCACGGAGGCATTGTCATGAAGAAAAGGCCCTTCTCGTCTTCTGCATTAAACACCCCATCTCTAAAGGGCTCCCTAATATTGAATTCGCCTAGTGGTCCGAAGATATTTAATTGTATCTGCAGGCGGTAGATCCCTCTTAGAACGCGCCTCGTCTCGTCGGTAGATATTTCAAGCGGGCCGTTGATCCGGTATTCGATAGCCAGTTTGAAATCTTCATAAAACCACATGGCTATCTCATGAAAACGCAATAACTTGATATACTCCGCTGGACTTTCTGGGCCGTTCTTATAAAGGGCGCGTCGACGTCGGTCCAAGAGCGCAATAAGTTCATCTCGGTCGGTTAGGCCCTCAGATCGGATAGCAGCAATTGCATCAGACATATTTACCAGCCCACCATCCTGGCGCTGGAATATAGATTTGATAATACTGGTTGGCGCTGCCAAGTAGGCATTGTAGATGATCGGAGCGGCGTGAACAGCGGCTTTCAGTGTGGAGTAATCGGGTATATTTTTTTAAAATATGGATAATAACGTCGACAGGAAGGTCCTCCAGTTGGATTCCTGTCCTAGAAGAACTGAAAGCACTTCCCATGTTTGCGGATTGAGAGGATACTTGGATAGTCGTGGTTGTGCCGTTGATCAGGTCAATCATGAGATGATGGGCGAATATAAATAGACGTGCATGACAAAGAAGATAGACAATCGCAATGAAGATATAAGATGAAACAGAAATACAAATCATGTCGGCAGATCCAAGATAGAACCAAAAATTGAAAGAACGAGACCAATATCAGACAAAGGCTAGAAACATAAAACGAATCAAGATAAATAAAGACAACTTAAGGCAAGTACCGAGTACATGCCCTTCGATCTTGCCTTAACAGTGGTACTCAATGTATTTGAAACGAAGTCTACCATCTTCACAGCCATCTTCAAACTATGTACAACACAGCACAACTTTCAACTTTACTCGAATCAAAGAAGCTCACTACAATGCTGTTGCGTAATTCTTTGACGCCCCTTATTGTTTATCCAAGATCATGACTCCACGGCATGAATTCGACTCTTGAATCAAGCTCAAACATGGACAACCCCTCTCAAGAACCACCCAAACGAGAAAACGACGAGGAATCAGAACAAGGCCGAACACGATCTAGGACTATACCTCTTCACGATGATAAATAAGAGCGAGATGAGATCTTCGATGCCTTCTGGTTCATACCCTCACCAAGCGTAGCTATAGGGTTCCACTAGATCGAAATATAATGGCAAATACAGCTGCTGCCCATCGGCGACGTCTCGTTAAAGAAAATCACATTCTCTCCAAATAAGCTCAGATTCATCTAGACCTCGACTTCAACCAGGTTAATACTTTAATACTTCAAAGGCGAACAGACAGAGAGAAGTGTATTCCCAGCGCGTGCATTTTCGGAAATATCGCAGAGATCCCGGATGAAGCCGAAATGAGACCCGGCGAGATCAATAAGCCACGTCTAACTATAGTTTACTCCGTGGTAATATATACAGACAGTCCGCCTCGGCCAGGACCGTCCCGTTCCCATCTTTGATATCCCCTTCAATCTTCCACTTCCTATTCTCCTTCACCTCGGTAATCCTTCCCGAGACCATCACGGTCCCAGGGGTAGAAACAGGTCCAATGAACCTCGTATTCAGATAGGCCGTGACAGGACCCTCCATCCCAGGCTCTCCACCACCGAGGCTAAGGCTGAGAATCAACCCCATGCATTCATCGAGAAGGGTGGCGACCATCCCGCCATGTAGGACGCCCGGGTAGCCATTCAGATCCGAGCCAAGGGTGCAGAAGATGCGGATTTCATTGGTTGGGATTGCGTTTCTTGAAAAGGGTGTGGCGGATGGTGAGGGATGGCGGTATTGCAGTAGACATCCTGAAATGGTTGAGGGGGAGTTGAGTGTCGTTGAGAAGAAGCTATCCTCGGTTGTGGATTTGACGGTGCGGGAGGGAATTGGTTTCGTGATGAAGGCGTTATCGCGCAGGAGGGTTGAAACCCAGGGGATTGATTGGAAGTTGGAAATGTTGTCTGCCATTTTATGTAGAGAGATGAATGGAAGATGGAGTGAGTGGTTTTGGGATGATGAGTGAGTTTCGGTGTGGGTGAGCCGAGGCTAAACGTGTCTGGATCTACGGCTCTACTGACATCGTCCTTCTTCGTGCATCTACATTAATTAGGTGCTTGAAAATCAGATCTAGTCTTTCCTACGAAGCTATGTTGACCATGAATATTTAAATAGACAGAAATATGTAATTTTGAGCTATGTGCGTACCTAGGTAGCCATGGCGGGTAAGCGTCTTTTTTCTCACGGTACATCAACTTGGGGTTTTCAATTCATCAAGCAATAACAAGCTAGTATAAAGAAGAAACCAAGAAACAAACCAGGCTAAATCAGAGGCTCTGCTTCCTACAGACCACTGCCCGGATAGTAATGTTTCGGCATTTCCTGGCCTGTCCAGGGGTCAGAGAACCTGTAGTCGGGGTCGACCTTACCTGGCACAGGCTCTACGTCCACCAAGAACAGATCCTCCTCGGTTTTCTCCACCCTGACCACCTTGCCAACCCCAATATAGACATTTCGCTTCGGCGCCTGAGGCGGGCAGTACCGCCCCTTATACTCCCTGCCAATGAAACCAGCCCGAAGTTGTGAGATGTCCATGGATTCTGGGGTATAGTACAACCCGGGGATAGGGTTAGAGGGTAGGTCGTCCATCCACTCCCTTGTAACCGGGTGACAAAAGTCGTAGTCAACGTCCCCGCTTTTGCCGGGGATTGGCTCGACGTATATATACAGGACTTTCACAGCGGAAGTCCGCCAGGCAACGCCGAGAGCAACAACCTTCCCCCATCCAACATACCACTGCCCATCCGGCGCAATATATGCGCCAAGACACTCGTAGCCCAGACACGGTTGGTCCTGAATATCGGGTTCATCCGACAGGCCAGTATACCAGTCTTCCTTAAATCTTCGCCGCTCAGGGTTCTCCTTTACCTGCGTCTCTTTGCTCCCCGTATAAGGCGCCCTTGGTATTTCAGCAGATGTCATATTCGCATCCGAGCGAAACCCCCAAAATTGGGCCCCCCCTCTTATCGGCTCGACGAAGTATCTCTTTGTCTGGCCGTCGTGGCCTATGTCGGCCATGACGACCCGTCCTATCCCCTTATAGGTGATTCGTGTCATGAAGTATACGTCCCAAATGCCACATCTCCCGGGTTCAACCCGGTCTGTACGTCCTCCGTCATCTGGACTAAGTGCGTGTGGTAGCTATCTTCCTGGTTCCGGCGCTCAACATGCTCGCGATCCTTGGGGTATTGTTCGCCGGGCATGTCCTTGTCGGTGGATGGGTCAAAAAATCTCAAATCTTTGTCTATTGGTGCGCCTACGTCAGGTAGCACCCTCACGTAGATGTCGCGTCCGTGGGTTAAACCAAACTCACTGACAGTGCCAACGCCAAAGTAGCGCTTCCCGTCCGGGGCGTGGTACCAGCCGACATATCTACCGTCGAGTCTGGGAGGTTCCGTGGGGCGGTTACTGAAGAGGAGGACCGCCATGCGTTTGCTGGAGGACATGTTGGCGATGATAGAAGAAAGCCTGGTAAGTTGGGGGATTCAATATTCAAAGAAGAATATCGATGCTGTTGGGACGAACAGGCCAGGTACTTATAATCCTCAACTCCGCCGAGACAAGCCATCCACCACACATTTCTCACGGCATTTCAAGAGGAAATATCACCTCTAGGCTTTTGAGGCATAAAGAGGGACAGTCAACAGTTCTTTGTGGCAGTTGTAGCCTTTGTGTCCATTTGTTCGTATCACCATCATCACTTCTTTTAGTCGTTGTGATATCCAACAAAGCCCATTCTCACTTCTTTTAGATCCTGGTCTGACTTCCATGGGTGTTCCTGCTTTCAGATTCAGTCATACCCAACTCAGTAAGTAGGAATTCAGGGTCAGATCATAGTACTTACTGCGGTGTTCAAGTATATTTCACCCTGTAGGCTAGGTCGACCCACGATCGCTAGTATCTAGGTAGAAAGGGACGATGTCCAAATAACAATGTGCTTGGTGGAAACACGCAAAGTCAATACATGGCCATCTCGTAGGCAGCTTTAGCATGACCATATTCAATTCATGTTACTTTTTAGTATATCCGGATTGGGATCATTCAAAAGGGGATTGCAAAGACCGGAGTAAATCTACCCTGGGGAATTGCTGGGCATAGGCCTGAATAATAACCGAGCCCCAGGCCATGTAGCCTTGTGCAACCCTACCGTAAGGAGCAAGGTTGTCTTGAGTTTCCATTGTTATCCTATCCAACTCTGTCCCTACTTATCATCAATTCATCTTAAAATTCCATGATCAATAGTCAAACTCCTGCCTGACCAGTTTCTCACTTAGCTTCCACAGCCTCTCAGCTTCGACTTTATCTGTCGCCCAAGGCTTCACCGTCTCCGTCCAAGGATCTGCTACGTGGCAGTCTTCCAGATATGCTCCGTTACGTCCTGGAAAGGAATCAGTAAACAATTAACCGTGGATAGTCCAGCATATACGCTAACCTTGCAAGCTAGGCTCAAACGCAGCATAAACTGTTGTTGCTGCTCCTTGCTGGTCTGATTTAACCTTGAAATCACCCCATCCTTCCACATTACCCAGAACTTTGTCAAGGTCATCTGTGACATATTAGCTACTGGGTCTGAACAAGGGGCGAATGCATTAATACTTACTCACAGCGCCAAACTCCACAGGATCAAGACCCTTTGCCAATGAAGTGGTGAAGATGACACCAGGATGCAAGCTATAAGCGGCAAGACCCTTGGAGCCCAGCTTCTCCGCCAACGAGACAGCCATTAGGATATTAGCCGACTTGGACTGCCCGTACGCGGTCCATTTGTTATACGTGTCTCCGTCCTAATATTCCTTTTAGTGTGCAGTCTTCTTCAGCCCCCGAACAGAATACTAACTCGGAAGTTATAATCACCCCAGCGAATCGGACTAAATCTGTGTCCGTCACTACTAACATTCACGACACGCGGTGACTGCGATGCCAAAATCTTGCCCATAATCAGATTCGTGAAGAGGAAGTGTCCCAGATGATTCGTCGCAAACTGATTCTCGAAGCCCTCGGGGCTAAGACTAAAGTCGCAAGCCATAATACCGGCATTGTTCACCACCACATCGATACGAGGTACATCATCCCAGCTGTTGACCTGCTTTGCGGCTTCACGGACTGCAGCAAGAGAACCTAGATCGAGCTGGAGAAGACGAACTTGGACCTCGGGGTGTGCCTTTGTGATCTTGTCCGCTGTTTGCTGGAGCTTGTTGATGCTTCGGCCGGCGAGGATGAGAAGGGCTGGTTGGGCCTGCGCGATTGTCTGAACGAATGTTGCGCCGATACTGGCTGGTGAGGGGCCTGTTGTCAAGATGACTTTGCCTTTGATCTCGGTTGAGAAGGCATGGACGAGTTCTTCAGCCGTCGAGGATGCGTTGAACGGGCTACCCATTTTCTTAAAGATGGTGATTCAAGTTGAAGGGTGGATGAAATGTTGTTCACAGAATGCTCTGCAAGCCTGTTCTCGAGGGTCGGATTAGCTGACTATTTATAAGACAACAATCGGGGTTTGTGTGACTCGGTCTTAAGAATTGACATCACGGCCGCTGACAAGATGTGATTCTATCTCCGTGATCCAGTGAGCTTGAGTAAGCGTACAAGCTTATCCCCGTTTCTCTAAGTCACAACGAATATTTCATCTGCGGGAAGAGAAGCCACTGCAATTTAAAGCAAATTGATAAAATCATTCCAAACTCCCTCGCCGACCCAACCAACACCTCAATCAAAGCTTCCCAATAACACCCTCCAAAATCTCCGGCACAAGAACACCCGCGTCCCCCTCAAATATCCAATCATTCTTTGACAACTTCCCCTTCCCAATATCCTGGCGATCCAGATTCACAACCGCGATCCTAGCTCCCTTGGACCGCGCCTCTTCAACATACCCCGCCGCCGGATGAACCCTCGAGCTAGTCCCAATAACAAGCATCAGATCGATCTTCCCTTCTGCAATCCACTTATCAACCGTATCCAGTGTATGAGTTGGCAAGGGCTCCCCGAACCAAACTACACCCGGGCGAAGCAGACCTTCCTTGCACTCTGGACAGTGCGGGAGAAGCTCCCGATCTAATGGCTGGAGCGGGATCTTATCGTCTGAGATATCCAGTTCGCCCCCTTCGGATATCCCCATGGCGTTATACAACGAGTCTGTAGCCTCCTCGCCTGTTTTGTCCTCTGCCGATGGCCGGGGCTCAGGGGCCTTCGCGGGTATAGCGAGAGCAGGGACAATCGGATCGGTGAAATCCTCAGTTGTGTATTTGCAGTAGAACGAGGTACATTTCACCGTAAACAAGTTCCCATGCAGGAGATGGAGTTGCTCTGGCGGATGATTCGCTCGTTGCGAGAGACCTATTCATCATCAATCAAACTCAGTTAGCTTGAAGAGCCCTCTCCCCACTGGGTAGCAGGCATATTCATGATCATACGCACCATCAACATTCTGCGACAACGTAATAAACTCCGCATTCCTCCTCGCCAACTCCGCAAGGGCATAATGCGCCGGATTCGGCTTCGCCTTCAGCGCCATATGTCTCCGGTAACTGTAAAACTGCCATACGAGATCAGGGTTCGCCTCGAAGGCTTCAGGCGTTGCGAGTTCTGTTGCGTCATAGGAGCGCCAGAGGCCGCCGGCGCCGCGGAATGTAGGGAGACCTGAGGAGGCGCTTACCCCGGCGCCGAGGAGGGCTAGGATGCGCTTGCTTTTTTTGAGGTGTTCGGAGAAGGTTTTTATGTCGGAGGAGACCATGGTGTGTGTGTTGGTTGGGCTTGTTGTTTCGCCGCGATCGCGGGGTATGTGCTTGTGCGGGGGTGTTTTGCTGGAATGGTTGGTTAGGGTCTGGGGACTCTGGTGAGGGAATGGGGGGACTTACTAGGGGGGTTTTAATCAAGATAAGCGTCTTTTGGATGCAGTGTTTGGTTGTTTGGGATGATCTTTTTTTGAGATTCGATGGAGCTGGTGGGGGTTATGTACGTACTGCCAGAGCGGGGAATCTGGCAGCGCCCGGTTTGGGGACAAAGAGACAATATACTCTGTAAAGTCAAAGAACAGGTTTTGTTACTAGGGGCTTTCCATGGTTTGGTCACTTTTAGATCTTTTGTTTCACTCTGGAGTGATAGGCCCTTACTCTTCGGGATATATATTTGAAGTGCAACAAGACAATTGGAGTCTTGGGGTTCACAATGACTCAGAACTATATTTTGACATTGACTGCCATACTGACACTTCAATATACTAAAGAGCATACAACAGGAATACAAGGTTAAATAGCATTAAGATTGATGACATAGGATAGATAAAGTGGTTCGGAATCAAAAACATCATTTCTCTTAAGAGTGGTCTTCCTCCGCGGGGAGAGGAATGCCCACTGCAGATATCGCATAATCCTCGTTCTGTTTGTTTAGGCTGGATACATACGAACGAACATACTCCGGTACCTCCTCCACTTCATTCAGAGGACTCGGTATCGGCTGTCCAAACGTTTCCCAAACAGGGACTACGCCCGTCCAGACACGCCCAGTAACCTCCGCATTCTCCGTATCCTTCTTTTCGTCGGAAACGCCGCCGTCGCGAATCTTGCCGCTTCCATCCACGACTCTGACCTTAAGAATGACAGTGGAGGACATCTCGGCCTTGTCAGGTGGGACCCGCGAATGCCTCCAGCGGTCAGAAAGCACAGAGTTTGTGACGAGCTCCATAGCCCAAAGCTTCTCAGCTTCGTCTGTGACAAGTTGCGCATAGCCGTGAAGAACGGCAGAGCGATAGTTGTAGCTGTGAGAGTTTGGTGTGAGGGATAGAATCAATCCGTCCACTTTGCTAGCGGCCACGCAGATGGGCAGCCCTTCACCGTCGGAGGCGCGTGCTAGGTTCATGATCCGTGAACTGACATAACCGTGCAGATAGCAATCCAGAGGCTCGTCAATGCTGGCGGAAGGATAATCAAAGGACCCCATTTGCCCGATCATGGGTAGGATGGCGGGGAATGGGTCAGAGGGACCGGGGTTGAAAGAGACATGGAGGACTTGGCTGGAATTGATGATGCAGTGGATTGCGCCGAGATCATAGGTTGCTGGACTATGTTAGATGTACTAGTAGACTGGTCATACAAAAGAGTCACACCTCTGTGTTTGTAGCGGTTGACGGTGTTTGCGTCCCGCTTTGGATAGACGAGTGTCTTCCCCATTTTCAATCTGAATGAGTTGATGTTCCTGCTGTGAAATCAGAGTATGAAGATGACTCTTTATAGTGCAAGTAAAGGGTAGGCTGTCTAGTGAGTCACTAATTGCAAGCGCATATGGCGTATGTTATACTCCGGAGGAGCTTTGGGATAGGACAATATCTCCACCCATACCTATCGCTATCCGAGCAGAAGACTGGATGTTATAGGTAGCGCCAGAAAGATAAGCTTGTATACATCCACCTGCAGGGTTCCGACCTTCCTCCTTTAAGAAGGTCCATGCGAGATGATGGCGGGCAGGATGAGGATGAGGATGGTTCAGGAACAAATACTCCATTAGAGATGATTGCAACCAGTGGACGACGATTGGTGCCCGGCGCCGACTGAGACTGACAGCCTAAGGCAGGAATTTAGCTCCTTCTGGAAGCGGTCACGGAACCCGATGCCGGCGATAACCACTCTGCGGATCATTTTCGCGCTTCTATAATCCCATCACGTTAGTATGGCATTATGCAGGTTTTTTGTGCGGCAATGGCCTCGCTATTTACGTCGCCCAACTTCGGTGGGCATCTTCCCAAGTCTGAGCCAATCCAGGATCCAAATTCAACCTACTACTCGCCGCGGATATGCTTCCATCTCGGCCGCAGAGCTTAAGTTCGGACAGCCACTACACGAAACACACCCACATCTGCTAGGACCCGGAGAATGTCTGTATACCCTTGGTTTTATCCAGCAACATGATATAGGCCTGGTTGCTGACTTCAAAAGTGACACCGGGAATAACTGCCCTCGAATACGCCCAGCGTCGCTCACGACTCGCCAACAAGCTCCCCAAAAATGGCGTCGCTGTTCTTGCAGCCGCGGAAGTTACATACCAGGCTTCGGGGATTTTCAATGAATACCGGCAGGATTCAAACTTCTTCTATCTCACAGGTCAGCGCATATTGCGTTTGAAACGGGACCAAATGGCTAATCCACTCAGGCTTCAACGAGCCCAACGCGCTAGCTATCATTGGTACATACTTCAGCGGATGTTGACCTGGGTTCTATAGCTGACATGGAATAGTGAACGATGGCTCAGGTGACAATCATCTTTTCCACCTCTACAGTCAGGAGAAGGATCCGAAGGTAGAATTATGGGACGGAGCTCGCTCGGGTACCCAGGCTGCGAAGGATGTCTTCAATGCGGACGAAGTAAGATAGCATTCGCCTAGTTCCCCTTGATTTCTAATCTGACCGTCAGACTGACCTCTATACTTGTTCATTAGTCCGGCGACATTGAACGTATCGGCGACATCCTCCCCAAAGTCATTGGGGACGCCACAGAAATCTACACGGATATTCCAGCCTTCAACTCGGGACGCTCGTCCCTGCACCGATATCTATATGGCCCAATCGGGGCTTCGGAGAAGCTCAGGAAACTCGTTGACATTCGAAAAGTGAAACCGCTGCGCCCTATTGTCAATGAAATGAGGGCATTCAAGAGCGAGGACGAAGTCGTCCAGTTGCGGCGGGTTGGTCAGGCAGCCGGGCGGGCTTTTACTGAAGCTATGAGGCAGACATTTACAAAAGAAAAAGATTTGACCTCATTTTTGGAGTATAACTTCAAGGTCAATGGCTGTGACGGTAGTGCTTTCGTGCCAGTTGTTGCTGGTGGTTCGGTATGCAACCCCAGTGCGGTCGAAAACAAAACTAATAATCATAGAACGCTCTGAGCATTCATTACACGAAAAACGACGATGTACTACAGTATGTCCAATGAACGTGTGATGGCGGCTATTAGCTAACTAGGTTACAGTGATGGAGACATGGTCTTGGTTGATGGAGGTGGTGTACGTATCCCGGGCGAATGATTTGACTTGCGCTGATAGCATACAGGAGATGGGAACCTATATTTCCGACATCACTAGGACGTGGCCAGTAAATGGCAAATTCTCGGATCCCCAGCGCGATCTGTACAACGCGGTATTGAACGTGCACCGCAGCTGCGTATCTCTCTGCAGAGAGAGCTCAACCCTTTCTCTTGACCGGTTACATGGCATCGCCGAAAACGGACTCAAAGACCAATTGAAACAGCTTGGTTTTGATGTTTCCGGAGACGTACGTTCACCTTGCATGATGTGGATCAATAATTGTATTGACCGCGGCTCTAGGCACTGAGAACCCTGTTCCCCCACCATTTGGGACATTACATCGGATTGGATGTCCACGATTGTTCGGGATACTCGAGGACTTATGACCTCAAAGCCGGTCAATGTATCACCATCGAACCGTACGTATTGCTTCCCCTAGGCAGAGTCTGTGCTGATTTCCCAGTGGCATTTACGTCCCCGAGGATGATCGATGGCCGGAAAAGTTTCGAGGAATCGGGATTCGCATCGAAGATAGCGTGTGCATTGGAGACGACAACCCGATAGTATTAACGACCGAGGCAGTAAAAGAGGTAAGACGGACATTGACTTTTGTGATCTAGAAGACACTAACTGATGAACAGGTGGACGATATTGAAGCACTCCGTGATTAGAGTATGGGACATATGATAGATAGATACCCTGCATACTTGTACAATAGGAAGTCGAAGTGTATGTTTATCTGAGTTAGCGCATCTGCAGATAGTCAGTGTTGAGGTATTTTGTGGGTTGGATAGAATTTGAAGAGTCAAAACTCGACATCCAGAACAAATAAAACAAAAAAACAGCTCTCCAGATAATGTAAACAATCTGGTCGCGGTGTTGAAGGAATGAACGCGATGGTTGTCTGGTGCATCGGAGGCCAAAACAAACGAGTCCCCACCAGCCTTTGCCCGACACGCTTAGTCTGGACTGCCTCCTCAATCCTGCATCCATTCATCATAACTTACTCCTCCAAACCACCACCACTCTTGCCCTCCTGCACTTTCGACCTGGCAGTTCCTTGCTTGCCTTTCTGGAGACCATTACCTATCTCGACGACACTCTCTAACTCGACTTTGCTTTCTCACCGCGTCTACAATGGCCCTTCTTTAAGCGTACCGTTTTTGTGCTTCGAGACGTGTCGCCTTGTCGCGTGCTCTGCCTCCCCTCCTTACAGGGCATTTCGACTTCGTGCCTCTTCTCACTGAGGTGCTATTGTTTATTGTTACCTTATGGCAGCAGTATCCGTACCCCCTTCGCGCGAGACCTCCCTCAACATGGCCACTCGCCGACCACTTGCAAACGTGCCCAATGCCACCAATTCCCCTCACAGAGTAGGCCTCGTGCCTTCTAAACGTCCCCGGACAGCGAATGGGCAGATTGATATCCCTTACGGCCAACCTCCGCCAAAAAAACACATCGTCGGAGGAACAGAGAAGGATACCCGAACCCAATCCAAGACCACCACCTTCCAAGGCACGGACTCGAAGCTGTTTACACGTCGGTCGAACAATTCTCAGCCAAGTGCATTCGAGAAAAGGCTGGTGGCTGCCAGAGACAGGGATCGGGAGACTCAGACAAAAGGAGCAAAACAGGAGAGGCCGCCCCCCCAGGAGAACATCTCGATCCGAGTGTGGCAGAAACACTACCGGAGGGCTTTCCCTCAATTTGTCTTCTACTTCGATAGTGTTCCTATCGATGTTCGCAGCAAATGTTCGAGACAGGTCATGGCTCTGGGAGCGGTAAGTTTCGTCATCTCAATTTTCATCTTGTGGCCTCGGTTGTTTACTTGAGCTGCCCAAAACAATTGTGTATCATGTGTTGACACCAGGCAGCGTGAGGAGAAGTTCTTCTCGCGTCTAGTTACCCACGTCGTCACTTCCCGCCAAATTCCGCCTGAAATAGAGAAACGAGCACCCAGGGATAACACTTACGAGATTGGGCCCGAGGCAAACGTGGATAGCGCCATGTTACAAACAGTGAACCCGGCAGAACTTGAAATGCATTTGCACCTTGCGGTATGCCCCAAGCGTGAACAGAGCCAAGATGTCCTGCATCGCGCACGGCAAATGGGAATGAAGATATGGGCCGTCGAGAAGCTGCAGCGGATGATTTATACGATCAATGACCCCGACATTGCCAATCCGAACGGCTATTTTGCGCGAAACAATACTGGAGGAAGCCAGACGAAATCCAGGGGAAAGGACGATCTCTCACAAGCTCTTCAGAATGAACTCAGTGGCCCATCTGATCGCAGTCATTTGTCCGTACTCAAGGATCTTGTGCTTTTCAAGGGCCTTTTCATTTATGTACACGACATGGATGAGAAGACACGACCTGTCATGGTCCGAGAGTATTCCAAAGTTGCGAAACGCCAAGATGGTGTTTGGCCGCAATTCCGAAGTGCTCCATTGGGGAAATGTCCGTTTATCGAGGAACGCGAAACGGACAGGCAACGAGCTCGACAAGAGAAAGATAAGAAGACTTTTATCAAACCCTCAATACCTCACCGGAACAACGCGCTGGAACTCAGGAAGGAGAATGAACCTTTGCCCACCACAAAGGCACCAAGCCCTCATGGAGGAGATGAGCCAAATGAGCCACTCACCACGGAGGATTCACCGGACCTTCAACAAGAAATCCCGTTGTCTCCTAAGAAAAGTTCGGAGAGTTTCGTACCGCCCCAACTAAACCGCAACGGTCCGTTCTTCCATGGTCGAGAGCCTGCTGCTTCAGGCGTACAGCCTTCTAATATAACGTCTGCCATTCGCTCACAAATGGTCTCCTCGACCGCCGCCGGCCCCGGTGCAAAGGCTGGGCTAAGCAAAGAAGTTCATGAACTCAAGCGGAAGGTGCTAGAGAAGAACAACGGTGGGTTTCCAGCCACTTCCTATCGTGCTTTGGAGGCTGCAACGACTGGGAATTATACAAAGGGACAAGGTAGCCGGTTGAGTAAATTCTCTTTCCCGGACAAGCTCGGACACATTGAAGAAGAACCCACGCAATCAGAAGCCGAGGCAGCAAGATTACGGACCAGTGCTCGAAAATTCTCAGAACCACGAAAGGAAGAAAGACAAAAGGATCCGAAGCCTGGATATTGCGAGAATTGTCGGGATAAGTTCGACGACTTTGACGAGGTAGGTAATCCTTGACCGAGACCTGAAGGATGAAATGCTAACCCTCATTCAGCACGTAACGACAAAAAAGCATCGGAAGTTTGCAATGAATTCCTCAAACTGGGACGAATTGGACTCATTACTCTCCCAGCTGACGAGACCGGAGAAAGACTACGATTATGTCTAGGATACCCGGCTTCAACGAATATGACACGAATCCCAATCATTTGCACATTGCAGCTACGCGCATTTTGACAGCGTTATTCGACCTGCTTGGCTATTTGCCTGACTCTTTGCGTTCTATACACATTTGTTAGGATCCACAAATGCTTGATAAAGCAGCATGAGCCTGATTCGTCCTGCATTTGATTACTTTCGTTCATTTCATTTCTTCTTGTCTCCCTTGATTCGTTGCTTCGTTGCTTCGTTTACTTGCGTTGAATTCAACAATATTCGATGTTCCTCGGAACAGAGTCATAGCACCGGTGTTCTTGGATTTTTGTTTTTCTCTCCCTTGCTCTCAACTCGATTCAACTGCCAGCGCATTCGGCATTGACGTACCAATACAGAGTTTCCATCGGGCAAATTACAGCTTCGAGAGAGGTGCCACGGAACTCATCAGCTCTCGGAAACTGCCCTATCCCGAATGGCGGCTACTCCAGCTCTTCCTTGCATTGGCATTTCCTACTTCTCAACAGTTATTCCCTTTTCTTATATTCTCTTTCTCATTTTACTACATTACATGGGTGGATGTTTTCCGGGGTTGCATCATACCCAGGGCAAGGCCGACTACTTGGATCGGTGCAGGCGGGTGTTGTGGTTATACCTTTCTATTCTTTTGCTCTCGCCTTTCTTTCCCCTTCTCTAGTGACCAATTTTCCTAGGTGCAGTATCTATATTGCCTAGTGTACGCGGTTTATATCTAGAGCGGACGCGTCTCCTGGCTACGCTGGACATTGTTCATGCTTGTGAAGGCGATTGTAAGGTTAGATGAGTTACAGGTGCAGATAGCTGTTTGAGGAATCTAAGATTATTCTAATTATCTCAGTCCGTGCTGTTGAGTTTGAATTCATGGCTTGGTATTAGTACAACATCGCTCTAGCATAGCAAGTCCCTTAGAAGGGAACACATAACCCACCAGGGCTACAACCATCGCTGCTCCGAAACATGATACTCCCCAATACAAACCCCCCCACTACCCATCCCCTCCCATCCACCAAACAACAAAACCCGTTCCAGCGGATCCCCTTCCATTTTCACCTCCAAATCCCGTATCCGACATGACTCAGGCAACATCGGTACAGTAATATCCTCTTGTCCACCCCCAACGACATCCCACATACCGTCATAGCCCCCAGAACTATCATCGAAAACATCATAGAAACTCCCCTCCTCAATCTCCATAACCCGCCTCGCAATACAAGCCGTAATCTTCGCATCCCAGATCCCTTCGCGGTGGTTCGTTGATTCTAGGAGGCGGATTGCTGTCCGGCGGATTCGCCTATCCCGGCATTTCGTTGCTGCGTAGAAGAGCGGGGGTATCCAGCCCATGTCGATGATTGTGTGGGACATGTCGCAGGTTCCTATCCAGTTGGGATTTTGGTGGGTATTTCTGTTACGAGGGTTGTCTTTGTCGCTGTCTCTATCTGTGGGCGTATCTCGAGATGAGGGTGTAGTTGGATCCCTGGTGGGTGCTGACATGGGATGACTTGGGTCTTTTATACTTATTTTCCAGACTTCGGATAGAGTATTAATGAGCTCAGTGAAACGGGGTATTTGGGTATCGAAGATTGTCTCGTTATTTGGGTGCAGGACTGTCTCGGTCATAATCATGAGCATGGTGTGGTAGCTTATGACGAGACGGTGCACTTTGGACGTTGCTTCCGCGATGACTTTGTTTGGGGAGAGGCGGAGGGTGGAATGGGAGTTTGTGTAGGTCTTTAGCCAGGCGTTCAGGCCTGTTTGGATGTGTTGTTGGTGAGATAATAGGATGGTGGTATTCGGTGGGTGCTCTTGGGCTTGTGCGGATAGATGGAAAATTTCGTCCATAAGATGATCAAGACCGCGCCAGGCGGCTGTATATGAGGAGAATTTGGATTGGGTCT
The DNA here is from genome assembly GCA_027569205.1 of Aspergillus kassunensis. Lineage (NCBI taxonomy): Eukaryota > Fungi > Ascomycota > Eurotiomycetes > Eurotiales > Aspergillaceae > Aspergillus > Aspergillus kassunensis. The sequence continues at coordinate 298,003 of JAPDEQ010000019.1, read as the reverse complement.
GTTCGGAATGAAGAGGAGAGGGGGGAATACATGGCCATGGACGGTGCTGATGCTGTAAGAGCGAAACTTGGGTATTAAGCCGGAAGAATGCCTCTGTTATAGCATCGTCGATGGAGTCGGGAAATGAGGAGAAACAGCGAGCTTGAGCCTCTCCTAGAATCTGCAGCCCATTACGTAGATGGACCTGCGCGGATGAGAAGTGTCCGCGGATAAGATCCAGCACAATGAAAATAAGACAGACGATAAGCACCACGCGAGAAGAAGCCCTATCCCGCCTAGTGAAGTGCGGATGGAGGAGACGGACAACCTTGATGCAGTGGCGTAACGTCGACTGCTCTAGTCTGTTTGCAGGATCAGAGCCGATCTGGACGAAGCCTACTCTGTGGGTAAAGCTTAGGGCCATGGTCGCATGCCAGACGGCCTGCTCGGTCTGGGTAGCCTGCAGCAGGGTGGTGGTCCAGAAATCAGACAGGTAGGATCCTGGTATCTTGATGATCGTCCGTCCTTTGAACCATTCGAAGCATGCTATCTCGTCTGTGCTAGCGACGAGCTTGGGCATGCATGTGAGTGAGGGATACTCAAGGTTGTCTCGTGGGCTATAGAGGGACCGGTGATGCGAGTAGTGGTTCCCTCCGCCTCCCCAGACGCCATAGCCGTCGCAGACACGGCCTGTTGAGACGCATCGGTCACAGACTGGGAAATGTTCGTCGCATTTAACTTTTCGGACCCTGTCTCCGTGGTCAGCGATCCTTGTCTGGCTTCACGGCCAGTCTAGATGGCTTACTTGCAGGTCCGGCATCCGGACTTGACCTTTACTCTCGCCTTGCGAGTAGGCTCTTTAGGTGCACCTTCGGGGTTCATTTTGCGTATAATGTGTCGGGGGGCCAATGACGAAAGGTGGGGATGGTTCAGTGGATGACAGTCAACAAGGAATGAAGACAATGGGACGCCAACTGAGGGAGACTGATGTAGACTCCTGGTTTACACGTCGGATTTCCTAGCATATAATTGGGTTTAGAATTCCACTTGGACCGTATACGGCTTTTTACTCATCTTCCGGGGGCAGTGAACATAAGCTGAGTGATTTGCGCAGTCGGATATAACCAGACCTGATTGAACGGTCAATTTCTATGGGCACCGCATCTTTATAAAGGGATCTGGAGATCGGAAATAAGGCCAGAAAGTACGTAGAAGTGGATAACAAAGGATAAAGGATGAGTCCAAGTGGTTGGTGCGCTCGGAATGTCATTGTGGTGATTGGCTTCTCGAGAAGATGCTAACGTGGTAGTGTCTACCAGTCAGTATGCCGCATTCTAGGACTGTAGGAGCATTGGATTATAAAGGGACCTTGACGGCCAGTCTCTCTAGACCATGATCAGAATCAAACCATTCAAGGATATATTGTCGACTACACCATACCAGCATGTCTACGAACCAAGTTCCGCTTCATCCTTTGGGCAAGAATGGCCCAATGGTCCCTGCTCTCGGCTTCGGGTTGATGGAGTTGTCCTACCAAACCTATGGGACAGCTCCTACTGAGGAACACCAGTTTGCTATCCTCGATCGAGCCTTGGAGCTAGGAGCGACATTCTGGGATACTTCGGAGTACGTCTGCCACCAGTCGCTGTTCTGCTCGTCGTTATCTGGCTAACCGGAAACAACAGTCTCTATGGTGATAGCGAAAGGGTCTTGGGGCAATGGTTTCAACGGACCGGAAAGCGCGACCAAATCTTCCTTGCCTCCAAATTCGGATTTGTCCCTGGTCATAAGGCCTACGAGACGGACAGTTCTGCCTCATACTGCAAGAAAGCTTGTGAGGCAAGCCTCGAACGTCTTGGTGTTGACTCCATCGACCTATGTAAGGTCGCCCTCGTACCGGGTTGCTAGCCATGCTGATTGTTCAGACTACCTGCACAGCGCCAACCCGGAGACTCCGATCGAAGAGACAATGCGAGCTTTGGCTGAGTTGAAGTCGTTAGTTTATAGTCAGCAGCAGCGCTGTGATAACAGTTTGCTAACAGAAGAGTCTTAGCGAGGGCAAGATCAAGTATATCGGACTTTCAATGGTCTCATCCGCTACTGTTCGCCGCGCATGCAAAATTGCGCAGGTTCATGCCGTTCAGCCAGAGTACTCGGTGGTATCCCGTGACATTGAGGGTCCCGCTGGCACTGACCTTCTAGCTACCTGCCGTGAGCTCGGGATCGCGTTGGTCGCGGCCACGCCGTTGGGGCGAGGCCTGCTCACGTCAACATTCAGTCAGGGGGAGGCTGTGGGGGATGAACGAGACATGCGCCCACAGGTCATGCCCCGTTTCCTGCCTAAAAACCGAGGGCAGAACGTCGAGGCCGTCCGTCTATTCAAGGAACTCGCCGATAAGAAAAACTGCAGTGTATCCCAGCTTGCCATAGCATGGCTCTTGAAGCAAGGCGATGATATCTTTCCCATACCCGGCACGAAAAGGCTCAAGTATCTGGAGGAGAACTGGGCAGCGCTCAGTATCACGATGACGAAGGAAGAAGATGCGGAAATTCAGGCCTTCGGAGAAGAAGCCAAGATCGCGGGGGGTATAGTGCCGGACCAATTCGTGTCGTACGTTTTCCGAGACACCAAGGAGGAATCTATCTGAGGTGTTTGTATGGAGACTCGAGAGTAAACATCATGGAAAAGAAGAACCTCGGCTAGAATATCTCGGCACGGAATAAGTAGAGTTCCGGCGGAGTAGCAGTGGAAGCGGTAGATCAGTTGTGCAATTGAGATAGGCTGTGCGCTCGAGAAACGGCAGATTAATGCAGTGACCGCCACACTTTTTCGCTGAGACTCTTGTCTACGCAGCATAAACCAGCACGAGTGTCGGATATATATAGGCCCCAGTGAAACGCAGTCAAATGGATTCAAGCCTCCTTCTGTTTTAACCAGTCTCGGACTATTTTTGTTTTGCGATCATTGTATAGAAACTACCACATATACTTGCGTCGTCTCCATCTAGTGACGCCATTACTCAGTACTAGCCCGCGGATACTCGGCTGGTCACTGCTTGCATCAATCCCCTCATAACACTCCCATTTGTTGGGTTCTTGTAGCGATGACCGCGTCAAGGACTGTTGCCAGGCAAATATTATGCGCACGACCTCTGTCGCGGTGGAACGTCCCGACGTCTTCTACCACGTTACCTTCGCTGGTTGCGAGCACCAACCCCATTACACCTCGCTCCCCAGCTCGATCCGCTATTCGACATAGCTCTCACTCCCCCGTTGGAACGACTCCTGCGAATCCCAGGAAGAAAGTTACGCTACAAACCTTACGAAATCTATACAAGAAGGGTGAGCCTATCACCATGCTGACCGCACACGATTTCCCGAGTGCATATACCGCCGAGTCCGCCGGCATGGATATGGTTCTGGTTGGGGATAGTCTTGCGATGGTAGCTCTGGGTATGCAGGACACCAATGAGATAGTGTTGGAGGATATATTGCTGCACTGTCGAAGTGTTGCTCGCGCAGCCCAAAATGCTTTCACGGTTCGTACAGCGCATCCGGTGCAACTTCTTATTGTTAACATCCTTCCAGGTTGCAGACCTGCCTATGGGCTCATATGAAGTATCTCCGGAGCAAGCTCTCCAATCTGCCATCCGCATCGTAAAAGAAGGGCGTGTGCAAGGTATCAAGCTCGAAGGTGGAGCGGAAATGGCCCCCACCATCAAACGTATTACAACCGCAGGAATTCCAGTAGTAGGCCATATTGGCCTCACGCCTCAACGGCAAAACTCCCTTGGAGGCTTCAGAGTCCAAGGAAAATCAACAGCAGGCGCCCTGAAACTGCTGGATGATGCGCTTGCCGTACAAGAGGCTGGTGCGTTCATGATGGTCATTGAGGCGGTGCCAGCAGATATTGCGAGTATCGTTACACAAAAGCTGAGTGTGCCGACTATTGGTATCGGAGCTGGGAACGGTTGCTCCGGGCAAGTGCTCGTCCAGATCGATATGACCGGGAACTTTCCGCCGGGTCGATTCCTACCAAAGTTCGTCAAGCAATATGCCAACGTCTGGAACGAGGCGATCAAAGGCATTCAGCAGTATCGTGAAGAGGTGAAGAGCCGAGAATACCCTTCGGAACAGTACACATATCCGATTCCCAAGGAGGAGCTGGCTGAATTTCAAAAAGCCGTTGAGGGAATCCCTGAAAAGAAATGAGATAGACTCCGCTTGTCTCGTTTTCAAATGTATAAATTGCATGTTTGCGTGGCATTTTGAGCTGTGATACCTTGTTTTGTACCTATTGAACCGGCGCTTTGTTATTGGTTTCGAACTCTTAGTGTGACAGTATTGATAAGCCCACGTATATATGAACCTAGCCTGTACCAACCACCATTGCCTTTCGGAAATCCAGTATGCTAGGGACTTGTCGACGTATTCTTCATGTGATGAACTCGAAGTAAGGGGAAAGTGATTTTGATGCATGAGGCATGGCTTACATAAGCAACGCACGTGACCTATCGACCAAGTTAACCTGCGACCGGCTACCTTTCTTGCGTCGAATGTGCCTCAACACCTTCACGCATCACTCGTCCAGCATTAAGCCAATTCGGTGCCTTCGAACCAGGTGCTATATCGAGTATGTGCTATAGTTGTGCGTTATATCGACAGATCTAAGTGCTCAATCACCCTGTGCCGTAGAACGAGATCTGTGGCGCGCGCGCAACAATCTCAAAGGAGGGACCCGTCACCCTACATCGCGCCGTAGAAATTTGAAACCCCTCAAGCGTTATATACTCTCAAGATGGCCGGTAAGCTAAGTACACTGCATCAAGTCGCGCGCCGGACACCGGGTGCTTATTCAGGCGATTGGGTCCTTCGGAAGTCGTCCGCAATCCATGGATAGTGAGCTAACTGCCGTGTCAGATGAACCGCGTCGCTCCGGTCGCTCGACCAAAGGACAGCACAAAAACCTCGATATGATCGAGTCCCCCACGAAGAAAGCGAAAGCGAAAGCGCATGCGAAAGACAAGCCGAAGACCTCCGCGGAGCCTACGCCTGTTCCTAGCGAGCAGGAAGAGATCATCCGATGCATTTGCGGACAATATGAGGAGGAGGAGGAAACAGAACGTGATATGATATGCTGCGATCAATGCTCTGCTTGGCAACACAACGACTGTATGGGCCTACCGTACGCGAAAGGGGAAGTGCCCGATCAGTACTTCTGCGAGCAGTGCAAGCCCGAGAACCACAAGGTCCTGTTGGAGAAGATCGCGCGTGGCGAGAAGCCATGGGAGGAGGCCGCGGAAAAGAGGCGCCTAGAAGCTGAGGAAGAGTTAAGACAAGAAGAACTGCTGAAGCAATCCAAGCGCGCTAAAGGCAAGAAAGGCAAGAAGGGTGGTAAGAGGGGCAGGCCAAGCGAGGTTAAGCCCGAGACCAGCACACCTGCTCGCGCGACAACTTCTACGGCCCCTCGAGCATCTGCTACCCCTTCGACAGCCCCGGGGCCCTCAACTACGACACTTGCCCTCGATAAAACCAGTCAAGCCCCCGACGAGCGACCAGCGAGCCCTCAAAAGCGCAAGCTCAGTGAACACCAAGATGCACCTACTCCTGAATCCGTGCGTATCCAGCATTCGCAGGATATCTTTTGTGATTACTCTGCTAACTTAAATTATAGGGTCCAAAACCAAAGCAACAAAAGGTCTCGCCACCCGCTCGAGAGCCAACTCCCGCGGCCGACAAACCAGTTCCCCCAAAGGATGAGCCAACCACGAAAGCCTCTGAAGAAGTGCCTGTCGCAGCTGTTGCGGTGGTTGAAAGTGCGAAGTCAATTGAAGACATCTCCGGCTCAGCTCGGAGGAATGCTGTCATTGCCCTAACGAAGCTATTTGTAGAACAGATTTCTGATGCGCTGGCACGAGGATCTTTCAAGATGCCCGAAGGGAAGTCAGGGGAGGATGTTGGCCAGCAGCTCGGCCTCTCAGTCGAGCATGCTCTATATGAGAATCAGTGTGGGGGATCTGGAGAGCCTCAAGAACCTTATAAGCAGCAATTGCGGACGATTTTATTCAACGTAAAGAAAAATCCTTCTCTACGGGATCGTCTGCTCGTAGGTAGTTTACTTCCGGAAGCTCTCTCTCAAATGACCTCTCAAGACATGGCAAGTGAGGAACTACAGCAGAGAGATGCAGAGATCAAGAGGGAAGCTGAAAGACAGCACATCATTATCCAAGAACAAGGACCTCGAATTAGGCGGACCCATAAAGGCGAAGAGATAGTCGAGGATGACCAGCAGAATGTTGCTAGCGAGCCTGTGTTTTCAGCCGCTCCCCGTCGCGCTGTCACTGAGACCGATGGCAGTCCTGGTGAAACGAGTCCAACGAGCCCAGTCGCTAAACAACCCGATAACCATTCGAAGACACCACAGGCGCCGGAAGCAACGCCGACTGAACGATCAAATCATGACGAACACTTTCCACCTCGAAGCCACTCGCCGGGTGCTGGTCAAGAACAAGTATTCCCAGAAGTCGCCACCCACATTCGCGAACCAATACCAACTGGCAAAGTTCAAGCCGATGCAGAGATTGATAAGTTGTTAAAGGACGATGACGAACCCGAGTCTCCTCCCTACTCGCCCAAGGAAGTCAACGATGAAGGAGCCATCTGGCACGGCAAAGTGGTCATGAACCCCGTTTCCGAATTCCTGTCGTTCGCCAAACATGTTGGAGGAGCAGACCTAAGTGGAAGGATACCTTGGGGTCAACTCGTTCCTTCGACTTTGCTCATTGACGGGAGAATCGACATTCAGCTTGCTAGCAACTACCTGTGTGGTTTGCGGTTCAGCTCATCAACGGATGTATCTGTCATATCTATCAACAGCCCCGAGTCACCGAAAGAGAAGGCCGGCTTTGACAAACTATTCAACTACTTCCAGGAACGCAAAAGATATGGCGTGATCGGTAAGCACCCCTTATCGGCGGTCAAGGATACCTACCTTATCCCCATCGAGGCCGGGTCGGCAAAGAAGCCTGAATTCATCGAGTTACTGGAGAACAACGCGCTTGAGGATCCTACGCCGCAGCGTGTTCTTTTGGTTGTTTTCGCGGTCAAAACGGGCGAGTCAAATCCATCCTCGGTGCAACCTCCGTCGCATCATTCAAGCATGGAGCCGACAGCTGCAGCGAGCCCGTTGACCATTGCCGGCACCCCGCAACAACCCCAATTCGCAACTCCCGGGCCACGAACTACGAATAAATACCCCCCGACACCCTCGCCAGCATTCGGAGGTGCTCCGCAAGTGCCTACTCCTCACGATCAACAACAACCGCAACCGCAACCTCAGCCGCAAGAGCAGCAACATCCTCTACAACCCCAGTCCAACTCACACCAATCTCTGCCACCTCAACCTTCGCCAAACCAGACCCCCGTCATAGGCCTTGCAGCGGCTATCGAAGTCCTGGGAGACGGAGCACACGCCCCTTCAATCCAACAGCTCCTTCAACAAGCCCCCAATGCCAACGTCACCCAGCTGAACGTTGTCCGCGATATTTTAGTTCGAAACCCGCAAACCGCATCGGACTATACACTCCTCATGAACGAATTGTATGCGGCCACAACGGCAAATGGCAATGGGACCGGGGATGGCCATCCTCCACAGCAGAAAGCCCAGTAGAGGACCGGGGTTCGGACATTGTAAAATAATATGGGACGTTTTCGAACCCAGTTATTGCTATCGTTTATCTACTTTCATTGTTATTCTACGGAATCAGTCAATGCGGGCTTGGTGTTCAGCATCGGATATTTATGGTGTGATGCGGTTTACTTCTCTTTTTTTTCCTAAGCTGGGCAGTGGAAATGGACTTTTGGTTTCAAAACATGGGTTGAAATATTATTATAGCTGGTTGCGCATTACTGGTATGCTTGTTATGGTCGAAGCTTTCTTTCTTATCTGTGATTTTCGATCAGGTTGCAAAATGGGTCAATATTTCGTTCATTAGTCCAAATGCCATGTATTATTGTCATTTCCTGCCTACTAGCGTCATAACTAAAATGTATAGGTCTTGAGATTGTAGGATCAAACAAAGCTATGGTGTAATTGAGGAGAACATAGAATCGCATGGTAGTTCTATTATTTCCCACATTTTTATCCATAACATCCTAGGCACGGTAGAAACAGAACGCCTGCGCTATGCAAATTCAGACCAAGTATACTCCGTAGAGCCGGCGGCGAACTGAAGGAAAACCCAAACAACTAATAGAGCATACTCCGTAGTCAAGACCATCACCACCGTCCACCCCTCTTCTTATACCCACCGCCACCACCATATCGCTGTCCCCTCCCACCACCAGACCTTCCACCCCAGCCACCACTGTCTTCTTCATCATGGTGACGAACAGGCGGAGGCCGCCCCTTCAGTTCCTCACTGAGCTTCTTCCAACCCTTGCGCATGTCAGAGTATCCCATGTGCATTTTTCCGAAGAAGTGATCGGCCAGGCGGCGGTCATTGTCAAGCCTACTTAGGTACGCGCCGCAAACGTCGCAGACTTGTAGCTTTTGATGACCTGACGGGCCGGATGTATCTTGGAGGTTCTTCAAGTCTCGTTCGTATGTTTCCTTTTGATGCTTGGCTGTGCGGACCTTGTGCAGTTCGTTCAGGGCTTGCGCGACGGAGCCTGTTTCGCCGAGGACGGAGATCTCCAGGAGTCCGGTGTTGATTGTTTTTGATAAGTCGGAAATTTGTTTTAGCTATGGCGGCAATAGTATGTTAGCATACTGGTGGGCGTTGAACGGATGTAACAAGTAGGTCCATACCAAGTTATTCGTCTGCCGAATCTCATCCGGTGTCTTCTCCAACCGTCGCTGGGCAGACTCAATTCTCCGATCGCAATCATCAACGTATTTCTGCATATCGCGCATGTAGTCGTAATCAAAACCCCATTTCGCCTTTTCTGCTGCAGAAGCAGACTCGTACTCCGTCTTTAATCCTTCACTGTGCACCTTTGGACAAGTACCAAGATCCTGCTTCGTGTTGGTGAAAAGATCATGCGGACAAGTTCCAACTAGGTATGAGCGGCAGACTTTGGGGTCTGTGATTGACAGTTGGGCGTTGCGTGAGCCTGCGCCGAAGCCAACGAGCTGGTCGGCTGGATTGAAGAAGTTTGTTAGCTGTAGTTGATGTGGGAGGATGGGATCGAATTACCTCCCATTAGCTGCTCAAGCAGCTTTCGTTGTTCGGCCGCCATTTTGGGAGAAAATTTTCACAGGGGAAAGCTCAATAATGGAGTTTGAAGGTGCTGCGAGACAGTTGGTGAGATGGTTCGAAAGAGGCCGGATATTGGAGAAATGGCGCTAGTCGCGGCAGGCGCTTAGTGGCCTTATTAGGCAATACGTCGGGGAAGACCCTCTATCTGTTCGGCCTTCCAATGCGCTCTGTTGTATATCTCGGTCTAAGTGACGCTATTGCTGTTGCGCTTGGTCGCACGTCTTGCTGAACGGTTCCCCGGCGCACAGCCAATTTACCTGTTCGATTACCTACTATACACCAATTTCCTCCGTCGGTCCCCATTGTCATAGTTGGCCCTTACATGTCTTCCTAGCCCCTGAAAAGCTCCAGGACATCTTCACACGGCAAGAATGACGTTATGAAGACTTTCTTCCTTTTTACGCTCATCCTTGCCGCGTTGTCAATTGGCTCCGCGGCCTCGGATTACCACGAGAGCCTCCACCTACAGCAACTTCCGCCCTCAAACCTATTAGCTTCGTTCAATTTCAAGAGCAACACTACCCAGTCGTCATTCGAGAAGCAACATTTCCAATACTTTCCGCGTGCATTAGGCCAGATTCTACAACACGCTCAGACTCGAGAGCTGCACCTTCGATTTACAACCGGGAGATGGGATTCTGAAAGTTGGGGCTCCCGGCCTTGGGATGGAGCAAAGGAGGGCGGCACGGGCGTTGAGCTGTGGGCATGGATTGAAGCAGCAGATTATGAAATGTATGGTTTTTCGCATGCAAGTAGTCAGGCTTAAAACTGACAATTGGTCTTACAGGGCGTTCTCGAAGTGGATTTCTTTGACGCAGTCATTATCAGGACTTTTTTGTGCTTCCTTGAACTTTATAGATTCGACAAGGACTACACGACCTGTCGCCTCATTTGACCCCGCCGGCGATCACCTTCCTTCCGAGAACCTACACTTGCTTCACGGAACGCTCCCCGGAGAAGTTGTCTGTACCGAGAATCTGACGCCCTTTCTCAAGCTCTTACCTTGCAAGGGGAAGGCGGGAGTGGCTAGCTTGCTCGATGGACATAAGCTTTTTGATGCTGCTTGGCAGAGTATGTCAATCGACGTGCGTCCCGTCTGCTCAGGCTCAGAAGAATGCCTGGTGCAAGTCGACCAGACAGTCGACATAGTCTTAGATATTGAGCGGTCAAAACGCCCTCGGGGTGAGTACTTTCACTTAACGATTCAAGAGGGGGTTATTAACAACTCATAGGTAACCCGATTCCGCGGCCTATTCCTGGCGATAGGCTCGTGTGTGACACCTCCAAGCCATACCACGCAAGAGACATTTGCTATCCGCTGGAGACGACAGCTGAAAAAGGCTGGAGCATATCTGAGCTTTTCGGACGCAGTATCAGCGGGTCCTGCCCGCTAGTCGACAACCAGGGTCCCGAGCAAGAGGCCGTCTGCCTACGTGCTTCACCGGAACGAGAAATTCGCTCATCGCCAGAAACAGTAGAAGAGAAACGAGCCGATGAATTCACACGTTGCTTCGCACTACCATCGTCTACACATTTCGACTTAATCGTGTCAGAACAAGCCTCTGCTGTCCATGTTCCGCTTAACGAACCAGTTCTCCATGCTGAGCGTACCATTGTCGGTCACGGACAAGAGCGGGGTGGTATGCGCATTATCTTCAACAATCCCTCCCAGGCAAATACCGTCGATTTCATCTACTTCGAGACACTTCCTTGGTACTTACGACCTTATATCCACACACTACAGTCCACTATCACCGGGCGTGACGGAATCCGTCGTCAAGTCCCTACCTCTCAAATCATCAAAGAGACCTTCTACCGTCCAGGGGTTGACCGTGAACGCGGGACACAGCTAGAACTCGCTCTGTCCGTGCCCGCAGGATCTACCGTGACTCTCACATATGACTTCGAAAAAGCGATTCTACGCTACACTGAATACCCACCAGACGCGAATCGCGGATTCAATGTTGCCCCCGCCGTCATTAAGGTCGAGGCGCCTCATTCCGGACAGCCTATCTACCTCCGTACAACCAGCCTCCTACTCCCCCTTCCCACCCCGGATTTCAGCATGCCGTATAACGTGATCATCCTTACCAGCACCGTGATTGCTCTAGCTTTCGGAAGCATCTTCAACCTATTAATCCGCCGCTTCGTGACTGCTGACGAAGCAGCTGCTCTCAGGGCACAAACTTTCAGGGGCCGCTTGGGTGGAAGAATAGTCGCTTTGCGTGATCGGACACGTGGGAAGACATCTAAAGTGGAATAATTTACCTCAAGCGAAATATAGGTGTATAAATCCAAAACAATTTAACATAAACTCATAATTCATTCAGTGCTGCATAGTCCCAATACCCTGATTATTTCATTCACCAAACATAAAACATCTACTGCTAGGACGATCTAAACCACCCCGTTAGCAACCCCCAACATAACACAATGTAGAAAGATAACTCACCCCCCAACCATATCCTTCATTTTGTCCCAACCAGGAAACGTCCCCGCACCCCCGGGCTTCTTATTCATAAAACTAGCATCTTCCTTATCGCCCGCTAACGGCTCGCCCGCGCTCTCAACAGCCCGGTTCTTGTACTTGTCGAGCGCGGCACCTTTTTGTTGCTCGAGGGAGTGGAAGCCGTAGATTGTGTCTGCGGGGCAGTCGGTCTATTCATTCCATTCGGTTAGTATGTGCTGAGTGTAAGGAGAAGCCTGGGGTTTAGTTTAAGTTGCATACAACGACATGTCCTGTCCCCTGTTCGCCGCCTTGTGTAGCGGCGGGCCGGTTAGTTGTTTGGTGTTCTGAGGCGGAGGAAGACATTAGTCGTCTTGTGAGAGTCTGATGGAGGTTTCGGTTTAGGTGGTTCTTGATATGTGGGTTGGTCTGTTATATATAGTTCCACTAGAGTTGTTGGTGTCAGCTAAAGAGCATGAGAAGAATTGATGTATAGGCATACCCACAAGTATAACGTCTAGTGAGAGAATGGTCTGCTCCGAGTAATTGTATCAAGACTTGAAACAGGTAGAATGGGTGCCATTTATAAATCACCTACCTATGATGTTAAGGAAATGACATCATATTCGATAGGGGGTTCCAGACGGAGTAGGGCTATACTAGCAGTAACGTCATCAACGTGGATGAATTCGTTATGAAAGTTTTATAGTCTGGTATATGTAGTGTTTTGTGTGAAAAGATGGGGGGTAGTCAGGAAATGATCATAGAATAGATATGTAATGATGGTGCTTAAAGACTAGCATTAACAATATGTGTAATTTTCGGGGAATCGTAGCCGTTCTCTGCGTCAATCATAAGCATCGGAGTGTTGCATCCATGGAAGGATGCATCATGCATGGGAATCAAAAGATTATCTAGTACCGCCTCGTAAGGAACTAAAATGCGTTGTCTACTCCCCTTCAACCTGGTCTGCCCAGGTTCTTCCAGATATCGGTGACAGTGGCTTTGAGTTAGTATCCACAGGGTATGCCGGTGCAGGTGCAAGTGCAGGTGCAAGTGCCGGTGCCGGTGCTGGTGCTGGTGCTGGTGCCCATTTGCTTTCCTGGAGATCCTTCTTCTCTCCACCAGGCAGAGACGGGAACTCCGCCTCGTTTGTGATGACGGGTAAAGGTGCAGGCTTCTCTTGAGGGGGCGCATCAGAGGGTCCTTCGCCATAGTGGTCGCGGTGACCGCCTCGCCCACGTCCACCTCTCCCACCACGGCCACGACCACGACCACGACCACGACCGCGGTGGCCATGCTGCTGATCACCGTTGTCGTCCGGTAACTCTTCACCGGGCTGAGAGCCCTCAAACCCACTCCGAGTATATCCAGAAACACCACCATGCATTCCGCGTCGGAGTTGCCCTCCCCCGCGCGCATTGAATTGCTCCTCTGGTTTCTCAGCGTCCCATTCTCGCCCTCCCAGGGCGTTCATTTTCCGTTGTCGATTCCGCTCTCGTTCAGAATCCATAACCCGGCGGTTCTGGCGCTCCTCGCGCCGTTTCTTCTCTGCTACTTTCTCGCGCTCCATGAATGAGGCCTGATCTGCTTCAGCACGAGCGTGAGCAGCAGCCTTCTTCGCAGCGTTCTCCTTCGCGGCAGCGATACGACGGGACAATTCTTCTTCTGTGAGTTTAGGCTAGTAGGATTGTTAGCTAGGATGCATTTTGAATCAAATACTTGGAATGCTCCGCCAAACGTACCTTCTTCACTCCCCCGGTCGCACTCCTATCTCCACGAACAGCGGGTACCCGCGGAGCTTCCGCCGCGGCATCCTCTTTGCTCGGGTCCTCAACTTCGTCTCCAGGCCCTTCTGCAGGGCCCTCTGTTTCCTCCATATTCTGAATTTCCGGTTCGGCAGCAACATCCTCAGATTTATTCCTAGGTCCATCGGACCGTCTCTGCCCTGGACCCTGTTGTGCCCCTCTCCCACGACCTCCCCGTCCACGTCCTCGACCTCGTCGTTCACCACCTCGAGACCGTGGCGGTGCATCGACAGGAGCGGGTATTGTTGCCGGTTCATAGTCGGCCACTGGAGCACTAGCGCCAGCACCAGTACCGATCTCAGGATCCTCCACCACCTGGGTTTGAGGCTGAGGCTGAGGCTGAGACTGAGGCTCTGGCAGGGTTATCACCTGCTCCTCCGGCGCGACGGGGATAATTTCATCGTCGAACAAATCATCAGCGCCGCGTGTCTGCGCAAACTCGTCCATGTCGGCCATTTTCTAATCTGTCGGGCCTCTCGGATCGGTTTCTTTCGACCCTTCCGTTCGCTGCGATCGGATTGTGGCGAGTAACTGGTTGGATGTGAATCTTCCGGTCGCGGGTAACTGCCTTGACTCGGGCTCCGCGCGCGGCGGCCGGAGGGGCGGGGCCAATCATAGCGGGCTGCGAGGATCGGAGTTAAGCGTCACGCTGGTAAACACCGTCATTTCTGTCAACAGCAAACAGTCAAAGTTATAATTTTGTTCATATGTTCATTTATAATCATCGCTAGATGCTAAATACTGTGAGCGATTACATGCTCTAGGGTTATATACAATCTAAGGCCGGCCTTTAGACACACTCCCAGGCATTCTCATCGGTGTAGTTGCCAGGTCCCTTGAACACATTCCTGCGAGGGTACCGGCAGTGCTTGCGGTGATATTCTACAGGCGAGCCAACTCCGTTGCTGAACTTTGCGCCCCTAATAGTCTCAGGGGGAATACCCTCTTCAACCCACCGGACCATAGCCATGAGAACGTTATCCTCCGGGTCAGTACTCGACTCCGTCCCAGCCTGGTTTCCAATACCATACGCACCATCACCACCAGAGCAATGCGCCATTCCACTGATCTGGAAGAACCTGTAGAACTCGTCCAACTCGCCCGAGCTCAGGCCCATGGTCTTCAGGACACGGTGGTAGTACCATTTAGAGTCGTCCGAGCTGATGAGCTGGTCTTGCAGTCCGTGGTAGGTGAGGACCTTGCCGCCGGCGCGGCGGAAGGGCGTGAGGTCTGCGTTCCAGGTTTGTGTATCGTATGGGTTTTGCTTCAGGGCCACCTCGGCGTCTTTGACAGTCCATGTCGTGGCATTCCAGTTCGGGTTGCTGTAGACCACGTAGCGCCACCAGTCTCTGCTGTAGGGGAACGGTGAGCCGTTGTACATCATGGGCGCAGCAAATTCTTCAGAACCGGGTTGCATGCGTGGGTAGATGACTGTTCCGTTCGTACTGATCAACGGTGAGAGAACTCGGTGCACAGTGTTGACCTGGGCAGCAGTGAGGCAGGAGTCTGCGGACGATGTAGAATTGCATCGAATGGTTCCGAGATCGGGGTGACAGAGATCAGGGTCTTCAATGATTCCATCTTTGGCTCCGTCTAGTCCGTCACATTGTCGCAATATCTCCTCATGGGCTACGCCCCATTCATCAACCGACAGGTACGTGGCTGACCCAGGGGGTCCGGTGATTGGATAGAAGTGAGCGCTCCAGGACAGCAATCCCACGAAGTTGATTGCTGGTGCGCCTGCAACGACACCGTCGATTTCGTCCGAGAATTGCTGCACAAGTTTAAAGCCCTGACGTCCTCCAGTGGAGCAGCCGAGGTAGTAGGACTTGTCGAATCCATCTTCATAGAACAACTTTGTGAGCTGTTTACCAACCACGATACCCGTGTGTACAGACCGGTACACGAAGTCCTCTACCACCTCGGGATGTCTATAGAAGCTTTCTCCAGAGGTTCCGTTGTGACCGTTGTTCGCGCCGACAGACGCGAATCCAAGACCCGTAGTATACGCAAGATCATAATACTGGATACCTACGGCAGTCAGTACTAGACTTGATATAATCAGGCCAGATCAAACATACAGCCACCAAGACCTCCATTCCCGGTACTCAAGAAACGGCCAGAGTAATCTCGTGGGAACCAAGCTTCGAGCGTTATCTCGCTACTATTCGATGTCGCGACGGCCATTGCAATCCGGCACATGTCGGCCGAGACTACCTGAGACGTCGAACAAGTCGGGTCGCCGCCGGTCAGCGAGAGATTCGCGCCTCCCGCAACATAGTTGGCAAAGTTAACATTGACATGAGGCAAGTCAATTTTGTCTGCGAAGCTTTCACATCGGGCACGGAATTGGTCGCTCTGGGCCAGGACCGCAGTTCCTAGCCCCAGTATAGGGAGTAAGTGGCGGAGAAAAGCCATTCTGAAGAATTGTAAACGAGATCTAGAACGTGCAAAGCTGAGCGAGGCAGTCCTGGCGGGGAAATAAGCTCTATATATAGTTTCCCTGGGACCAGCAGTGCTATTGAGTATACTCCGTACGGTGCCCACCAGACGTCATGGCGGCGGCTTTATGGGCTATGTTTCCAACAAAGAAAAGGCAAGCCTCAACTTTCAAGGTACTTGGAACCACGCATTTTTACCGAAGTTACACCGGCGAAAGTTCCAAGAAACAGTGGATCTCGTTGCCCAGAATGCAGGAGCTGAATGGTAAAACTTATCAACCAGAAACACGGATTATCCGAACCAGACCAGTGCGCCGACGGAAACTGGGACCAGGTACGTATGTTCCCAGGGATGATCGGCACCTGTTGTATGGGAAATCCGGAGATCGTCACTTCAATTCTCCGCATTTGATTTAAACTTACGCGGAGAGGTTTCCAGTTTCCTGCAGCTGGCGTCTAGTGCGTGCCATTGCGGGCTGGTTTCTGGGGTCGGCAGTTGAGTATAAGCTGGTCGAGCCGAATAAACTTAATACTCTGATTGACCTCGGTCATGATTATTGACAGGGGTATCAAAAGGCACGGTGCTTGTGGAAAGAATAATGGTGTTGCCTGGTTATGGTTGAGAAGGACAAAGCTTAAAGGCGCCGAGGCAGCCCGAAATCTAAGCTTCCTCTGCCGAAATTCAGTTCCGTCCTCCAGGGCTAGCGAACGGACCGCCGCGATGGCGCTGACTCCGGATCAAACTCAGTGGTGTTTAATTGCATCTGACTCGTCATCTAAGTCGGGGCTATTCTGTACGGCTGGTTGAAAGATACTCATTGTCAAAGAGAGTATATGAGAAGATAGTAACAGAATCTTTTAGGGAAAAATCATGATAGTAGAAAATCTAGAGTTAGTTGCCTTTATAAGATAATACGAAGGCCATGATATACACTATACAAATACAAACCATGGCCTTGCGTGGGGGAAGGCTCGGCGTGGAAATACATGCATAGATGCCAAGACACTAGTTAGTTAGGAAGGTGCTTAAAGCAGCTATAAAAGATACTATTTTCAGCAGTCTCCAAGCCAGGACTTTAACAGATGCCGTAGTTAATGTCCTGGTTAGCGGGGCTCTGAAATCGGCTCCAACCAATAAGTAATAGTAAGCAATGGTACTAACCGAAAGTGGTATCCTCTTACCTCCTTTAGGCATAGTGTTTGGGTTGCTGCTTTTATACTCTGATCTTGAGCTATATCAACCTAGTATTACTCTCTCTAATAACCACGCAGAGTTAGTTAAGCCTAGAGCAGCTTCATCTATGTCTGATTAGGGCAGGGTATTTAGATACGTCCGGGCTGCCTCGTACATGAGGGTAGCAAATGCTCAATCGCAAATATGCCGCATTCGTCATTTTGTTGGTATTACCTTAACGCAATTTGACAGTTGAAGCTTGACGCAAGTGACAACATACTCATCCTCGTACTGAAAGCAAAAGCAGAGACCGAATGGAAGATATATTCTGGTGACACTATGTGATCTCGCTTAGCTCGTAATCTAAGTTCGGTAGATGAACAAAGTGCAAATTGCCCATCATCAAATGATCAGATAAACGCAATAAGAAAACACGGGAGGCAGTAAATAGCCTTTTTAGAGTTATACTCGTCGCTGGGAGTTAAACCACGAGCGTCATATGTTTCTCATGAGAATATAAACGAAGCAAAGTAATGCATGTAGGACATGCTTTTCGGCAATTGCGTTTGGGGGTATCAATATGCAGTATGAATGATTGGTCGAAGGTGAATTTTGCGCAATATCAAGGTGTCAACTAATCACCTTGACTTCACTGTATGAAAACTCGTTAGCATGTACTTGAGCTGATGGGCGAGGGAGGTCATACTCTCACAAAAAACGTATGAAACGTAATATGGTTAGGAAAACTATAAAATCTACGGCCTGGTCCAGATATCCGCCAAATATCCCTCTGGCAATTCCGGATTCCTTGTGTATTGCGGCCGTTTCCTCTATCGTTGCTTTGAGATTAGCGGCGGCTGAGGCTGTTTGCTCAATAAATGCTTTGGAAATTCGCAGGTTCTCATGCTGGTGCTGTTGCTCTTGGGATATCACTGCCGCCATGAATTGCTGTTGCTCTTGGGTTTCGAGGTTTTTGGCGATTTTAAATTGTAATTCGTCGACACGAGATTCGAGAATATGGAAGTGCTTGGAACATCAGAACCTTCAGATACGGGCTGGTAGAAGTACATACCTCGGACACACCGTTCCCTTCATGGTTTATTCGCACTAGTTTACCGTCGAGCAGTCCCTGGCACTGAAGTTAGACTCGCGTGATGATTTGAGACTATATAACTTACTAGAGAAGCATCAAAAGTCCTTAATCCCTCTATAAGCTCGACAATTTCGTTCTGTCCGATCGATTGCAGTTGTGACTGAAGGGATAGAGCAAGCTCATGATGAGCCATAGCATTTTGCTCGGTTGTCGACGCCATCTGTTCGCTCCTTAAGAGGGTTTCGTTATGGACAGCTTGCACAGAATGCCGTAGGTTATCCACTTCCCTTGACGTGTCTCGGACATCCTGCACCAAAATCCATTAAGCATGATTCAGAAGTAAAGGGGGTTTACGAACGTTTTGGAGGCTATTGAGGCCCGTGTGCAGGCCTCCAAAGGCTGAGGCGAATGTCCCCATGGATGAACCCAAATAAGTTTCAAGTATTTGAGTTAAACTGTCAAACTTATTCTTCAACGAGGAGGTTGACGTCTCGATCTCTCTCGCTGTCTCTCGCATTAGGAGCTCATTTGATTGGATAAAAGCCCGATGGCTAGAGGATTCCTCGGCGGCCGTCCGTAACGATTCATGCAGGCCGTGGCTCAACTTGATGGAAATCTTGAACATAGTGTCGTAGAGCTCAAAGATCTCTTCTCTTTCATTTTCTGCCCTGTGTGCTTGACATATAATCACAGCATTCTGTCTGCTGTTGCTATACGATATCCACGATTGAGGACGTGACTCAAGCGATTTGAGACAGGACTGTAAAGCCTTTTTTACAGCAGGGTTGTCGTCACTCAGTTCAAGATTTTGGTTGGAAAAGAACCTTGAGAATCCTTTCTGGGTAGGCAACGCGTTCACGTCGTGGCAGTCAGACGAGACGGACGCCCCCGCTCCCTTCAGCTCACATACGGCCAGTCTTGCAGCGTATAGAGAACGGACGTGATCTAGATCCAAGGGCGTATTTGACTCCGAAGGGTCCAATTTTCTTCCCATAGATTTGCATGAGGTGACAAGTTTTTTGGCCGCGATGCGATTGCAGGACGGTGAAGAATTGATTGATTGGATCAAGTCAATGGCCTGTCTAAATAGGTCATCGTCCCCTTGAGACCTGGTCTTGACGAACGAGATCAAATCGACATCCTCGACGGAATGGTGAATATGCTCTAGTGTAACTCGGCACTGTTAGCATGGCCCAAGTCTTTGTTGACTGTGGAGAGACCAACCATTCACTCCGGTATCAGCGTGACAGTGTGTCGGGAAGAAGAAGGTATATAAGAGCATATAAATGAGAAGAGTGAATGAAAGTGGCCACTTCCTCATGATATCCATAAGCACTTGGGCTTGTTGGCAAGACGCTCGCAGTAGTAATAGTAAAAGTGAATGACGAGGACAGCTCGGTAACAAATGGGATGTAAAGCAAGAATTGAAGAAACGGCAGATGGATCCAGCAAGGAATCTGGTTGAAGACGAAAGATGAACTTTTATGCTGATGGGTGAAGGTGAGACTAGAGCTGTTATGTGAGAGATACAACGGGGAGGGAGACAGTGGAAACCAAATATATTTCTCGAATATGATTAGATATCCGCAAAACTCGCACAAGCTGAATTGCTTCAGCAAATATAGTCAATCACACTTTTAGCAAAAACACCGAGAACATGAAAATTACACTCTTGGGATGTACAGGAAGTCTAGAAACTCGATCGTCGCTTTTCCGATCTATACAGTAGAAATATCACGTGAAATACCAACGCTAACCGTGTTCGGCCCAGGACGGCGCTGGACAAAATCCGACCGCATCGGAGATCAAAAGTGTCTCGACTCTCCATCATCATTTCACAATACCTACCACAATGACGTGTCTTCTACCACAAAGCTGCTTCAGGCAGCTTGCAAGGAGCTCGCTGACCAAGGGCACACCAATCTCCTTAACCCATCAATTGCTCCGCTCTCAACAGACACAGCCTTTCTCGACAACGCCCGGGGCTCAATCTCGAGTCGGCAGCGCCGCAATCTCAATTCCCTCAGAAGTCTCTCTGAAATTCATTGATTTACCGCAGCTGGTTGTCCGCGGAAATGCCAAGCATCAACCGAAAATGGCGATCGAGATCAATGGGCCACTGGGTGAGTTTTCCATCCTCCGATTTCTACGCGGCAGAACAAATCTAACGCTGCCTGTCGCATAGGTCAATTGAGGTTGGATGTCCCTCCTTTCGTCAACGTCGCACACGATGAGGCCTCCCGAAAAGCCACATTATCTGTTGAAGATACCGCAGTTGCGCATCAGCGTGCTATGTGGGGTGCGTTGCTCTCCCTCTTCCCCGAAGTAAAAGGAATATTGGCCTGACAGGTCGGCGATACAGGAACTATTCGAGCCCATTTGCAAAACTACATTATCGGAGTGTCCGAAGGACATGTTTGCATTCTGAGCATGGTTGGTGTTGGTTACAGGGCTACCATCGAATCAACAGCGACGACCGTTAAGGCCCAATACCCCGGTCAACAATTCGTCTCCCTTAAGGTTGGATACTCACATCCGATCGAGCTCGGCGTTCCTGAAGGGGTGAAGGCGAGCACGCCTCAACCCACACGTATTCTTCTGGAGGGCACCGAAAAGCAGGTGGTCAAGCAGTTCGCGGCAGAGATACGGGAATGGCGACGACCGGAACCCTACAAGGGTAAGGGTATCTTCGTCAACGGAGAGACGATTAGGCTGAAGGCGAAGAAGATCAGGTAAACAACTCATCTAAATATTTGGAGAGAACTGGATTACGGGTTCTGTATATTATATCCGAGCATCCTTCTTTGTGTTGGCGAATGATAGCTATTTTTGTATTTTTAGAGGCTGTGATCATATATACCACCCATTGTAGTATCTCTCTTCATCATATTTACAACCATATATATGTCATCCCTCAGAGCTTCAAGACATGCTTGACAGCACTGATAACTTCGTCCTGGATGGCCTTGGGAGCGGCGACAACTCCCTTGTTAGCAGCCAAGGTCCTGCCCTTGCTGAAATCGAGCGTCTGGCCATATATATCAGTCACCTGGCCACCGGCCTCTCGGACAATAAGATCACCGGCTGCGTGGTCCCAGATCTTCTCCTGGTAGTCCTTCTTCACTGGGAGTCGGAGATAGATATCACCTGCACCCCGTGCGATTGAGCAATATTTGGCCTGCGAATCCAGTCGTACGCTCGGTGAGGTAATGCCCAAACGTTGGGCGACAGCAGCATTATCGCCCTGAGCAGAGTGCGCAGCCTCTACTCCTTCGCAGAAGACGGCTTGAGAGATATCGGGAACGGGACGCATAGAGATTGACTTGCTCTCGGCAAGAGTGCCGTTCGTCAAAGACCTGCTGATGGATCCGACGCCCTTAATGGCCGACATGAGCACTCCGTTACCCGCGCCGCCATTTTGGTCGGCACCAATTGATGTAGAGATGGTGGCAGCATTGTCGATTGGGAGGTTGGGGCAGCCAATAGCTCCAACCTTGACGTCGCCATCTTCTAGCAGACCAAGACAGACCGCGTACTGGCCACCACGGAGGAATCCCTTAGTACCGTCGATGGGGTCCAATGCCCAGATACGGCCCTTGGGACCACCAGCACTCTTGCCCTCATCAATGATGTCTAGCATAACTTCTTCGCTCGGTAGCGTGCCACCGAGAAGGTCGTTGCTCTCGGTGTCCTCCAACTTGATATCCTTAACAAGTCTCCAAATCTCGGCGCTTAGGGCTTTATCTTCACGGAGAGTGCTGGCTTCTTCCTCGGCGACGATCTCATCGTTGGGAAAGTTCTTGCGGATCGCTTGGATGATCAAAGCCTGAGCTCCAAAATCGCCAATGGTGACAGGCGACTTGTCATCTTTCGAGACGGTCCCCTTGGCCTTCTCATTGAACACCTTCTGGGTGAGGAGGGATGCACGCTGGACGGCCAGCTCGGCGATGTAGCGTTCGCGTTCGTAGGGCATGTTTGGGAGGGATGGATATGAGTGTGAGAAGGTGAATTGCTGAGGAAGAAGACGGGTGCGAGATTTTAAGATGACGCCTACACCTAAGAGAAGAGTGGAGCAGAGGACGAGGCGGGAGAAGAACGAGAGACGGACCTGGCGAATGGAGGAAGGATCAGCCGGATACGTAGACCAAATACCCATTGAATCCCACGCAGGAGAGAATATTTTGCAGGAGATGAGTTGGACAGATTGTTCTGCTAATTAAACCCTTTGAATGGCCTCTTGCAGCTCCTGCGCGCTGATACTTGCTTGGAGATAGAAGAGGGCCGTTTATCGCAAGGCACATTCCCCGCACTAGGCTTGATTGGGGAAGAATCGAGGGGCAGTGAAATCGTGGTCACGCTCCCTGTTTGATCTGCGTCTTGCCGTCTCTCCTCATGACGTGGAGGCAGACACAATTGTACAATAAACAAAGCTGCCATAAACTCGTCTCTACATATTGAGCGTTAGGTTGGCTCCCGCGCGCATCGTCCCCGACCGCTTCAACAACCCACCCTTGCGACATCGCCTCGTACCCCAGCTTGGTCTCTACGTCAGCAGTTCCCTGCTGTACTACGTAAGGGGCATCAACAGATCGAGGCAAGAGACCTGCTGATATTACCATTTGAACGACGAAAATTAAATTGCCATTTATACCGCGGGAATCAACGACCCGTTGCATGGATTTGTGAGCAGCGTACTATGCTACGGCGCATACGAACACGTTTGAATCAGGTCTGGGAATACTAGTCAGTTAGCGGAGGGTTACAATCATGTTCCACTCATCGGTGAGTTACAGACCATATATATCAGGACACATACGTACGGATTGCACCGATGGTGCCGCTTGCGAGCCTCTTTGGATGCATCAAATCTTACCCACATTGCGTACAAACTAACTTGCGCTCCTAGAAACCGTATTCGGCGGTCTCCGTACAGATCGAGGTGCTCACTGGCGAACAATATGAGGTAGAAGATTGGAGTGGGATCGTTGATCTTATCGAAGCCATCAACATACAGGGAAGTGGTCCTATGGAAGCTAGTCGCGCATTGCGTAAGAAACTGTCAGCTCTTTTCTACACATCCACATAACGGTTAGGCTCCTAACACCTGTCTAGGAAGTATGGAAATCTTCACCGTCAATTGAGGGCACTTACAATCCTTGACTTCTTAATTCAAAACGCCGGAGACCGTTTCCACCGAGAATTCGCCGACGAGCCTCTACTGGAAAGATTGCGGATTGCCGCGACTGATTCAGTTTCCGACCCGCTTGTAAAAGAGAAATGCAAGCAACTCTTTGGGCAATGGGCTGTCTCATACAAGAGTACCCCTGGCATGGAAAGAATCACCGGTCTATACAAACAACTCCCTAAACGGAAGCAACCAGCAAATCAAGCCAAAGCCAAGGTTTTGCGAGATACTGGGAATTCAGCCGAGCCTCAACTGGGACATACAGTGTCGGTATCTACCGGTAATGGTCCTTCAACAGTTCTCACCAACCCTAAGCACAAACACTCTGCTAGCAAATCGCTCAAAAAGGACAAACAGGACAAGAAGGACAAGAAATTATTCAACAAGTCCTTCAACTTTGACAGAGAGAAGCCGGAGATGTTGCAGACTCTAGCTTCCTCCTCCGTTGCCAGCACAAATCTGTTAAACGCACTTAAACGCGTCAATCGGGAAACCCACCGTGTGAGCGAAGATGCAGAGGTTCTCAACAGATTTGAAACATGTAAACAATTACGCCGCCACATTCTTCGGTACATCCAGTACGTGGAGAGTGAGGAATACCTGGGCAGTTTGATCCACGCGAACGAGGAGCTGGTTAGCGCTCTGATGGCATTTGAAGTATTGGACAAGAGCGTGGACTACGATAGCGACAGTGACCAGGACGTTCTTGAAAGTGGTTGGACCCCTGATCGTGATCTCAACGAATCCTTTTCCGGCCTGGCCCTTAACCCTCCTCGACCTGCTCGACCTGCTCGACCATTGAGCGTCTCTGTCCCTTCTTCTTCCAACCAAAGGCCGACATATAGTGACGATAGCGAGTCAGACTTTGAAGCCGATGACGAAGACGACAATCCGTTTGGTGACCGCAATGCTATTATAACACCCGCAGTGGACAAGTTTGGTCGAACTGTGTATGTGACACCCCAAAGTTTTGTTCAATTCTAATTCTCCCCCAGGAAAGATGTCTAGCTTGCTCGCGCCTCAGACATCGTCATTGCTATGAATTCTTTTCTTTTCTTTTTTTTTTTTTAATTTTCTGTCAGCATAGCATACTCGAGGGGCGGAAAGATCTACGATGGGCTGTTGACTTTCTACATGTGGACGACTCATAGACTATCCAGCTTCCCCGGCCTATTCTAAAGACCAAGTAATCACTGGACTTTTGCTAGTCCAACGCGCACCACGGCAACTCGAACGAGCTCAACGATCCCATCTAATTGCATTATCGAGCATCAATCCTATTCTCAATTCCTTTGCAGGCTCCTCTGCTTCTCGACATACTACGTATTAATACAAGTCATTATACAATAGCTAGCAAAAATGACGCTGCTCTGTCGTTCAAGATAAAAGCTTCTCTTCCATGTGGACGTGTAGCAACTACAGGATTACAATATACATGTAGGCTAACCGTAATAGGCATCTCAGCCTCCCGAAAGCTCAGAATTAGTCATCCATGCATCATTGCCCAAATTTCCCTCACAGCTCAACTCATCTCCGCACCCATCACGGCAACACGATTATCACCATGACCTCTAAACTCTCCACATAGCGTACATCGGAACCGGTCTAAACTAGAAAAGTTCTCGATCTTGGAGCGATAAACCACCATACCATGGCAGATTCACCCAGAGAGGAGCGTCGACGCTCACGCTCACGCTCGCCGCCTCGCCGCCCAAAAGCCCAAGGGGGGTTTCGCTGGAAAGACAAGCGATCCTCAAACAACGATGCTGGAAATGAAGGCGACGGCCGGTTAGGTCGCGGATATAGAAACCGGTCGCCGCGCAGACCATATGACCGGGACCGTGAGCGTGACCGGGGCGGAGACCGCGGCGGAGAACGAGATCGAGATCGGTACAGAGGCGATAATCGCGATAGGGACCGCGACAGGGACCGAGACAGGAACCGGGACCGAGACCAATACCGCCCCCGCGACTCTGACTCGAACCGTGACTCGAACCGTGGCCGTGACCGTGACCCCGATCGCCCCCCCACCGATACCACCAACCCAAAACCCAAGAAAGAAAAGAAACCAAAAACCCAACAACCTATTTCCTCTGGCGAAGCGATGATAGTAGTGCACGTCAATGACCGTCTCGGTACGAAGGCCGCGATACCTTGCCTGCCCTCCGACACAGTGGGTAATTTCAAGGCCCTAGTCGCGGCGCATATCGGTCGTGAGCCGCATGAGATTCTGCTAAAACGGCAAGGGGAGCGACCGTTCAAGGATTTTATTTCGCTGGCTGATTATAGTATTGGGAATGGGGTGCAGTTGGATTTGGAGGTTGGGACTGGAGATTGAAAGAGTCTTGGTTCTAGGCTTTGGGGGATCCTCTACGGTTGGGATTTCTTTCTCTTGTTTCAAGTTGATGCTGCGAAGTGTCACCCGGGTTCGGAATTTTGACTTCAAGTCGTTGAGCCTGTGCGAAATCCGGCACTACTACCAGATATCTACGGTCCCGATTGATCAGAGGTATGGGTGCGATGAATTCTAGGAGGCACTACCTAAAATCTCTACACGAATTCGCTTGGAGAATTTGCGCTGTCAATAGTAATAATCGTGACATGAAACCCATAATGCATCCAGCCATCAACATATGTACCAAATAAATAAGTGAACCCTCTACTCCAAATCTGCATAATGTAGTAGGAGAATACCTGTTAACGCCGACAAAGATGGGTATTATAAACATAACCAATCTTCTCATATCATTATCCAAAAATGTCCAGTGATGAAAAAAGGAAAGGAGTATCGTGATTATAGAACCTTCGTTTTCATCCACTCACTCGTTCCAACGCCGAGATTGAGCCCATTACGAGCCCACCACCGCCGAACCCGCTGCTCAGCGCCGGAGACAGGGTCAGCATCTTCAAGGGCCTCTTCAATATCGCAGGTCTTGAACTCGACGCGGAGACCACTTCGTCGCCACCATTCCAGGACGTTGTCATGGCCGTTCTTGGTCGGTCCAACGAGCACCTGGCAGTCGAATATCATTTTTGCCCCCTTCAGTTTGTACCAGAAGTCAAGGACGTGGACGTGTCCGTGTGTGCTGGCGATCCGGGCTACCGATTCGGCGTGTGTGTATGGGATGCCTGATGCATCCCACCATGCAAGCGAAGCTGTTCGGCCGGATTGAGCGGCGAGAAGAACGGATTTACCAACTTTGAGGGGAATTGATTTGGTGGGAGATGCGCTCTCCGCGGCCTTTTTCCACCAGTCCAGGACGGCGACGCGCCCTTCCGCGCTGGCAGACTCGAGCGCTCTTTCAGTATATCGTAGTTCGAGACCTGAAAATCGCCACCACTCTAGAACACCGATGAAACTAGCGCGGGAAGCGCCGTCCATTGCGTCGGCGATGTACTCTTTGTTGGGGAGTGCTGGAGTATCCTGCCACCATGTCAAAATTTTCGTGTTTCCATAAATTGCTGATGCGCGATATGGTATGTTCGTGAGGCGGGATGTTGTCCATAGAAGATCCAGGTGGTTTTCAGTGAGGTAAGAGAGGATATCAGTTCGTGAAAACTTGAAGATGAGATGGCATGCAAGATCAGATAGCGGTTTCCAACGCGGCAGACCATCAACCCGCTTCTTGATAGCGGCAAAGGAGCCACGAAGGATGGTATATTCTAGAGAAGCAGGTGTAGACATCTTAAGGAGGTGACTTTGCCACTCCTTGGGGACGGGGAGATTTGTTGGAATACCAACTGCTTTTGCAATTTCCCAGTCGTCAAGATGATTTTCAAAAATGTCCAACCATAATTCCAAGGGCAATGCGGGTGTTCCTTTCTTCTCATTCCTGCACAGGACTTGAGTTAAAGACGGCGCCATATTTACCGGCACGGCGTTCTCCAAAGGGATGGGGATTTTTTGCGTAATTGTATGAATAGTTTGAGGGCATGTAGGGCATGTTATTATATCTCGCGATAAAGACAGCATAAGTGTGCTCTCAATCATTTCGTGCAGCTCCTGTAACCCGGCCCAAGGTAATTGTTTCAACTCTTCAGGCGCATGGAATTTCAATAGAACGGGCGAAATAACACGAATCCAGGGCCAGGACTGACGCGCTTCTTCAAGCTGCTTTTCCGTTAATGGGTGCTGCCATTCCGAAACCGTCATACCAGGAATCAGGACAACAGGTTTCGTTGATATCCAACCACGTAGCAACGCCAGGGTTAAAGTATGGGTAAGACCTGATAACATAGAGCCCAACGTTCCTGCGTCGACCGGGGCGACAAGTAACAGATCAGCCCATTCACATAACTCCGCAGCCTTAGCCTTCAGCCATTTCCGAGCGCCAGTCTCTTTCCCAAAGGTTTTGCTATCCACCATGTCCATATAATGTGGAACCTTGTTTGCGCTGGAAAGAAGGGCGAATGGTTCGTCGGTGATAAATCGGAGCTCGATTTCGGGGTGCTGTACTAAGGACGGGAGAACATTGTCGACAAATTCGCTGTCTGTTGATATCAATACCCGTTTGCGCCGGTTCGCCATCGGAGTAACCTCATATCCCTTTGACCCTCGCATATGTGCCTTGCAGCCAATTCCTGCTCCCCTCACCCTTTCGTCTGGTTCTTCATCCATTTCAATTTCAGTATGCTGGGTGCTCTTCGCCCCGACACCGCTGGGCACCGTCGAGGAAATCGTATCGTTCATTTGAAAACCGACAGCCATGAACGTTAATGCAAAGCTATAGTGGAGGGCAAGAAACGATGGGGTGGAACAACGAATGTTTGAGGTCCTTTCTGAGTTTTCCGATGTATGGCTGGCGTACGGAGTACTCGTGGCAAAGTCGTGGAACAGTAAGGTTTGTTCCGTCGGGAGTAGAAAGTTAAGTTAAACGGCCCGCAACCAGTGCGATTCGAAGATTATGAGATGGACAAGAATCAAAGAGATGAAGGAAAAAGCAACGGGTGCGGTGGCCGACCCCGATCAATATGGTGCACAAGAACGGTCCAGAATCTCCAGGTTGAAGCCCGACCAGTCCACCAGCAAACCACAGCACACCACGCAATCCATCCGAGAGACCGTGGCACAGATCGACGGGCGTAGTAGAAGATTGAGTGGGCTAACCAGTGGCCCTGAGAAGCGGTGAGTTGTATCAGCAAAGCCCAAGCTTGCTGCAATTTGTTATCGATCCTTGACTGCTCCGTTGGGGCTGGGCCCGCTTGCAGTGAGAATCAGGCGTTATCAAGGTGTTTCCGAACACTCCTGTTGTCCTTGAGAGGGGTATCAGTGCCGATTGGGACGAAACAGTTCGGTCATAAGTTGTGTGAAGAGGACAAGAGGACTTGAGGTAACGGCTACCAGCGGCGAGTCGGGATCGTTCGATGGACGAATTCATATTTGCCTCAGGTGTGAAGCTGAATCCCGTGGCTCTGATTGGATTTAGCTCAAAGATGCGCTAATCCATACTCGGTCGGATAGCACGAGATTAGGCCAATCAGAGTGATTCTACCACCCACGTCACAGCGACCTATTTAGGAAGGAACGATGGAGCGCCTAGCTAGAGCGAATAGTTCTTTCCTTCTAATATTGGCTCGCTGGTACGGAGTAATAGAAGACATTTTATTAGGGAAGGTGCTACCCACCTACCAAAAGTTGTTGAGGAAGCTACGCGGCGATGGCCACCCTGGGATCGCGCTATGGAAGGAGTAGTAGTGCTACCATATATGGCTTGTCTACAAACGCGGTTAATTCACTCTATTCTATTCGTGAGATCTAAAAGAAAAAGCCCAGGTTTTCAAGGGTACCAGAATAATCGAAGTATTCAATGCAGTATCAAAACACGATCCCGGCGAAGTTTCGTGCTCAAATTGACTTGGATCATGCGACGGCCTCGAGAATAAGTTGAGCTCCTGGCGACCTATTGAATAATGTTCATGTGTGCTCATCCCTGCGAGCCATGTTCGAGTGCAGTTTATTGTTTCGCATGCCCATGCTAACTAGAGCTCCCAGAACAGCAAGTCCAAGTAACGTGATGAACGTGGCTCGCAACGAGTCTAGATACGCATCCAAGACCCCCGGTATCCAGTCCACTGGTGCCTTTCGGATCTCGTCAAGGCTACCACGAACCCGTGAAATGATTTCTTCCGCGTGGTCGCGGTTACCGAAGCGAGTCCAGAGGCCTTTCTTGAGAATGTTCTGGAAGACAGCAGAGGCAATGGTGATACCAATTGAGCTTCCTGTGCTGCGAAAGGCGTATGATGCTGAGGTAATCACAGCATGATGTTCATGGTCTACCGCAGAAATGAGGGCAACCAGGGTAATTGTGAGCATGCTCCCGTACGCTGTTCCCGATAAAAGAAAATAAAGCAGGGCGGGCGCCGTTGGGGTGTTGAAGCTCAAGGTACAGACCAAGGCCGAAGACACAACTAGAGACAGCATGGTGATGTGACTATAGATTTTATACCGGCCACTCAAACGCATAAGGAACCCGGCACCAAGGGACCCGACAGAGGTGCCGATGGCTTGAGGAACCAGCCTTGCCCCCGAGGCTGTAGCCGACAGGCCTTGAACCTGAAAAAATATCGGGAGATAAAAAAGGAGTCCAAAAACGGTCATTGTGGAAAACCAGTTGGTCAAACAAGCCCCCAGTACGGTGCGGTTGAGAAGCAGGCGGACCGGGATGATGGGCTCAGACGCATGGTTGGCTTCGATGTAGATGAAGATAGCCAGGGCCACGGCGGAGAGAGGTAGCGTCGTCAGAATCAGAGGATGTGTCCATGGCAGTTGGTTTCCA
The DNA here is from genome assembly GCA_027569205.1 of Aspergillus kassunensis. NCBI lineage: Eukaryota > Fungi > Ascomycota > Eurotiomycetes > Eurotiales > Aspergillaceae > Aspergillus > Aspergillus kassunensis. Next base: position 267,841 of record JAPDEQ010000019.1, on the reverse strand, counting down.
CCAGTATTGACACCAAGCAACAGCAAAACAAGCGCGGTAATCAACGTGATTGCCCCAACGAAATCAACGCGTCGAAGTTTGTCCGTTTGAGTTTGTTTCACAGGGATTTTGACGGTAAAAGCGACAAGTATAGCGGAGACCACAATAATGGGAACCTGTATCAGAAAAGCCCATCGCCACCCCAGCGTATCATTAACCCAACCTCCAAAGACACCACCGAGTCCACCACCGACGCCGAAGCAGATATTGCCGATTCCTTGCCAAACCCCACGTCGGCGCAGTGGGATCAGATCTGAGGTGACAAATGTAGCAATCGCCGTGAGGCCACCACCCCCAACGCCCGCAATAACGCGCCCCAGGACAATCGTCCATTCGCTTTGGGCAAGGCCACAGATGAGGTTTCCGGCAGCGAAAACAACATTGGAGAAGATGAGTCCTGCTTTTCGAGAGAATATATCAGTCAGGCGCCCAGCTAATGGTTGGCAGGCTGCATTGGAGACCAAGTATGCTGTCGCGAGCCACGAAAATAATGACAAGGAATCGAATGACGATGATATCGGTCCCGACAGGGTAGCGACAATGGTACTGTCTATAGGCTAGTTAATGCGGGATGCTTTTTGGATAGGTACAAGCGTGCGACTTTACCTAGCGCTGCAAGAAATACACCAACCCATGTGCTGCCCAGGACTAGGAGTAATCGTTTTGTGCTGGACTCCTCAGTCTCGACCGGTGTCTGGCGATCACCTAACAGAGGTGTTTGTTCTGATGCTGGTTCACTCCCGGCTGTTTCCGCCACGGCTGGGGGTATGGATTGGTCGGCGCGCATGGCAAGTAATCTAGACGGTGTTTATACCTAGGTAGTTGGGGATGCGTCCGTCCGTCAATTGAATCAACCACGGTGAGCTCCTGCGCATCTGACGATGACGACAATAATATCAATTCCAGGTGCAAGCTGCCAAGCAAAGGTGGGGATTCCCCACTAATTATTAAGTATGCATATCTCCCATGGATCCGCATTCCAACCGTTGGTATCGTAATAATGGCAGGAGACCGATCGCTGGTCTAATACAGGCAGCCATTATATGGCGTTTGTGAAAGCCGTCAGCGCGGCTTCGATTTCGCGGCATAGCCTAGATATATTACGATGAGGCTACTCGCAAGCTGCAAGGAGACCGGACGCAAGGAAGCAAGCAGAGCACTTGTCTCACGAGAAACATTGTATATTATTGAAGGGTCCAAGGATGGTCAAGACTTCGAGTTCACGTCTATAGTGTAAAGTATCGGGTTCAAAGTTTAAGTTTAGATGTCCAAGGATGAATGGGCTTTTAGCTTCAAGTGAACGAAGGGGAACTTTGCCTCGGTATAGAGAATGAAAGTTGTCATTTTTGTCACAGCATCTCATCATCTGAAGCTTTGTTCAGAACAAGCAACGGCAGAAGGGAAAGCAATCGGTTTGATAATCCAGTTTGAGCATACGTAGGTGTCTGAGATCGGGGTAGCTGAAGATAAAACCTGGGATTCAATGCGAGACACCACTAGCCCAAGCTAGGGAGTAAGGACCAGCAGGCCGCCGCCTTGCATCTTGAAGCTGGATGGCCCGTTAGCCAAGACTCAGGAGAAAGTAGCTGCTTTATTTGGCGCCGTATCGTGCATTGCATCCAGTGACGAGGACAAGGAACCCAAGCGGCAGCTCTGTTGAAACATGTCAAGGGCGCTCGTCTGCTGTCTCCAGGCTATGACACGCCGCCGTCGGAGACGTCGGCTCAGTATCGAGGTCCAACAAAAGCACAGCCACGACTAGAAAAGGGTAAATAAGCCAGGATCGACGCCATCAACCAGAGCACGGCTCAATGATAGGCCTACAATGTAAACAATCAAAGCAGGCTCCAGAGGCTCCCTAACGTGGAGAAAGTGAGGAGGCCACAAAAGGAGACGTCGGCAAATTAAGGACGATCAATCAATATCAGGACCGTGCGGCACCCCTGCGTCACGTGGAGACATTGGACCAGTTTAAAAGTGTCCAGTCTGACAGTTGACTTCCTTCCAGAACCCTCGTGTTTCCCGTCTTTGTTACAGTTTGCCTTGTTGACCGTCTTTTCCGCTTCAACATCTTCTTTCACTCCACTTCCACTACTCTGTACTTCCATTCCTAAACAAGATGCCTGGTGTTCGTGAGTATACCCCTTATCTCAACTCCAATGTGTACAATTTGAATCCAAACAATGCGCTTGCGATGTTGGCTAACTTATTCCTCATTATACAGCCCCCGATGCGCTGCAGCAGTTGAAGAAGGGCTTCAAGGCCATCTTCCGTAGAAAGAGGAAGGCGGCGCAAGCTGCCCCTCCGGCGGACAAGCCAGCAGAGGACAAACCAGAGGACAAGCCTGCGGAGCTTCCAGCTGCCCCTGCTCCTGCTACTGAAGCCAAACCTGCGGAGCCAGCTCCTGCTGCTACTGAATCCAAGCCTGGTACGTTTATCTACGTCGTCGCGCACCAATAGTCCCTCCACGAACTCCTCGCTAACACTGAGGATAGCCGAGGCCCCAGCTGCAGATAAGCCTGCGGAGACTGCGCCAGCCACTGAGACAAAGCCCGAGACCGCCGAAGCTGCTCCAGCTCCAACACCGGCTACCGAGCCAACCCCCGAAGAACTCGCCACTAAGGCCACAACCGAATCATCCGCTACCGCTGCTGCTACTGCTCCTGTTGCTCCTGTCGAGTCCTCTCAGGCCGAGCCTTCGATACCCCCGGAGTCCAATGTCCCCGAGACTCCAGCTGAGAAACCCGCTTCTGAGTTGGCTGCGGAGCCTGAGAAGTCTGCTGAACCTGATAAGTGTGCTGAACCTGCGCAAGCTGCTGCAGCTCCTGAACCCGCGAAGAGTAAGTCCCTTATCCTCCGATTGTTACACGCAACCGTGCTGATCGAGCAAAGCTGAAACAAAATAGAGGTCTTGCCCCTCAACTAGCCATGTCATGATCTTCAGCCATGATTAGCTCACCTGCATTCATAGTTGCAGATCTACTACGATCTTCTTGTCTTGTGTTCGCCTAATACCCCACCGCGAAATTGCCCAGTCATCTTGCTTTTTATCGTCAATATGATTTCGTACAATACCCTGTGCTTTCTTTTTACAAGTCGTGGTGTCGATGTTTCTCGTCATCATCAGCCTCAATTGGCCAATGTCACTTATCAACCTGTTATACCATTGCCATGCGCTCTATGATGGTACACAATAATAGAGTGAATGAACAGATTCAAATCCACGAAATGGGGTATCAATGACCAAAATGCATGCTAAAGAGATGGTTAACCCGATAACATTTAATCGCTTTCCTGCGCAGAAACATCTCCGTCGGATTCTGCTATAGGGCCACCCGCTGCGGCCTTTGAATCCCTCGCCTTCTGCCTTCGCTTGATCTTCCGCTCCCGGTTCTTCCGGTTGCGCTTCTCTGCCTCGGTCTCTTTGGCCTTCGCTGCTGCTGCAACCCGCTTCCGCAATTGGACTCGTCGCTTTTTCCCGGGCTTCTTGCGGGATAGAGGAATCCTCTCCGGCACATCCCTAACACATGTAATGGCAGCAGACGTCACCGTACCCTTTTCACCTGGAGGCAATTTCGTATGTTCTCGTTTCAGGCGAATGACTCGCCATGGGAGGTGACAACCTGGCTACAATCCACCGAGACCAATTAGCATCGTGTAAAATACCCATTGAAAGCTAATAGGTTGAATACACTAGGGTAGGCAGGAAGTCAACTTACCCAAGACATCCCAGACCACTTAACCATATCTTCCCCGCTAACAGCCACATCCTCAAACTGTTTCCTCCTCAACAAGCCAGCCTCTTCATCTTCACCATCATCCTTTGCCTTCTCCCCGGACATTAACCTCGGCGTGGAAAAATAATAAGCCCACCCGCGGGACGGATTCACGAAGCGACCATCACCGGAGCCCACCGCCGTAGGCGTCGGAGAGCGTAATCGGATTCGTAGTTTCTGTGCTGCAGCTATCGTTGGCTCCGACTCTGATGCTACTGTGTTATTCTGGCCATCCCGAGTTCCATTCCGGTCTCCACCTGAAGGTCGAGGCGCAGGCGCGCTGAATAGGCGGAACTCGAATTCTTGCTCCTCGTCTTCATCTTTATTCTGATTCTGAGCTGGTTCTTGTTGCTTTGGTGTTGATTTCGGTGCGGTGGGTTCGGGGAGCGACGCGGGGGCCAGATCGAGATTTAAGAGTGCGCTGAGACGTTTCTGGGCGTCTGGGTAGGCGGATTCGGAATCTAATTCGGGTTCTGGGGTCGGTGAGGAGGAGCCTCGGGATAGTAAGTCATTCCGTCGGATGCTATAGAGTACAAGTCTTCAGGGATGTGTTCACTGCGCAATAAGCCGGTAGGTTGGGTTGGTTTTAGAACGTACCGTTTTGCGTCTGGGAGGTCGAACATGGTTGATGAGAGATAGTCGTCTCTATGTGGTAATTAGGATAACAGTATAAATCGATTCTTAGCTCATGGGGGCACGGGATGGAGGGTGAGCTTAAGGTTGAAAGGAGTTGAATGTTGATGTGTGGACTGCGGAGAAGACGATTTGAAAATCCGAGGCGAGTATTTCCACTGGCGAGCCAACCTGCGGCCACGTCCTAGTCCCCGAAGCTTTGGCTGTCTTACTTTACTATGAGAGCCGAGGCGAAACAAGACATTCATTTTTAGAAGACAGTGGTCAATTTAGGCTCTCACAAGAGTGACACGGTAAACTAAAGAGAATACACACGCATGGCCGTCAAATAGGTGATCCTAAGTAGATCAGACACAGCGGCCACCATCGACCTAAAACAAGATTAGCAGGAAGAAATTCTACGAACGGCGAGCTGGTTACCTCTAACTCAACTCCTGTAATGAACTCCGCCTCGTCACTAGCAAGGAAGCTGCAAGCATTTGCAACATCTACTGGTGTAGAGCCTCGACCTAATGGTATAGTTGACACGAACGCCGCACGATTCTCTTCTGTGTCGGGTTTTCCAAGAAAGAGATGTGTTCTGGTGCGATAGCATTGATATAAGTAGAGGCTTGTACTATGATAAAAGCGTACTCACAGCCCGGTACTTCCAACGACAGGACATACGCAGTTGAATCTGATTTTTTTGGGTCCATACTCGACAGCCATCGTCTTGGTAGCAGTGCTAACAGCCGCCTTTGATGCATTGTACCATGTCAAGCCCGGGCGAGGGCGAAGAGCCGCGGTGGATGAGATTTGGATAAAACAACCGGGGTGGTCATTATGTAAAAAATGCGGGACGAAGACATTGGCGGACAAATAGATCGACCTGACGTTGACGTCCATACATATATCAAAGTCGGTATCAGTCACTTCTTCGGTGGGTTTATTTCTGTATGTTGTACCGGCGTTATTGACCACGATATCAAGTTTCCCGTATTCATCTAGAGTGCCCTCGAGGAGAGCTTCCCAATCACTTCGTCGTGTCACGTCCGTACGAACAAACCTGCTTTTCAGCTCTTTTGCGACTCGCTGACCACTTTCCTGTGAGATGTCGGCGATAATAACTCTGGCACCCTCCTGGACGAACTTCTTCGCAATTCCATACCCGAATCCCGATCCTGAACCGGTGACGATGGCAACTTTTCCCTCCAAACGTCCGATAGTGGTGACATTAGTCATACTGGAAGAAATTGTAGACATTTATGGAAAGGTAGGGTAGAGTAATGAGAAAGAAAGCCAGGTCGGAAAGTCCTAAGTGAGAGATGCGGGGTGTTGTGCCACCCTCAGGCTCTCAACGAAGGTTGAGCCTGCCAATATCTTATCCTTGTCACTTTCCAATGGCTTGCAATAAGAGCGTTGTATGCACATGGTCAATCCTCATGCTAAATCAAGAGTATATGATAGCCTGGTTCGCTGGTTATGCATGCTTCAAGCCATTAGACATTTCATTTTTATTTTGGGTTGGCCGAGACATGGTATTCTCCAACCTTGAGTGCCAATTGTTGTGATTAGCAAAATGGCGGGCTTTGCCAAAATTTTGAGATCAATTGTCTGTGATCAAGTGTAGGTGGTGAATGTGATGAAAGGCTGGATGTCATGGCCATGCACGGACCACATCTATTGCCGGGTTCGTCCGTCGCTCTTGTGGCTGGTCTTTGAGCTTGAACCTCCTGCAACAAAGCATCCACTGGGCCTTTATTTTCTTCACAGGCTGATGCATTCCTGTGTCACTGAAATACTATCAGTCTTTACCTACTCCTGCAGTTTCATGGGCCTTTAAACAGATCCTCTTTATTATTCCGTCACCTCTGCTATCAGTCCTTGGATGTTTTCGCATTTCATCATACCACCCACCCGGCTTTACACTACGATAAATGGGGGTTTGCTCTTCTTGTCTCGGGGGTAGTCGTCGAGACAATACCGATGTAAGTCCTTTCTGTGTTTCTCTTTGGGATTACCTCGGGGCGCATTGCGAAAGCCTGTGCGGTGGTCGCGAGTTTTGGCTTGAGTTAATGACTGACAAACAACCTCTCCCTCTAGCCCGAGTCATCACGATTGCTCGACGATGACATCTACGAGCCCGGGTATGGCTATGGAGCACTCAGTCAGAACCAACAAGGGAATCAACCCGACACCGGATACGTAAGGCGAGAGCGCGAGGCGCTCGAAGCGATCTGCCAGCGAACATCGGAGTGAGTACTATCCGCCGCCTTACAATCTCGCTTTTTAGAGAATTTAGGCTGAGACGCTGTGTTATAGTTCTGTCATCGATATCTGGTCTCTCCAACCGCAACCCCATCTCCAACCTCAAGCAACTCTCCATAACTCCGTTTCATCCTCCTCGTCGAAAGCGCGCGGGCCCTCTATAATAGTCACGGCAGCGGACACAGACGCACCCGACTCGGCATCAACGAAGCGGGCGACCGTACCGAAGCATTGGGGCGAAGTAGTCATCAACCCGCGAAAGGGCAACCGCTCAAGGCCGGGGTCTGGTGTTGACGAAGTCGGCGACAAAGATGTTTTTGGCGTTCTCAAGGTTACCTGAGTGAACCCTGAGAGCATATCATATGTTCGAGATGAGACGACGAGGTGACGAATCATAAAATTCATCCGATCCAACTACACAGCACCCCTTCCCTCCTTTTTCCCATTGTGTCGCCGGTCGACCGGTCCAGATTTCTGTTTATTCCCTCTTTCCGACTTTCCTATCTTCTTTTTATCATGCTTCGAGTCATTCAGTACTTAATACCCCCGAGTTTCAATTTGTCTTCAATTCTCAATGTCCAGAGTCTCTTGGTTTGTTGTGCATTTGCTTTCTCAGTACTAATCATAGATGCCCTGTTGTGCGATGCTATACTTATTCGAGGTTTATGTACAAAATTGAACCTAATGGCAATTCGACATGCGCGATTTCATGTGCCATATCGAAATATTTGGGTGTTGCCGTACAGCCATGGCTTATCTAGTTCCTACAATCCTGTTTATCTAATATTAGCTTCCCGAGCGGCGAATTGGGTATTTAGCAAACGCTGCACAGTGGACACTAAATTGGCCCTAGATGATGTCTACATTCTCCACCTTCCTCCGGCTATGGGTGATATATATGGGCATGAGTATGCCACGCAGTAAGCAATGGATAACCAGTGCGACTAGCAGATATTCATTAGTTGTCATATAGAAACGAATATACATATTTTAAGGGACATAAGAAGTCGGAGCCGGGGGGCAGGAGGCGGCTAATGAGACCATGTCAAACCCGCAAAGAGGTCGGGGATACTGCAAAAATGGACCAGACTCCCCTGGCTCACATCATTTCAATGACCGGCGTGGTGTATACGCCTCCACAAGAGTCGAGAATTGAGACTCCGCCGCAATAACGCCTAGACTAAACCCCTTCAATCCAACAAAATCATGGCGTGAGAATGACCGACGTAGTGTACGAAAGCAATCCGGGAATATCGCGAAAGTCAGAGGTAACCAGGTAGAAAGCTTCAAACGTCGTCTAATCTGCCGGCCGGCTCTTCTCCGTCTGACTCATAGCTACCGGCTGAGCTCAGCTCGTCTTCAGACTCTGTATCTTCCCCGGCGTCATCTACAGCCTCTTTACTGGCATATTTTGCGACGTATTCTATAAAATAAAAGGTCAACGCTGTAACGCTCAAAGAGGGACCATCAATGATTCTCACCTTTGACTTTCACTTCGTAGCTCTTAGGTTCCCTCATCAACATTGCAGCAGCTTCTCCGTTCAGCGGATCTGAAGGGTTAGGGTACCGCAGTAATTGCGGAAGGAAGACTTCAAAAATGTTGATCATGTCGTACATAGGAGACCAGGTTTGGTTTATGACGTCTAGACAAACGGATCCTGACCTGATGAACCGGACTATTAGTGATCTGCACCACCAATGAGGGCTTAACGTACAACTCATCGATGTTGGGATGAAAAATCCGGTTTACGAATCCAATGCTAGGGCTCTTATACGGATATTGATCTGGGAGCTCAACATGAATCTTCCAGTGGCCGCCGGCAAAGGGCGCTAAACAATAATCCTGTCAGCAAGAGGACGGTGAGTATTGGGTTCAGGTGCAACGTACTCTCTTCGGGGCCCTTAAAGCGAACGTAGAATTCTTGCCTATAAATATCGACGTCAATCCAAAGCACTCAACCATCCCTAGGCCAAACGTGACTATATCATACACTACATCGAACAGTCAGCACTGGGCAAGGACATAGATCCAGAGCCACTCACTATTATCATTAACCAATGTGACCTCGTAATCACTCATCAACCTATAATCCCCATCAGTGTCAAACCGTTGAATCTTATCTTCGCGTATAGGCGCTATCTTTCATCCGTAAACGCGCGGAATTCGATAAGGCCGTGGGTATGGGGAAAAGGCATACATCCTGCCGTGCGGTTAGTCATAGAAGAGGGATGAGTGTTCGACAAGAACGAGATATCGTACTTCATGACCTGCGGAAAATGAAAAGTTTCCATGTCAGTTGAATTGCCAACTCATCGGTCGATCCATCACCGGAGGGGTACTCACATCAGTCTCGATTCTCCGCTTCGGGCTACTCATTGTGAAGGACTCTGTAGGTTTTTGTCGCAAGATAGATAGGGAGCAGAATCAATTCTGAAATGCAGAGGGTAGCAGGAGCCCAGAAGAAGGGCTGTGTAACTGGGGTTTGATTCAAAGAGATCTCCAACTTGGAGGCGGGGAAGTAGGAAACCAGGTAGGCGGCGGCGACTGGGCGCAAGAGTGAACAGAGAGTAACCAGTTGATTATAGAGAGAAGCTGTGCAAAATCCAGGACGTGGTCAAGATAATATTGCAAAGAATGAGAGGGATGCAGAGAAGTTAAGACGGCGGGGGTGGTTGAAAGAGAGGAGGCCCAAAGGATGTGCCCGGACGGGGTTTGTCGTGTCCGGTAACGCCCCCGAATGGCGCCCGAAAATCAGGCCCGGCAGTCACTCGCCGGCGGCTGGTCAGGTGCCGACCACAATGACTTGGATAAGACCTATGTCATAAAGAAACCAGTGGAATTAGTCTGCTGGGTGTCATATTTGTTTCATGCGGATGACAGTTTGACAGCAAACAAACAGTGAATTCTCTACTTGATGCATACATACTGTTGTACGCAGTATACTCCGTTTTCTGGGCATTGGATGATAATCATGTGCGGGCCTTGACTGGGGGATGGGCAATATCATGACAATCATGCTACTTAATACGCATTTATTGATTCAGCAGACTATAAGGTAATATAATATAAAAGGACTTTCCCAATTTATACGAAGCGCAAGTCCTCGCAGCAGTCTCAACTCCGTCCTCTACATAGACATGGGATGAAAATGATGTCATCCGCCGTGAAGATTGGGTGGTTGTACTCCGTACAGGCATGTACCTATGGAAGGCTTTAGGCTATATGGTTCCAAATTGTTGCAATGAAGGGAAATTTCAATGGATCTCCTTGTCAAGAAACCAAAGTCGTTTGGTAACTCGACCTTTTGGTCGAACTTTGGAGTTGGCATTCAGGAAGAGGATTCGATTACTCCGTAGTAGTGCGGAACATCTAAAACTCCGAGTACATAGCGGTATGTACCGCGCGGTACTCATTTAGTTAGTTATGTTAGCCATCTTTGTAATCTATACCATGCCCTGCTATGGTTGTTTTCAGACACCACGACTCATCGGCACACAGTGTTATCAAAGTGAAAACCTAGGTCTCAGAGTAGCCAGCTTCCTGCTAAGCAAAAATGTCGCAACGCCAGAGACATTCTCGTGTACACCAAGCAAACGTAACAGCCTGCATGAGATGCAAGTCTAAAAAGCAGCGATGTGACTAAAACCTTTCAGCTTGTATGAATAGCATGTCTGCTGGTGTGAAATGCGTGAATGTTGACCTTGATGGATTGGTTACCCCCCCCCCCCTCCCCCCCAGGTATGTGACATTTTCTTGTCTCGCATCAGCCATCCTGTTGTACCAATGAATTTGATCAATTATTCCACCCTGACCATTGATATCTAGTTATATCAGGAGCCTTGAAGATAGGGTTGACCATTTGGAAAAACATCTTGTCGCTCACCGCATAACAGCTATGACTTACTACCACCAGAGAGCACTCGCTCTGTTAGGAATGTACCTACAAGATCCCCTATTTCAACCAACGAGGCTGCGCCATTGAGATTACAGGTACAGGCGTGCCTGATCTATTAGTAGCCCCATGAGCTACCTAGCAAATGTTTCATCAAACTTTAATGGAAATCATCAAAAATTGTTAGATGATTTCCCCTATGAGGCAGAAACAGCACTTCCGTCTCGAGGGGCTGCCGTTACCCTTTCTGACGCATACATTGAGCACAGCGATTTCTTCTCTCCGATATTGATCAAGTCTGAAATCAGTCTTACTCTAGATCTCCTATACATGGATGGCAATGACTTGTCCTCGGTCCCATCTCAAGACAGGTTCCGCGTAATGCTTGTCTTTGCCATATCAGCCCGTCTACTGAACCGAAAAGACGCTTCGTTTCCAGTGGCACGATTTGAAGCTTATTATCATTTAGTAACGCGCATCCTCTCGCCAAATCCAGATCTGATCGAGACCACTGGGTTGCACCAGCTCAATAAACTTGTTTTACTCAAACAACACATGTTCTTCAGCTCCAACCTCACTTCCTTCCATGGCTGTATGGTAAGTACCGGCCCAGGGTCCAGCGGTGCCTCGGTATGGCGGTCGAAATTCCGGTCCGTTGTCTGACGCAAAGATCAATACGGTATTATCACGTAGCCCGAGAGTATTAATATGGTCGAGCAGTTGTCCAAGGCGATAGTCCATCTCTGCTTTTGAGTCGGCGAATTCCCCGTTGCCGGTTTTACCTTCAAAGTCCTTGTGCGGTAGTGTCTGGAAATGAAGATGCACCAGGGGATGATACAGGAAAAGGGGCTGTGCAGCTTCTGCTTGTCTGGAGACCCGGTCCTTCGATTGATCAACCAGTATCTCGTCTATCTCTCTTCTCTTAGTCAGGTCGTATATACAGACATTCGCCGATTGCTGGCCTGCTGTTCCCTTCGTGATGTATGGGAGCTCGGCCACTTCAGGCTCAAACCCCAGAGCTGAGGTGAATTGACTTTCGTCTGTTGTCCGTGGGATGCCGAACCACTCGTCGAAGCCGCGGTCAGATAGGTAGCCGTCGGGTCCGTCGCCTAGATGCTACTTGCCGTGGTGGGCCGTGGCGTATCCCTGTTCTTTCAAGCATTCCGGTAATGTTTTCTCCCAGGGTGTAAGTCCTTGCGGGAAGCCATAGAGCACGGATTGAAGGCGTTCGGTGCGTATTGGGTGTCGGCCTGTCATCAAGGCTGATGGTGTTGCAACGCAGTCACTCTCGACGTTGAAGCTGTGAAGAAGCAGGCCTTCGGTGGCCAGGTTATCGATCCGGGGTGTAGCTGCTCCCCGAAGAACACCGCCCCCGTAGCATCCCATCTCTCCCCAGCCCAGATTATCGGCGAGGATGAGGACAATATTTGTTTTTTGGGGGTCGTTGGACATTGTGGTGGATCGGCTGAGCGCTATACAACAATGCGAGCAGAGTAAACCAAGCAAGGGGATATTGAAAGAAAGCGAATTTATAGCATGTGTGCAGTGATAGAGTAGTATAAGTTTTGCGAACTCGACCATACCTAAGCTCATATCCGTTGTTTCCATTATTTCGCTCATCGCCGACGCTGACCTCTGACTCGCCTCCAACTCACCTCCGATGCTATAGAAACTCTGTCCTTACATCCTCTGATACTGAGGCTAACGCAATTACAGTTGAGCAACTACCTTAGCGATATTCCTACTCTTCCTTCTCTTAGTTCCCAGTTCTCCGGTTCACACAAAACCAGTTGCATCGCTCCGCTGTCTGAACTATAGCCGAGATGTATGGATATACTGACCAATGTTACCATTGGCCTACGCCTATACTATAGGTAGCGCCATCGCAATGAATACTAAGGAGGCTATTATGTATCATTACAGATGTTCAATGATTTAACACTTGTAGCATGTGCATCATAAGCGTACTTATTTTCCTGCCTTGCTATGGACCATGATCAGTTAAGCATGTGATAGATACTGGTTTAACCCTAAGAAATGAGTGCTCAGCTGTACAGGCACACATGCAATGTTTTATTCTTGATTGACCATTATCAGTAATCCAATATAAATGATTTCCACAATGTCTCAGTTATTTTCCCGGATCTGGGGTTCCACAATGAGAAATTATATCGCAGATATATATATATAATGTTTTGTTAAAGATATACTAAATCGGAACCGAACACATGAGCACTGAGCACTATCGCCAGAACATGTAAGGGCAACCAGTACCGGCAATCCACCATATGAGGCTATGACAGTTGAAAAGACATTGAAGCCATCATAATTAATTCGGTTGTACAGAGTATGAAGCTCAGACTTCAATGATGGGTGTGAAGCTCTATACAATTCAAAGCTAGACCACATCAGGTGCGGGGTGCAGGTTTATGGATGCCTCAGGCCAAATAAGGCTTGACCACCTGCTTCCAATCAACTCAATCCATCGCGGCCTCGCCATCATCCTGAAATAGCCAAATACCATATCGCTCCGTATATCAAGTGACAGCCAGCTGGAATCCAACTCATTACCTATACATATAGGGGCGTTAAAATTCAAAAAAAAAAAAAAAAATGAGCTCTCACTCTCCTCAAATCCCGTCCACTCGCAACTCCGCGAACCCAAACCCTCGCAACCGACCATCTAGCCAACGAGAAAGCTCGGACCAAGCATCTATAACCAGAAATGCACCTATTCCCGATGACGAACATGGCGCAGATCTCCCGTTGACCATGTCCGCGTCAGTGGTGCTAACCAGCTTACCACGCGATGCTCATCAAGCTCTGGCGGATGCCGAAGCTGTTGACACGGGCAAAGGTACTTCATAAATGACACCTTGCTCACACATTCTCTGCTTCACTTTTTTGGCTCCTCGTCTTGATTCTTACTCCTCTCGTGGCTCGAGTCGGCGAGCTGAGCTTGGTCCTGTTACTATATCGTTACCTTAACTACATACCAAGGCACTTAGCTAACTTCCCAACAGTCACCGTCCGGTTTCAACCGTTAGCTTCTGCTCCTATTCTTAAAACCCGAGTGTTCAAAATCAGTGCCTCGCAGAAGTTTGAGACTGTTGTCAATTTCCTCCGGAAGAGGCTCAATTGCAAAGACACGGACTCCGTCATCTGTTACGTGAACAGTGTCTTTGCTCCTGGCCTAGACGAAGGTGTAGGAGGATTATGGAGAGTAAGGACCTTGTCCGGCTTTGGCTCTCTCACTCAAAATTGCGCATCTATCTAATGCTTGATGATATAGTGCTTCAAGACTGATGACCAACTGATCGTTGCTTACTCTATGACACCCGCATTTGGTTGAGACAGGGATTGAGAGGAACTGACTTGATTTCATTTGTGAAAACTCCCGACACGCCTCATACAGCGTTGGACCGATCACCGAGCGAAACCCACTCAGCCAACAGAGACGTCCGTGAGTATAAGAATGCTTGTGAGGCTCAGAGCAGGAACCGACTCGTTGTAGTTGGAAGTCAAATTATCTGCTAGGATTTTGAGTGTTGACAGTGCCGACGTCAATACAGTACCTGGCTTGTTGGATATTCGTTGCCCCGTGGAAACCTCGATTAGAAGCAGTGCTTGACGATTTCTTCCACCCTTAGCAAAGGGTCGTCTTATGGATATTGTGAGCCTATATGAACTAGGAACCAACGGCTTTCACAGAGGATGTAATATCATCGAAACGATGAGAAGAGCACTTCGCCTACCCAGGAATGGGATTGATGTTGCAGCTGAATGGTAGCTTTGAGGAAACTGCTCGACTAGTGCTCAAACGTTTTAAGAGATTTAGGTACCTCAATCGCACATGTTAAGTGAACTCAGAAAAGGGACATTCCCACCAAATTCCTGCTGTTCTATGAGCTCCCAGTAGTTCAATTATTCGAATTTCGTGGCCCTTGTATGTAAGGAACGAAGCTCGGACTTAACCGCATTTAAGATGACTTCCACGTGATCGGGGCTCGAAGGAAATGCTTGGCAAGACGCCAGCCATGATCTCGTCGCGTTATTTTTTCGGCATTTTCAGTCAGCTTCTCCAGATCCCCGCATTCAACTTTCTCACGACATCTACGACAATATCCACGATAGTCAATAAGCTCAAGGATTAGATATACCCAACGAAATATTTGAACCCGTCATATTTAAGTCACCCCGATGGCAGATGTCCGATCACTGCTCCGAAGCGAGCTTGCCTCGCGCAAGGGCTCGCCCCAGAGTAACACACCAAACCGCGTCACAAAAAAAAGAAAGGTTGATCCTGCGGAGACAATAACGCGCAAAAAGGTCCGGCACACGAATCATGACCAACTTCTCGCAAATGCGCAAGTTCGTCCGCTGAGCGCTCAGGTTTTCGCCGGGGAAGATGATGACGTCGAAGCCTCGCCGCAAGATGTCCACATGAAGACAGATACAGATACAGACACCCCAACCCAACCCGATGTCACAGAAAATATAGTTGATGTTGAAACAACTACACAAACACTTAAACCTCCTTCTATACCTATAGCACCGGTTGCAGATACTCAAGCTGTTGATGAGGATGAGTGGGCAGCATTCGAGCGCGAGGTTGCTGCGCCAAGCCGGGTCCCACAGAAGCCTGCTGCTGTTGTCGCGGCCGCGACGATATCGGCGGCGCCTGTTACTACAAAGGAGCTTGCTGCGCTTCAAGACAAGGATAATGAGACTATGAAGCGAAATCGGGAGGCGGAGGTGGTGGAAGGTGAACGGGAGGATGCCGCTCGGTTCCTGGAGGAAGAGTTCGATGAGATGGAACAATTAGAGGAACGAGTAAGGCGGTTGAAGCATATGAGGGAGCAACTACGGATGAAACGGTCGACGGAGAGCGCAGAACGAGACGAGGCTGCGCCTGCTAAGGCTGCTCCTCCCGAACAACTCGCAACTCCGGCGGAAGCTACATCAGTCGGTAATAAGAACTCAGATGACGATGAAGATGAAGATGAAGACGACGAAGACGATGAGTGGGATAATTGGAGATTTAGGTAATGTTAATGAAGTTCGTGAAATCCGCAATTGGATGGGGATGGCGTCATATCTTACATGGTCTTGGGCTCTTATTTACATTGATACCCCCATACTCTGCGAACACATGGGAAATGCTTAAGGATGTACTTAGGTAGGCAGTTGCTTGATTACAACATGATTGCCATCCATCTTATCACTGGGGGACTTGGCCCACCCTCGGTATCTGGTCATGATGATTTCGATTAACGACCCAAGATGTAGTCTAGTCACGAGCTTGAAGACATTTGTGTATCATGTAGGATAATAAATGAAGTATACGTTCAAGTGTAAAGAAGATTCAAGTCTCAGGTAAATATACGCAGGTAAATATATTACATCCATCAACTCATCACTCTCCACCCGAAGGCTGCACCTCCTGTGGTTCTATATAACTGCGAAGTCCACCTTTCCCTATCTTCATTGCCTCGTGAATTTCCGCCTCTCCCTCCTCTAGAAGATGCCTACCACGAGCAAGATCGCCCCTTTGCCTCCGCTTATCGTCTTGGACTTGTTTCTGTCGCTCTGCAAGAGCATGTTCGCGCTTCTCACGTTCCACTCTCTTCCTCTCTAACTCCTCTCGCTGTTCAGGAGTAATGTCCTCTTCCGGCGCGGCAGGCAGCGTAGTGATATATATCTGTATTAGCGGGTCGCGCACTTTGGGTGACAGGGCAATGTATCTGAGGTCGGTTATGATGGTTGTGGGTAAGGCTTCGAGGCTAGACGAGCGGTTGAGTTCATGTAATGGAGTTGACTTGAGGAGTGCTGAGAGGTCGGATTTCCGAGTGCTTTCGGGCTGTTTCATTCGGAAGACTAGGTCGCGGTAGAACTTCTCCCGATCTTTGTCCGATAACTGGGTGTCTTTCATCTCGGGTTCTTTTCTATATTTGCGTCTGAATTCGGGCCAGTATAGTTTGAGCGATGCGTGGTCTTGGAGGAAAGCGAGATACTTGATGCGTGGGTCTTCCTTTTCTTGTGTTGCTTTGCGCTCTTTGACTTCTTGGATGCGGTCTCGGCTCCATAGGGACCATACGTCGCGGCGTGCTTTCATGTTTGGGAGGACGGTGTAGCGGGTATCTTCTATAATGCGACCTTCTTCGATGATGGTTTCCCATGGTGAGAACGGGTTTATGTTGTAGTCGTCGAGGAGGTCCCGGAATAGAGCTGTAGTATCCTCGTCTGTGAGCGGGAGACCTTCTGCGCCCTCCTCCCAGCCTTCATCTCCGGGTTCGCCATATTCGCCAGGGTCCAGGCCGTAGTCTTCTCCCATTGCTGCTAGTTGGTATTCGATGTCTTCTTCGGTAAACTCAACCGGACCCTGGTTTCCTTCGCTCCCCATCCTTGGCCGCTTGAATGGGTGGTCTCCTTCCCCTTCGCTATCAGTGACTTCAACCTCCTCATACTCATCACTTTCTTCCCCAGTCTCCCTGGCAGTCTCCTTAGGGGCCTCCTTAGGGGCCTCCTTGGGAGCCTCCTTGGGAGCCTTATCGCCTTTCTCGACAACGTCCGTAGCGACCGTCGCCTTCTCAGGCTCTTCACAGGGTTCACCGCGTTCGCGCCGCTCTTTCTTCTCCCGCTGGAAACGATCAAACTCGACAACCCCCTTCAGCACCTCTGCCGGGATCTTCCAAAAACTCTCATTGGTTTCCGGATTATAGACAAATCTCCTTCCTAGTCTTGTTTTCACCAGAACCCAAGGCTTACATCCAGGTATGGCATGCTTCGATCTCGGTCGATCCTCTGGTCCGCGATGGCGGCGGTCATTATACGACTTTCCTCCGCGGAATCCCGTTCGCGCCTGGCTGTGGCCCGGAGCACCGAACGAGGAGGGTCCGTATCCACTGGGTGCATAGGGTGTTGATGAGAATGGCGGTAGGGTATCTGGTGTAAGGAACGGGGTGTTGGTATTGGCGGCGGGCGGTTCAGCTATGATTGGCTGTGGTCTAGTATATGTTGACTGTTTTGTCTGAGTATTATAATAGTACGTGTGGCCTAGAGTTTTGTCAGATGCTATTTAACTCATGATGTTTTTAGAAACACTAACCAGCCGGAGCCTTATGCTCAGTCCACCCCGGTGGAAGGGGAGGAGGAGCGGTATAGGTTGATCTGAGCATTAAGTCGAGTTATTCGAATATTTGTTCAAGTGAGGCTTTCATCATTTCGCGGGCGGTAGTGAAGCTTTGCGTTTGGCCTTACAAAAAGTGGTCCGAGCTTGGCGGACGCGCCAGGACGAGAGTTGCCTGCCCAGAGCTCACCCCAACTTGCAGCTTGCTCTGAACATCCATCCACTTCCTTGCTTTCCACCACCACCGTCCCTTGTTTCAGTTGGGTTATATCTCCTCTTCAAGGAATTAATAAACCCGTCTACGTTACTGCCTGCATCCGATCGAAAATGTCACGACGTTACGATTCTAGGGTATTCCCACTCCGCACCTCATCCAGGCTGACAGCTCCGACTAACCAAATGACGCTCGTTCTAGACTACCATCTTCTCCCCGGAAGGTCGACTCTACCAGGTTGAGTACGCACTCGAAGCTATCTCACATGCCGGTACAGCCCTCGGAATACTTGCCAAGGATGGCATTGTCCTCGCCGCAGAGAAGAAGGTGACGAGCAAGCTACTTGAGCAAGACACATCTGCCGAGAAGCTCTACACATTGAACGAGTACGCCATCTCTTTAGGGGACGTTACACATCCTTCACTTTACTGATCCAGAGTGCAGTAACATGATATGCGCTGTCGCCGGTATGACCGCCGATGCGAACATCCTCATCAACTACGCCCGACAAAACGCTCAACGCTACCTCATCACCTACGGCGAGGAAATCCCTTGCGAACAACTCGTCCGCAGACTCTGTGACCTGAAGCAAGGATATACTCAGCACGGTGGTCTCCGTCCGTTCGGTGTGTCGTTCATCTACGCAGGCTATGATCCTCTTCGAGAATTTCAGTTGTATCAGAGCAACCCCAGCGGCAACTACGGTGGGTGGAAGGCGACCAGTGTTGGAGCAAACAACGCAAGCGCCCAGAGTCTTCTGAAGCAGGATTATAAGGAAGATTGTGACTTGAAGGAAGCCTGTGCCATGGCCGTCAAGGTCTTGAGCAAGACAATGGACTCGACAAAGCTGAGCAGTGAGAAGAGTGAGTCCTTCCCGAAACATTAGTCCTACATCATGGCCCACCTTGCTAACCGCATCGCCCACCCCTGCCAGTCGAATTTGCAACTGTCGGAAAGACAAAGGAAGGAAAGATCTACCATCATCTGTGGAATGCGGATGAGATCAATGCTTTGCTCAAAGAGCACGGGCTAGCCAAGTTCGACGATGAGCCCGAAGCTGGCGATATAAAATAAATAGCTCCGCCAATTGCCGCTCCTGCTTGACCAAGATAATACGATCTATTTCATTGATGCCCTAACACCCAAACAAATGTCGCCGAGACTATTCAGTCGGCAGGCCCTAGACACGTATATCCTTGACCTTTTATTACCTGCCAGAACACAAAGCCATTCAGATTGTATATGTCGCCTGCTACAGCTGCATCTGAAGCGCAACCAGCGTCGTCCATTGGTGACGTGGCAAGCAGCGACATCAGAATGAGCGCCTAGCAACATGATTCGCATGTTTGCTCTTGGTCCCTCCAATTGAGGGATTAAAGTGTTTCTAGATCTCGATAGCTTAATGGTCCACGTAGTTTGTGTCTTGTTACGTAGACTTCAGAGAAACTTGATGTGTTGAATGATGAGGAACGCTGTCCACTGTCCACGATTATATATCTAGCCAGATGGCCGCCCGTTGCATAACTTCTCACACCAACCCAGATACAGAGTCCCCTCCCTCCAGACATTCCTTCAATATGAATTCACCCATTCAATATGAGCTACTGTGGATAACACCTGATACAATGCTTCTCGACCAATACTCCTGATTTCCCCGAAGGGCGAGTGCGGTTGATAAGACACCCAACACAAAGCTCTGTTGGTCATTGAGCCTCCTTCTACCATCCCTCAATCAAACTTTCTTCAGACATGCAGGTAATGATTGCTTAATTCAAAATAGTTGACGATCCCACTAATATGGTGACATGCAGCATTGCGGCCTCAACGAGGGACAGCTTACTCATCATCTCATGTCATGTGACCGTGTCTACTCCGGAGGATGTTTGGCATGCGGGTCAGCAACAACAACTTTCTCCTCCCAACTCCTGATAATGCAACGGAATTGGGCATCTACATCACTGTCAACTTCAGCTGGTTGCCTGAATATCCACCATGACAATGGCCGTTCTCCAGCAGGATGTTTTTGCCTCTCGACTCTCGACCGCCACTTCGGCGGCTCTATCCTTGTCGAGACCGGCTGCTTTTTCAGGAATACAGGCGCTTAGGAAGTTCCACTTTCTCTCGAAATGTCACAAGTAATGGCAGAATCTGGAAAAAGAAGAGAATTCATTGGATTACATGGACTTATTGATGACGGCAATCCGGACTTTTCCTCCAACCAGCTTCCCATCCGTTTGACTTGAAACCAGTCAGATGTGAACGTACGGCTGACGAGCTTCAAAACAAGGTAGCACATGGCTATGAGACACACTAACAAATAAAAGAGCATTTGGACAAATGGAAAACAGAGACAAAAACAAAGATCATTGCAAAAGAGGGAATCAAAGAAACGACACGACAGGAACCATCAATATTAAGCCCGAAAATCTGAGACGGCTCTTCAGTCACCCGATCGAGCCAACGATTTTCAGTCTCAAACCAGCTGTTTCTTTTTGTGGTTTCGCTCTTGTTGCAGCACTTTGATTTCCCTCTCAAGGTCCGCAATGATTCCCTGAGATTTGTCGATGGACGCCACAAGGATCCCCCCTTCACGTTGCCATCGGGCCACTCGGTCCTTTTCAGTGTCTCGCCGACGACACTTGGTTTCGATTTTTTCGCAGATACGGCAGTTGGTTTGCAGAATCTCGGTTGTGCTCACGAACTTCATTCCGCATGTCTCGCCCTGGCGGGATTCGAACTCGCATCGGTGGACAAAATTGGTCCATCTGTAGTCATCGCAAGCGAATTTCTTCTGGTTGTAAAAACACATCCTATCGGAATCGTTAGCGATAGTCCATCTGGGGTCAGGATAAAACTCACTTGTCGGTACAGTTTGTTGTTTCACCTTTTTCTTGGTTCTGATTGGCTGACTTTGTTTTCTACCGCCGAAGGGGATTTGATAGGCTAGGCTTGCACAATGACTATTGAAGATTGCTTGCAGGTTCAAAGTTGAAACGACTTGTATCAAGAAGCAAGCAATTATGACTTGTTATTGCTGATGGGGAAGGATGGTCTGAAACGAAGAATGATTCATCTTAATCAATCTCTGGGAACGGATGGCCCTATTTATGTCTCATGAGGAGCTCCTATGTCACGGTTCACGGCTTCTCGTTCTACCACCATTCGCCGTCGATCAAGCCCCCTCAGCATGCGATGGCTTATCGTCTACGGCATGTTCTCATCACATTCACATCACATCCGTTGAATGTTTCTCCTGGAGCCTAGTGGAGACACGAAAAATCCACAACATTCCTGATCCGGATCAACCGTCATCAGCGGACGCTTCAAGAATGCATGCATCCTGCTGTCGTGGCAGCTTGATTTCTTCTCAGCTAGCCTGAGCAGCTGAAAATCCCTCATCTCGAGTCAATGATTCTCGGTCCGGGATCGTGACTTGGAACTTGGGGCTTAGATTTTCCATTGATCATCCTCGTTTCGTCTATGCATATGCATCTGCATTCCGCATGAAGCCGCATTTGTCGAGAACCAGGCATCCTTCACACCTACTAGATCAAAGCTCCTGCATGACTAGGCTTGTTACCTTGTGCCAGCTGTCAAGCTGTCTTACATTGGAGCCTTCTTTGCCCCCGGTTCCAAGTTAACCTTGCATTCAATTGGAAACGGAGAATCAAAACAAAACAGAACAGGGAAGGAAATGACATGACCAAAAAGCCAGGCCACCAATCGAAAATCACAAGTAAATGACTTTTGAGAAGAGCGGGGTTCGTCAAGGGAATATGTTTTTACAAAAACAAAACAATAAAGCATGTTGTCTATGGATTTTCGGCATCAGCGTGATCGACCTACTGCCCTAGCCGATTTTTTTCAGGTACCTCATCACCCTACTCTATCTGAATATTCACTCACAGCCAATTAGTTTAGATAAGATTGGGTCCTCATTGCTGCCCATGATACACACAACTTGACTTGGATAGTCCGCGGCCTGGTTCTGCCCATTCATCAAGTCGTACTTTACTCAGAGTGGGTAATAGACAACGGGATCTATCTGTCTCTCGGGCTGGCAGTTTTAAATTTTTTTTTAAGGCTTTAAATTTTTGTTTCCCCTCCGACTTTCATCAGCTAAGAGACGTGTATCAATTTCTCGTGCCAATGACTGTCTCATGCTCCCGTTCGGACATCGTTGCCCAAATGTTTCTGCCCTTCGTGGCAAACAATGCGTCACTAGTAGGTGTCGATTGGTGTCTGTTGCATCCTTTGCCGTCAGCCTTGATGTTCGCCATTTCTCGAATTGGTATGATGACCAAAAGTTCCATCAGAAGCCGATTCATTCAGCTGATCACTTTCATCTGCAGACAACTAATCCCGCATCTGTCCCCGCTCAGGTGCAGGGTTCAATTCGTTTCCAGGCTTTCCTCGGTTACGATGATAGGATGCTCTTTTTGCGCTTCGGCCATGGTTAATACAGATTGTGGCACGGTAGACCTACATGGAACCCATGCATCTGCACTAGAGCTCGGAGACTCTCTGACGTGGCGGCCTTCGTCTGGTCAATGGCCTTCAAATTTCGTCTTCCGCTGATGGGCTTTTGCGAGGAAGATGGCTATCGATGTATGTCCCACGGAAATGAACTCAGCAGGCTGCTCCGGGGCCACATTCACTGCCATTGGCGAACTTCTGGGCAATCTTCTCATCCCCGCTTAGCTGGGCGTCCTCGAGGGGACAACGATCCCGTGGATTTCCATTATTGTTGTTGTCCTAGTGTGATGGCGAAGGATCGTCGGTGTATCTCATTTGGCTGACAACGCCCTAGACAGTTGGAGAACGGAACCATGGTAGGGGGTTGATTGCCAACTCAGAGGTTTCTCGCTAGGGCGCACAATCGCAATGAAGAAGCAATATTGATGAGCTGATGCATATCCGTTCACGAGCCGATCCATTCTCTCTTTGCCACAGCCTCGTCCTTCTCTCAAGTTGTCCTACGTCGGGCAATGTCTAATCTATCCCTGGCCGTGGCGATTATAGTTTCAGCAACAAGGATCTGCCTGAACGATATGGGAAGCAATGTACACCAATCGATCTTTCTCTCCGTTTTCCTGTTGTGAGCAGGAAAAAAAAGTAATGTTGGCTCATTTGGACTTCTCGTATTTGTTGCTTTGGTTGCTCGAATACTGCTTTTGATGAACGTTGAATTTGGATTCAGCGACCCACATACGCGCTCCAGTACGCCGGGTTGTTGTGATCCCGTGATTTCTCACGCAAGCGAGCCTTCCGCGGATTCCGCATGGGCTCTTGTTTCGAGGTAACAAATGGAAAATGCCCATTGTGCCTTTGCAGTTTTAAGGTGAGAGTGCGTTCTCTGGTGTGTCCTTGCTACTCGCCTGGATTGGCCGCTCTCAAGAAGCAAGCTAAACATTATCAGCAGACGACGTCCAATAGAGTTGCTGACACGCCAATGTGTTTATGCACCTAAACAGGAACCCTGTCAAGCGGTTTCGTACTCTCTCAGATCCCAAGCATGGGACCCACCGGCTGTGCATTGGTAATTCGAGGGTGGATCCATGCACCTGCAAGTTGACAGCTGCAGCGTTTCTCTGCGCCTTCTAGGTCAGGTTCGTGGTTTCGAGCTGAATGTCCATCCTTGAGTCATCCTAAACCCCGCTGAGACACCGAGCGGGTCTTCATGCAGCTGATTTTCCAGGCGTGACTTCGACCTAGCTTCGCTTTCAATCGACAACAGCCTGGTTCTATCCCTGCAACTGAGATCATCGTACCGCGCGATACCTCCACACCTTCTTTTGCCCTTGCCTATCGGCGACTCTTCCTTCGCTTGAGTCACCGCAGGAAGATATTCGGTATAGCCGTGGCCATGTTCGTTGGGCATCTGTCCGAGAATATCACGAAACTGCAAAGATATCACAAGGTGGCGTCTTCGACTCAACTTCGAGAGCCATGCCTCTGTATAGCCCCATTGACGTGGCAAAATCTATTGAACTCAAGATGGCCAAGATCACAGACATGATATCCTGCCGTGCAATTTTCCGTTCTGCGAGGCAACTCTGCGGTCAGGTCCCAAGTTGGACGTCTCGCAAGGCGTATTCTCCTTGTGAGACATGTCTGTTTACAGTCGCGTTGGTTCTGGCTCTTCGCCCCTAGCCTCTCGCTCACCTCCTAACAGTCTGACTTTAGCATTCCCCCTGGAATTGGGAGAGGAAACTGCGCCATTCAAAAGACCATGGCGCATACATGTAATGAACCCCGGAAATATCTGTACAGTGCCGGGTTGGACGTCTCGCGAGGCATATTCTCCTTGTGAGGCGTTTTATTAGTCGTGTTGGTTCTGGCTCTTCGCCTCCCAGCCTCTCGCTCACCTCCCAACAGTCTGACTTCGGCATTCCCTCTGGAATTGAGAGAGGTAACTGCGCCATTTAGAAATGGAGCATACGCGTAATTAACCCTGGAATTATTCTAATATACAGTGAAAACGACCTCTGCATTACGCATACCCTGCTGCATGCATAGTACATTTGCTTAGTAGTCACGTGACCTTTACAGTGTATACAAGGTCCTAGATCATGACGTCAATATGACTAGTTGAACGAAGTCCTAGACTTGAAAGTCAAATTTCCATTTATCTTTCTTCATCTTCCTAATCAACTATTAAATTAACTGCAATCTATAATATGTAAGTTTTATCACGTTGAGTGTAACCGATAACTGCTCAATTGATCACATTTAGCACCGAAAGCTGTCACATACATACGAAGTGAAGCATTTCCAACTCTATCAACAGCAAACTCACAATCGCAACACAAATCCTCCGTCAAAGTTCGGTAACCATGTGGAAGGAGCTTTCCATAACCCGCCAACTCGGTCGTGCAAATCTCCGCTACACCCAATCCCCACGCTCCAAGATACAGCGAGCCAATGTCACACAGGCAAACAGACCATTCAGCAGCACCATCCCATCCTTGCGAGCATCAAAGCCACAAAGTGAAGAGGACCGGTACCATGACCGCACCACCCTAGACCCTTCACGCACTGAGACCTCGCAGTCTGCCACGACAGACGAGGTAGCAACTCAAGACACGGCATTTGATCCGTCCAACACGGCGCCTGATACCGAGATTGGGGCCTCGAAGGAGGAAACGAAGAAGAACAAGGGAGACGGCCGAAGTCCACTGGATGTCAGCGCGGCGGACAAGGAAGTTAGTCGGGCGCGGGATCCACAGGAGGGGGGTGCGGATAAGAATGAGAGGACGGGGCAAACTGTCCGGGGACAGCCGAGGAAGAACCGTGTTAGGAAGTGAGCGGTGTAACTTTGAGAATTTGCTGATCTAGTGTGTATTCGTAAATGGGGATGCAATTGGAATTTACATGTGTATCATTCGTGGTATATAGATAAATATATTATGAATTAGAGACTTTACAAAGGAAGGATGTTGATAAGAATAAGCTGCAAATGAATAGCACAAAGAGGAAAGCTCGTAAAAACACCTGTCAAATAACAATGTAGCGCCAATTCAGAGCTTCAAGTTCCTACTTCCCCAGCTGAATGATATCACTGCCATGAAGAACCCAGACCTTCTCACTACCAGCGGGAACGTCACCATTCAGTGCCTTCAGACCAGCATTGACCGCAGCCTTGCCTATCACGTCAGCGTCCTGAGCCCATCCATCCTTCAAACTCGAGTGCACCTTTCCAAAAGCACCTGCAACAAATCGAAAGACAGACTCTGCAGGCCTGCTCTCCTCCCTCTGACCAGCAATCACTCCCGGGCGTAGAATGATAGTCCTATCAAACCCTAAAGCCTTGACATCCTCCTCAATTTGGCCCTTCATCTTGGGATATCCAAAGTTCGACGTGATACTTGCACCGGTTGAGGAGATTAGGACATACACCTTAGTTCCTGCATCACGCGCAGCTTTGGCCAATTCCACGTTGAGCCCATGCTCGATTTTGTACTGGTTCTCGAAGCCACCGGCAGCGCCTCTGGTTGTCCCAAAGGACGAGATGAAGATAGATGGTGCGGGGGTAAGAGCAGAGAGCTGACTCGCCCATTTGGATGTATCGTCGGAGACGAATGTGGTGAGTTTTGCTTGAGGCGCGTCCCCTGCGGCTGGAGGGGTGCGGCGGGAGATTGTGTCCACGCGGGCAACAGATGGGTTTGCGATGAGGCTGGTGAGAATATGGCTTCCCTGAAAATACCAAGAATGTTAATGTTAGAAGTGTCCACGGTAGCTTTGCGATGCTAACTGATCGCACGAGCTGGTGGGCAGTGTCGCAACGCGTGATGTTTGCCACGCAGATGCGGAGCTTGAAAACTTACCACCAGGCCTGTGCAGCCGAGCAATGCGACGTTTGCCATATTCAATGATAGAATATGGATGTAGCTTATTTATATGATACGGAGTCGAGGACGGATCTTGAGGGAAATGTTATTTCAAGCAAAGGCCGAGGCAACACATTTTGATGACGTTGATCTAGGATAGAACATGGGTTAGACCGGAAACGGTAAGGCTTGTTATGGATGCGCTAATCCTTTCCCGGACATTCATGCCTCAGGCCTGAAGTTGGAGAAATGAATGACTAATGCGGGGTGCCGGCCGAGAGCGGAGAGTTCTGCCAGAACTTGCCGCCTAGTTCCTATCGATAAGGAAATTAAAGAAATTGCGTGATCGCCACTAGGCTGTTTTCGGTATAATCCCCTGGCATTTTTCCTGGAGGACTATAGAGAGAAATCCGCCTCCCCTCAGGTGGCTTTTCTTCTTTTCTCACTCACCCCCGTCTTTTTTTTCTGGTTATTGTCTTTTGTTCCTGTTATAGAGGATAGCAGATTGTCATATCTGGTGTCTGAACAGGCAACTATCACCATGGGCTCTTTTTCACCAGCTCTATCGACCCTCAGTGGTCCTACATATGTGACCGCCCAGACCCTCATTCAGCAGGTCGCTTATGCCCTCAGCGACAAGATTTTCGCCTACTCCCCTGAGTCATTTGATTTGGATGCTGCCCTACGCGAATGGGCGTCAAAAAAGGAGACCAATGCCAACGGCGAAACGCCTGCCGTTCAGGCTATGCAGACTCGTCAAGGCGCCGGAAACATCGCTCTCGGATACCTCTTCTCCCAGGATTTCGACTTGAAGAAGCGTCATGTTCCCCAGGGCATTGTCGCCTCATCCGCCACTTTGCCTTACATGCGTTCTGCTCTCGAGCAGCTCTCTCTCCTATACTCCGTCGCTAGCCCCGTCGCTGCCCACGTCGCCGCCGTTGACTATGCTGGAGAGGATGGACTCGTTTCTGACTATGTCTCCGCAATATCCCTTGCCGAGGAACTAGGGCTCGGCCTCGTCTCGAGTGCCTCCATCCATGAGACTCAACACATGGCTCTCCTCACCACACTGCTTGCCTCTGTCCTGCCTTCGATTCACATCTACGACGGTGTCCGTGTTGGACGTGATAACACCCGTGTGATTGACGTTCTCGACCAGACTGGCCTTTCTCGTACCTATGAGACTGTTCGCAAGACCTTGGACGATCAGCGTAGCCGCCACCTTGATAACCAGGGCAAGCTGCTCGAACTTATCCGGTCATTGAACGGAGAGCTCGGCACCGACTATGGTGCTTTCGAGTACAGCGGTGACGCTAATGCCACATCTGTTCTAGTCACATTTGGAACCGTTGAAGCATCGCTTACTGCTCAGGTTGCTCGCTCTTTGGCTAAGGATGGCGTGCGCGTCGGCGTTGTCAATGTCCGCGTCTACCGTCCGTTTATTGAGGAGGAATTCCTGAAGGTCTTGCCTAAGTCTGTGAAGAAAGTTGGTGTATTAGGCCAGGTTACAAACGAACAGGCTGTGCAAGAGCAGGGCGTCCGCTCCACACTCTTCGAGGATGTTCTTGCGGCTCTGACATTCGCTACTGACCGGGAGCAGGTGCCCTCTTGCATGGACATCAAGTACGCTCGCTCTCAGCGCTGGGACTTGATCAGCATTGCTGCATCATTCCAACTCGTGTCCGAGAAGCCGATTGTCCCAGAAACTAGCACAGTTGAGCCTCTTCAGCTCTTGGATTCTTCTGTGCAAGAGTTCACCTTCTGGGATGTCGACACTACCACCTCTGATGAGACAGCAACCCTTCTGTCCCAGGCGCTCGCTGGAGATTCAGCTAGCAATGTCACTACCAGCAAGGCGTATGACAACTTAATCCAGGGTGGAGTTGTTCGTGTGGATGTTCGCAAGAGCTCCAAGATCCTGGACGCGCCCTACGCTGTCACCGCGGCTGATACTGCCTATGTTGGAGACGTGAAATTGCTTGGTGAAATTGATGTCCTCTCTTCCGTCAAGGACAACAGCAAGATTATCTTGAACGTTGCCGGTATCAAGGAAGAGGACCTTGAGAAGAAGCTGCCTTCTGCCTTCAAGCAGGCCATTGCGCAGCGCGGCATCTCTGTTCACCTTCTTGATACTTCGGTTATCGAAGACTCTTCCCTTGAGTCTCTTGCGCTGCAGGTCGCTTTCTTGCGAGTCGCTCTGCCTTCTTTGGAGGCGTCCAGTGTCAAGAAGCTTGGCTCAATTACCGACAAGGCCGAATCCCTGGAGAATGCCACCAAGGAACTCGAGAAGGTCCTTCGTCAAGCCGAGATCCCCGAGGCATGGAAGAGTCCTGAGGAGGGTGCCGAGGCATCTCAACTCGTCAAAGACCTGACCCCTAACAGCTTTGTGCCTTTTGACAAAGCCGAAGTCGAACCTGCTAGCTACCTCCAGGACTGGCAGACTGTTGCCAAGGGCCTGGCTTTCAAGGAGGCCTACGGTGCCCAGGCCGCCCTTCGCCCTGACTTGTCTACTAAGTCTTTCACCGTCCACGTTAAGGAGAACAGGCGTTTGACTCCCACCACCTATGACCGCAACATTTTCCACATCGAATTCGACCTGGGCGACTCGGGTCTCACGTATGACATCGGTGAGGCTCTGGGCGTGCACTGCGAGAACGACCCCTCAGAGGTCTTGGAATTTATCCAATTCTACGGCTTGAACCCCGATCACGTTGTTGAAGTCCCGAGCCGTGAAGACCCCGCTGTTCTGGAAAACCGCACCGTTTACCAGGCTCTCATGCAGAACCTGGATATCTTTGGTCGCCCACCCAAGCGCTTCTACGAAGCTCTCGCCGAGTTCGCCTCCGACGAGAACGAGAAGAAGGATCTCCTCACCCTTGGTGGTCCCGAGGGTGCTGTCGAGTTCAAGCGTCGTGCTGAAGTTGACACCGTCACCTACGCCGACATCCTCCTTGAGTACCCGTCCGCCCACCCTGACTTCCACGACCTTATTCGCCTCGTCAGCCCCATGAAGCGCCGTGAATACTCCATCGCCTCCTGCCAAAAGGTTACCCCCACCACCGTGGCCCTCATGATCGTCGTCGTCAACTGGGTTGACCCCAGCGGCCGTGACCGTTTCGGTATCTCCACCCGCTACCTCAGCCGCCTCCAAATCGGCACCTCTGTCACCGTGAGCGTCAAGCCCAGCGTCATGAAGCTGCCCCCCAAGTCCACCCAGCCCCTCATCATGGCCGGCCTCGGAACAGGTCTCGCCCCCTTCCGCGCCTTCGTGCAGCACCGCGCTCTAGAAAAGGCCCAGGGCAAGGAAATCGGTGCTGTCCTCCTGTACATGGGCTCTCGTCACCAGCGCGAGGAGTACTGCTACGGTGAGGAATGGGAAGCATACCAGGAAGCTGGTGTCATTACCCTCCTTGGCCGTGCTTTCTCCCGTGACCAGCCCGAGAAGATTTACATCCAGGACCGCATGCGCCAGACCCTCCCCGAAATCATGCAGGCCTATATTCGCGAGGAAGGAGCCTTCTACCTCTGCGGTCCTACCTGGCCTGTTCCTGATGTTACAGCTGTGCTCGAGGAGGCTATTGCCGCTGAGGCTAAGGCTAACGGCAAGAAGGTCGAGACCCGCAAGGAGATTGAGAAGTTGAAGGATGAGGAGAGATATGTTCTTGAGGTCTACTAGACGCTTTCCTCTTGTCTTTTTCTTTGCTTTGTTATGAAAATGATTGCATCTCATGTACATGAATTACGCTCTTGTCTAGACCGCATCGCTTGTTTAGCGCTTGATGTTACGATTTTTTGTTGATAGACATATACCGTCCTTGTCCTGGAATTTGCTTGGTTGTGATATATTTACTATTCATTCTATAAGCTAAAGGTATCAATATTGCATTATAATACATGTCTCTCTATTAGACATGAGTCAAGGAAATCTATTGCATCTGTAGTGTGGTGTATACGGTTTCGTAAGGTTGACATCCGTGAAGGATGCTGATTGCTTTTATAACCACCTGGGTATCTACTATATACATGCTCGGTAAGACTTCGCCAATGCCCCCATCTAAATGCAACTTTCTATAATCTCATAGATAACGAATCGTGAAATGCTGATGGACATATTGAACGAGCGGCGTTGATACCGACGAAAGGGTCTCAGAAACTTTATGCCCGTCCTGCAGCTCCCAACCTCGTCTTGCCGTAGGCGCCACCTTTTTCTTTTCTTAGTTCAAGTGCCCGTCGGTAAGGCGGGGCCATAGGTGGTTGAACAGGGTCCAAGCTAACATGGTCTGGAGGTAGAGAGTAGGAAGCATCTGAGTCCCAAGCCGATAGATCACCGCAAGCAATGAATGAGGGGATCCATCGATTTTCAACAGCAAATTTTTGCGGAGTATTGAAGACGGGTTTGGGCGTCGTTGAGTCGCCGGAGTCTTTGTGTAATAGACGGATTTGGCTATCTTTTTGGTTCTCGGAGGTTGCTGAGGAGGGGATGGTTTGCACTGTTTTTGCTGTGCTGGTCTCGTCGTCTGGTACTTCAGCGGCGATATTGCCGTCTGCTGTTATGGGCTGCGGAATAGCCGCGCCGCCGAAGAGGGGGTTCTTAAGAGAATCCATGCCAAGTGATGAATCGTGAATGGATGGTGGGATGAAACCTTCGCAGACGATGAAGGCTTCTAAACTGCTAGCTCGACTACTTCTTGGCTTTGCGACGCTTACTCTTTCGAAGACGGTTCGGAGTTGAGAGTAGAGGAGATCCACGTCGCGGTCACGGAAGATTTTCGCGACGAATTTACCTCCTGGACGGAGGACACCTAGGGCTAGATTGAGGGCTGAGTAGAGTAGCTGGGATTGGATATAGATGTCAAGATCGTGTAGACCGGTTACATCTGGAGCGCCGTCAGATATGACAAGGTCGACTGGGTGTGGTTGTCGGACAGCATGAGGGGTAGAAGATGTCGCGGAGTCGTACGCTTCTGGGTCTAATGCCCGCAGAAGTAGAGGGATGGTGGAAGGGTGGGTGATATCGGCTTGGAGGGTTGTAATGCCTTGTAGAGGTGCCATGGGCTGGAGGTCGATGGAGACGATTTTCACGTTATTTCGCGGCTTCAATATCGTCGAGTCGGTTTCATCCTTGACCGTTTCCTCTGCCGCCTGGCTGGTCTTTTCCCCGCTCAATTTCGCTAACGCTGCTTGTTCCTTGCCCTTCTTTTCAACCCATGATCTACGACCAAAGCTCTCGCCCTTGATCAGCACTCGGCTCAGTACCTGACTCCAGCTTCCGGGAGCTGCGCAGAGGTCAACGACCCTCGTCACCTTCTCCGGGTTCTCATGTTCGAATAAATCGAATTGCTCGTCGATCTGGATTAATTTAAAGGCTGATCGGGCACGCCAGTTTTGTTCCTTAGCGAGACGGTAGTAAGCGTCGCGCTTGTCTTTCGAGGACTTTCCCATCTTCTTCCGTGTAGCCGCAATGCGTCTATAGGAAATTAGTCTAGTCTGCGTCGCTTGAATGGTTGGAAGTGATTTTGGATTTCTTTTGCATCGTGGGGCAGCGATAAGATTGTGATCTCAAACGGAAGGCGGTGCATGTATTCTGCCGCAATTTTTCCTCCCCGAAATCGAACTCTTCAGGTCGAAACAATATTTTGCGACCATTCGTCTCAATCCAATCTTGATTGTTGTGCCTGGTTATTATGGGTCAAAAAAGGCAGCGCGACCAGAAGGGCTCTGGTCCGCAATCAAAAAAGCAAAAGCAGGCGGGAAAACCAAACAGTCCGGCAGAGAAGAAACCTGAGCAGAAAGCGCCTGTCGCAATAGACGATCTCGATTGGAAGGAGGTATCGCTGCCTGATCGACTTGATGACTTTGAAGGTTTCTTTGGTCTGGAGGAGATAGAAGGAGTGGAGATTATCCGGCCTGAAGGCAAGGGAGAACTTCGATTCCAGGTATGACTTTGACCTGGTTTACGCTTCCAATAATTACCAACTGACCGGCATTAGGCTGCAGCTGGAAAACCAGGAAAATCGATTTTGAAGACGAATGGACCAGAATCTAAAAATTCCGAGGACAATGACGAATGGAGCGGTTTTAGTGACGACGACGAATCTGCGGACAAGGGCGACGATTCCGCAACGAAACCGGAACCCGAGACCTCGACTTTGAACGGCAAGAAAGAAGAGAAGAATGAGAAGAATGAGAAGAATAAGAACAAGGAAAAAAGGGATAAGAGAGAGTCCAATGCGAAGGAGGCTAAAGATAAGGATACGAAAAATAAGCCAAGAGAACAAAAAGAGAAGACT
Organism: Aspergillus kassunensis; assembly: GCA_027569205.1. Taxonomy (NCBI): domain Eukaryota; kingdom Fungi; phylum Ascomycota; class Eurotiomycetes; order Eurotiales; family Aspergillaceae; genus Aspergillus; species Aspergillus kassunensis. The sequence continues at coordinate 235,290 of JAPDEQ010000019.1, read as the reverse complement.
GAGTCCAAATCCCAAGATCAGAGTATCTCATCAGGGCTTTCATTTGCTACTCTTGAAGATGAAGCAGATGATGATGGTGTGGACGTGTCAGCATGGGAGCCAATCGGTCTGTCCCCGGAGATCATCACCAGCATATCCAAGAATAAGTTCAGTACGCCAACAGCTGTGCAACAGACGTGTATCCCCCAGATTCTGGATGGCCACGACGTTGTCGGTAAAGCCTCCACAGGGTCAGGAAAAACCTTGGCTTTTGGCTTACCCATTCTGGAACACTACCTTGAACAAGAACGACAGGCGCGAAAGGGTAACAATGAGCAATCAAAGGAGAAGGTTCCAATTGCATTAATTTTATCACCAACTAGGGAACTGGCTCATCAGCTCCAGAAACATCTTTACAACATAATTTCAAATGCCCCCGGAGTTGACGCTCGAATGGCGCTTGTGACCGGTGGTCTTTCGGTGCAGAAACAACAAAGATTTCTTGCTCATGCTGATATAGTTATTGGTACGCCTGGTCGAGTTTGGGAGGTTCTCAGCACTGGGCAGGGGTTGATTAAAAGAATGCAAGGCATTAAATTTCTTGTCGTTGACGAGGCCGATAGGCTCCTGAGTGAAGGTCATTTCAAAGAGGTTGAAGACATCCTGGGCTCTCTCGACCGCGTTGAGGATGGAGCTTTGCCGGACGAAGAGGATACCCCCAATGAAACCGCCCATCCCGGCTCTGAACGACAAACTCTGGTGTTCTCAGCTACTTTCCACCGTGATTTGCAGCAGAAGCTGGCTGGGAAACGCAAATGGACAGGTGCAGATTTAATGAGCAAGCAGGAATCAATGGAGTATCTGCTGAAGAAGCTGAACTTCAGAGAGGAAAAGCCAAAGTTCATTGACATGAACCCCGTCTCGCAGATGGCCGAAGGTCTCAAAGAAGGTATCATTGAGTGTGCTGCAATGGAGAAGGTGCGTTATTGAATCACGTGACAGCAACTGAGAGCTCTGCTAATGAAACATCTAGGATCTTTTTCTTTACACTCTGCTCCTCTATCACCCTAAACATCGAACACTCGTCTTTGCCAACTCCATCTCCGCCGTTCGGCGCATAACAAAATTCCTCCAGAACCTACAACTTCCCGCCTTAGGACTTCATTCAAACATGATTCAAAAAGCGCGCTTGCGTTCCGTCGAGCGCTTTTCGTCTCCAACAGCAGAGCCAGGCACGATCCTCGTTGCCACGGATGTTGCGGCCCGCGGTCTCGATATCAAGGGTATCGACTTTGTTGTTCACTACCAAGCCCCACGCACGGCGGATTCATACGTCCACCGCTCAGGTCGTACAGCTCGTGCTGGCGCATCAGGTAAAAGCGTTATCATATGTGCTCCGGAGGAAATGGTAGGAGTGATCCGTCTAGCTGCCAAAGTACACGCCAACTCGGCCAACGGCAGAAAGCTGCCGCTCGAGTCGCTGGAAATAGACCGACGGGTTGTCGCTAGAATCCGTCAGCGCGTCGTTGTCGCGGCTCAAATCACGGATGCCAACATCGCTAAAGAGAAGGTCACTACGGAAGATAACTGGCTGCGAAGCAAGGCAGACGAACTCGGTGTCGAATACGATAGTGAAGAATTTGAGCAAGGCGGAGGTTTTGGCCGAGGCCGGGGTCGTGGACGGGCAGAGCGTGACCGACAACAGAGCAATGTCTCCAAGGCTGAGCTAGCAGGGCTGCGTGCCGAGTTGAAGGAATTACTGTCTGAGCGAGTTAATGTTGGTGTTAGTGAGCGGTATATTACTTCGGGGCGCGTTGATATCGAGGCTCTACTACGTGGAGAGGGCAATGACTCGTTCCTGGGTCAGGTAGATCCTCTAGGTTTCTAGTTGTGTATGTGATACCATCATGAATATTTAGATGTTGATTCTTTGATTCTCTCTACCATACATGCGCCATATCCGATGCACGTGGTTCCTTTCCCTTTATATAACACATAGTATACATGCATCTTCCGTCCAAGCATCTTTCCCGGTCCACTCTAGACTGAAGCGAAACATCGAGATATCAACCACGAGTCCTCCAAAATTCCCAGAAGCAAAAGCACCCTCTCCCTTCCCACGCAACTTCTTCTCTTCGTGTATGATAGGTTCAATCGTTGCATTCGAAATCCCAACCATATATCCACACTTCAGACACTCCGTCCACTCGGTCACCTCAACCTTTGCAAAGAGTCCATTAAACCTCGAACTGACACATACATTGTCTGAAGACGATACCACGCTGACTTCGTCACCGCTAATAAGCTCGCACGGCGGGCAGGTCACACCGTGGGCTTGGTTATCTCGAATGAAGTGGTGTGATGATTGCATCTTGATAACTTGAGATACTCTCGGTATCTGTAAATAATATGTTGTAAATGGTCGTACCAATAAAGCAGATATGGACGATTTAGCACCGGGTAGATGAGTGCGAAGGAGGAAAGGAGCGCAGAAGAAACCACGATGTCTTAAGAGGTGGCTTGGGAGTCATCGATGAAAGTATATATAAGCTTTTCTAGATATAGAGTATTGCATATTCTGAGTGATTATTGCTTGACGAGTTGTACTGTAAGAGGTACTCATAAAACTCATACGCCATAAGATTGCGTAGTCCCAGTTTGATGATTACTTGGTGGCATCCCTTTCCTTCACTCTTTCCGACTCAAACGCCAACCCCGCACGCTCTCTCAACACCCCAAACATAGAAGACGAGTCCAAAACTCGCTCATTTATTTCTCCATACTGGTGTGCCTCTCCCAAATGCTTAAGCACGACCTCTGCTACCGGCAAGCTCGTTCCTGCCTTCTCAGCACATTCAACACCCAACCCGACATCCTTCAGCGCAAGTTGAAGATCAGACCACAGCCGTTCGCCTCGTTTCGGAAGATAATGTCCCTCTGTCATTCTCTTTGACATGACGTATGGAAGAGCCCCATACTGTTCTTCGAGTAACTCCTGGAGTGCCTCGTTTCCGATTTCTGTCTTCTCGGAGAAGACGAGCGCCTCGGCGACGAGTTCCATTAGACCGGCTGTTACGAAGTTCCTACGTGAAACCTTGTAAGATGAGGCTTACGCATAAATGGGATAGGTAGAATACCCTGCAGTTTTCAACAGACTAGCTTTCGCAGCCTCCTCGCCCATCCGCAGCGTTTTCCTAGCCAACACACCAACCAGATAAGGTTCGATGACCTTGACAGCCTCGTCGGCACCAGCAACAACGACCAACAGCCGCCCTTCTTGCGCAACCGGACTTGCGCCGAACACAGGCGCCGCTACGAAGCTCGCACCTCGCGCCCCGAGCTCTCGCTGAGCCCAAGATGATACGTCCGGATGAACAGTCGACGTGTCGACGACTATCTTACCCTGGAGATTGACCAATAGCGGACTTTCCAACATGGAGGTGATAATGGCAGTGGATGCTTTGTCGTCGCTTACAGAGATGAAGCAGATGTCGACAGCCGCTATTAGGGCTTGGATAGTGGGACTCTGCACTCCACCAATGTCGATCAGTGGTTGGCCGCGGCTCTCTGTACGGTTATAGAAGCTGAGAAGAGGGGCACAGGTCCGAGATAGATGGGCTTGGAGGTTGAGGGCCATTGCTTGGCCCATGGATCCGAGGCCTGCGGATGTCAGTTGAAGCTATGGGCTTGGTGGCAAGGCTTACCTATCCAGCCGATTTTCGGACGATTGGCGCCGACGACACTAGGGGTTTGCTGTGAGGAAGACATGGTGTCCGAACTGGGATTGAGAAGAGTGAGAAAGAGTGAAGCAGAGTCAAGGTAAGACTCCAAGACCTCGCGCTAGTCTCCAACACTATATCGAAGATCAAATATCTGCCAACTTTTATTCAAACTACCTTAACTGTTTTGCAAGAACAAGACAATTTGCTCTCCCAAGTGTATCCTCCACAATTATTCCTAACAGCCAGACTATAGCACCGAATAGGCCCCAGGGTGACTGACCTCAAAATTACCGGCTAGGGACTCTGTAGCAGTCCTAGTGTCCCTTGCCATGGTCCAGGAACTTGCCAAAGAACTCCCCCTTGCCATCATGCTTGCCCTTGTCACCTTCGTCTTTGTCATCACGATACTTGTCATCGTCCTTCTTGCCCTTGTCATCACCTTTGCCCTCATCCTTGCCCTTGCCAATACCGATTCCGACCCCGATCCCGATCCCCTTGCCCTCATCCCCCTTGCCAATGCCGATACCGACGCCTTTACCCTCGTCCTTCCCAAAGTCCTTGTCCTTTCCGAAGTCCTTGTCGTCTTTGCCCTTGCCAAAGTCATCACCTTTGCCAATGCCGACGCCAACTCCAAGCCCAATACCGACGCCCTTTCCGAAATCCTTGTCCTTTCCGAAATCCTTGTCCTTGCCGAAATCCTTGTCCTTGCCGAAATCCTTGTCCTTGCCGAAATCCTTGTCCTTGCCAAAGTCCTTGTCCTTGCCAAAGTCCTTGCCGTAGCCGTAGTCTAAGTAATGGTTAGCGGGGCACTGAAATCAGCTCTAACCAATAAGCAATGGCACTAACCGAAGTCCTTGTCCTTCCCGTAGTCCTTGTCGTCTTTGCCCTTGCCAAAGTCATCACCTTTGCCAATGCCGACGCCAACTCCAAGCCCAATACCAACGCCCTTTCCGAAATCCTTGTCCTTGCCGAAATCCTTGTCCTTGCCAAAGTCCTTGTCCTTGCCAAAGTCCTTATCCTTGCCAAAGTCCTTGCCGTAGCCGTAGTCCTTGCCGTAGCCGTAGTCTAAGTAATGGTTAGCAGGGCACTGAAATCAGCTCTAACCAATAAGCAATGGCACTAACCGAAGTCTTTGTCCTTGTCCTTCCCAAAGTCCTTGTCATCTTTATCATCCTTGGTGTCCTTGCCCCCACCCTTGCCGATGCCGATGCCGATTCCAACACCAACACCACCACCCTTCCCCTTATCTTTGTCATCATCCTTGTCATCACCCTTTCCGTAGTAGCCCTTGTCATCATCCTTCTTGTCATCGTACTTGCCCTCACCCTTACCCTCGCCCTTGCCAATGCCGATGCCGATTCCAACGCCTACGCCAACGCCAACGCCCTTGCCCTCGTCTTTGTCCTTGTCGTCATCCTTTTTGTCCTCACCCTTCCCGAGACCACCGCCGTGGTGGCCGGGCTTGAGGTCGTGGAAGCCGCGGGCTAGTAATTTGTTAGATTTTTCTTTAACCGCGTGTAACTGGCCCAGTGTTTGAGCATGGGTGGAGGGGGACGAGGGGGCATACTTGTAAGGCTTCCCGACTCGGCCTTTGCAACCGGGGAGGCGAGGGCGCCGCTCACGAGGAGCGTGATGAGGAGGAAGATGGTGGGAGGGGCGTGGACCTTCATGTTGTCGATGTCGATAGAACAAGGTAAGATCTTTTCGTGAGATAAACGAGTGATAGTTGGCTTGTAGGAAGCAGAAAAGACTGAACGATGCTGAAGGTTGTTGGATCTCAATCGGAAAGAAGAAGATGGCTGATTTATATAGACATTTTCGAATACAATATCCGACAAGCAGAGACAGATGCCCTCCGCAAGAGGCATCGAATCGGAGTTCTATTCCCCAATAATACATCCAATAATAGAATCCCCAGTTCAAACACCATAGTACAGCGCAGACTATAGCGTGGCAGCGAGTACCACAAATGCTAATAGTTCCAGTCCAGTTCAGAATTACCAATATCAACACGCAAGGCCTCGTCAGCTTTACCTATGTTAAGTGCTGAACACCCAACAGGAACAAAATCTTCTGAATCCCGCGGGACGTACAAACGACGTAGCTCTAGTTGGCTTTCAAACACACCGACGTATCTTCTCGACCACGTATGCAATAAATGCGGGTGCCATGCAAGTTCCCCTATATCTAGGGGGGATGGGATGGAATACGCCCGACTTCAAGATTAAAATGCTGGTTATAGGTATTGTCAAAACGGCCTCTGCAGTAGAACAGAGTTTCCCCACGAACTATATTTTACACACGTATACATATACTGGAGATAGAATAACGATTGCACAGGCACGGGCACGGGCACGGGCACGGACCAAGGATAAATTTTCCCCTGACATACAGCAATCAATAACTAAATAGGGACGGTAAGTATTGATTTCAAACTGGCCCAGTGTCCGTGCTGTATCCAAAAATGGGTATTGAATGAGCCCCTTGCAAATCCAGCATAATTGTCCGGTTTCAAGATATAGTCCAGGTAATGATAGGCATATATGCACATATTTATTAACATACCTGAGTCCAAACAGAAATGGCTCGAGTTTTATTGCCGTCAGTGTCATATCCCCCTGACAGGTTGCATGCATATATTCCCCCGAGAGTCGCCAAGGGCTAGAACTAACTAGGGCTTGATTACAGCATAAGTGCTATGGATATAATTGATAATAGTGAATATATAGTACTTTGGGCATTCCTGCTGTACTACAGGCTGTATCGACACGATTGCGTCATTGTGATGGGTGGTTTTCGGAGGCATATGGTGACAAGAATCCCGATTCGCTCATTCTGGACGGACATCCTGGTCGAAGGCGCGGGCACTCTACGGGAGAGGCGAATTTGGGTCGTACAGTGACGTAAGATTCTTGTTGTCTGTGGTCATGATTATTATCTGTGAGGGATACCAATGATGCCCTATATATATATTCGTCGGATGGTTTAGTTGTCGTCTTGGACCAAACCCCGTCGGCTTTACCTGCTACCTCTGGACATACGGGATTTGGCTCTGCGTTTTCATCTCTTTCTCCGCGGAGCATTTATCTTTGGGCGGTCTACCTGTAGGGATATAATTTAGAGAGACCTTGACTCGACGTGATTTGTAGAGAAATGGGCAATATGCTCTTACATAGTTCCAATCATCAGAAGGTCCAACTTTCAACGCTTGTAGCCTTGCACGCTTATACATATAGTAAACTAAACTTTTAGCCCCCGGGCCTCGTGGCTTTAGGTTTGATCTCGGTAGGTCCACTTCGGCATGCCGAGATCGTCGGCCTTTTTAGAGTTAACTTCAACACTGATTTCTACTACGGGTTTGAGTAAGATTACACATACAGTTTGGACTCTGGACAAGCTATCTTATATGCTGAATGATATCACACTCACTCGACCTTTGATGAGTATCAGCTACTATAGGGGCCCAGTGTCAGATATCCTCGAGCTAGACTGACTAATGGACTACAACATCCCTACATCATTTTCTCAGACAAATCAACTACATATTGAGCTCATACATACCTCAAACCCAGGCTAAGGATGTAGACAGTGTAGCTACATATCGAGTACTAATTAGGGCAATGTCGTCATGTATCATGAACTTTGTGCCGATAGAAACAAGCGGATGGACCCTCGACTCCACTTGGTGCCGATTCTCATCCCGATTCTCGGAATTTTTTTTTCTCTTATCTTGGCTTCTTTCCTGCGCGCACAGTCCTGAGGGCTCTTTCTGCAGCTCAGCTCTTTATTTAATTGTTCCTGAACCGTCAAGACGACTGGCAGGTTAGAGAGATATACGTACCCTACATATCACGAGATCACCACCGCGATAATTAGAGCACAACTATTCTACCGCCCTCTCTCACAATGTCTTCTCTCCCGCGAGCTCTCTCTCGCCTCCTGGGCAGACAATCACCGGCAACAGCTACAACGGTAGTAGCAGGAAACAAAACATGCAGAACACCCCTCCGCACGGCCCAGACGCAAGCCGCGCCATCCACTTTGAGGGATACACACCCACCACCGACACATGCATTCCAGCACCAACATATCCGCCCTCAAACCCCAACATCACCACCTACGACACCGACAACAAGCGACACACTCAAAAACTACCCCCTAATCCACACCCTCCGCCAAGACCCCTCATTGAAAGAAACTCGCCCCCACATCTCCATGCCCACATCCCTGCGGCCAAGCCACCTCGTCGCAGGCTCCCTATTCGGAGAAGGAAAACTCGCCGAAGCACCATACATTTTCCTATCCCGACAGCCTTCATCCCGGACCACAGAAACCAAAGCAGAGCAAGATCCGAGCCAAAGCCGCGCCGTGGCGGTCTTCCACGTAGGAAAACAGATGTGCGGACACCCCGGATACGTACACGGCGGCTTCCTCTCCGTGATGTTCGACGAGGTCTTTGCGCATACCGTGTCGCAGGCTTTCGCGAGTGGGACGGGGATGACGGCGAATCTAAATGTGGATTTCCGGAAGCCCGCGCTGCCGGGGAGAGGTTATGTGCTGAGGGCTGAGACCGTGAAAGTCGAGGGGCGGAAGGCCTGGGTTGAGGGGAGGATGATGATGATGCCATTGGCGGAAGAAGAAGAGGCTGTGATGGTTGCGGAGGCGAGGGCTTTATTTGTGGAGCCGAAATTTGCTGAGGTATGTTGATTCTCCAGTTCTTGTTGGTTTTGCTGGATTGTGGTTGCTAATGGAGGATTAGTCGATGGTTTCTGTATATCGGAATTAGGACTCACTTTTCTGATACCCTTGGATTCTTGTTTTGTTGCGGTTGGATAGATTACTGGGATAGACTACATAGACTATATAGATAGACCTAATGCAAATGGACACCTACCGAAACAGCTGAATGACTAGCATTTCCATCTAAGGTACTATGAAGAATCCCCTTTTTGACTCCTTCCCAAGCTGAAGACTCAGACAGTGAGGCATTGAAATGAATGTAAGGCACCCGAATGCAAGAAGCCCGCCAAAGACAACAAATTCGCCCATGCTCTTGTGATAATTTCCTGCTATTTGAGGATAAAAGAAGGGTATTTACTAAAACATGCATCACCTAGGGTATTCCTTTTCCTCCACCTGTCCGCACTTCCAATCAATTTGTGTGTTCTTCGTTCTGCCCCGTAGCTCACTTCAGCCGGTCGAAGAATCCGGGATAATAAAAAAAGAAAGAGGGCGAGAATTGAGTTTAGTCGAATGAGACCAACAAGCTAGCTCAGGAAAGATGGAAGGCACCTTGCCCTTCCTTGAAGGCAACGGTCAATCGCTTTCGAAGGACCCCAAGACTGCTGTAGTCGGGGAGCTTCAAGTAATTTACACAAGTCATAACACTCGGAAGGTAGTCGTCGGGGGTATAGGGCGGTTCGCTCGGGCGACAAACCACTGTGAATATTGGTGTGAGACTCTTGAAGCCTATAATATCGTTAATGACCGCATCATATTCACAAGGGCAACTATCTTACCTCCAATTGGCAATTTGGGGCTTCCGGTAACAAATTGTAAGAAGTCTCTCCTTTGCTGTGTGCTGAGTTCGCTCATTGTCTGAAGGAGATTCCGCACGCTGTGACTGTCCATGTTGAACCCGTGGTCGGCTTTAATAGAATCCATCAATGCTAGCGTGAAGTTAATATAAGGACTAAAATAGCCAGAAAATGATTCAACGACTTACTCTCAATTGTCCAGTCTTCGTCAGCTCTTCCAAACAGCATGACAAGCTCGCTAGGAGTAAACGTCTGGAGAGCGGAATAGGCAAAGACTTGCGAGAACCCGTTCCTGAAAGCCTCCACCTGAGCTTGAACACCGCTCCCTAAGGTCATATCCACGACTCTGTCAACATAAAGATCGACGTTGTTGATGGTAACCGGAATATCGGAACCGCCCTTGATCAGATCGATAGTGGGATATCCAGGAAGCGTAAAATCGAGTCCTAAATCTTCGACATGCACCTCATCCACCTTGACCGCCATCAGAGCCTGAGCCTTCTGGGCTTCCGAGAGGGATTTTGCTTCAATGGCCTTTTTGGCATTTGCAAAGCGTTTCAACAGCAGCAGAGACTTTGCCAGGTCTTGGTCAACAGCTTTAACTGTGCCTAGTGATGGGGTGACGGTAGAGGAAGTATCGGCAATTCGGAAGAAGGCCGGGTTGAACGAGATATCGATGATCCTAGAGTCTAGCATCGAACGAGCAACAAACTTGCCGAGCGTCTTGAACAACTGTAGGTGCTTCTTGCCCAAGTCTGACGAGAGGTGCTCTTCACTCATGGGAGCAGGGAACATGCCACGGTTTCCAAAGGCGTATTGTCCTCCATCGCCGCAGTCATTCTCTCGCCACATCTTGAGTTTCTTCTTTGAAAACTCCTTGGAAACTGTTGAGTAGAATTCAAGTGTTGGTCCTAACCCGGTTCCAACTTCTTCGAAGTATTCAACCTCAAGCACACTGGGAGAGGAGCCGTATAGTTCCATGACTTTCATAGCAGACTCGAGAATGCGACTTCTTGAAATGCGCACTTTTTGCCGTTGGAGACGACCCAAAATTGGCCGATCGTCGCGCCGATGATCATGACGGCCGTCATCCCCAGTTTGCGAGTTGTTCCATCGCATCATCGCTCGTGAATATCCAAAGGCAGTCGATTGAAGGAACAAATGACGCGTTTCGAAGGGGAACAAAAAAGGGAACGTGCGAGCGAGATCCTCGCTCCAATCCGGAAGGCAGCTGCTGGCAACGATCAAGGGCTCCTCTAGCTGACGATTAAGCTTAGCTGTTAGCTTGGTGTTGATGAACTGGGCCAAGGATTCCGGCTTGAGGGCTATCAAATCATTTGTCTCCGCGAGTACGTCATCAAGCGTAGTGTTCATCCCGTGCAGAACGCGAAGGAGCCGCAAGATGGAAGCAGTGGTAGGATCCTGGCTGAGGGAAGTAGGCATTCCATCTTGGGAATTACTTTCAGAAACACTGGGCGCAGCGGTAGAGGATTCTGCTGGTGCTGGGCCTGGAACTCGTCTAAAACCGATGGTGTGTACTGCAGACCAAACATTTCTCCCGCTAGGATCCAGGTGTTGACGGTTGTGATGTACAGCGCGGTAGATCGTGGACTCATTCGATACCGGTTGGCCATCAATAGTAAACTGGATATGCCAGTCCGCCGACTGGGTGGGAGCCATGACCGCAGCATACGAAAACGGACGACCAGCCATAGCCAGTGAACCAGCTCCCATGGTGTTTAATGATGACCGGGGACCGGATGACGATTTGGATACTGGGGTTGACTGAGACGGAGTTGAAACACGAGTCCCGTCTTCTTTACGTGCAGTGACCTTCCCAGACGAGGCTATCTCCATGTTCACCGCAGATGGGTCGTGGACATTATCATCAGACATGTCATCGTCAAGATCGTCCACAATAGCGTTGAGCTCTTCGTCATCCCCATCTTCATCGTCTTCATTTTCCTCTCCACTTATTTGGCGCTCATCAGCACACTCGAGTGGCTCATCGTCGTGATTATTCTCTGGATCTGGATGCTGACCGGACCGTTTGGACCTTGATCCTGTATCCCGCTCACCAGCCGAAGGCCGTTTGGCAGGTGCTTTTGACTCTGTATTACTGGACCTATGGCTGCCGGAAGGCTGTGGAGCTGATGGAGATTCGCTACCATTTGAATCATTGTTCTCGGCTAGCTGATCCCGCAGGCGAGCAGCATTCGCGATTTGAGAAAGAATTGTATCACGACTGCGAGATGTCTTGGGTCGGTCCGTCAGGCTGATCCGCGGATGAAGGAAGTCATCTAGGGCCTTAAAAGTTGCAATGGCATGGATCGAGACCATGATGTTCCGATAAGTCTTGGGAATCTCAGAAGCGTCATCAGCGACCAACTTCAGCCGGAGCTGCTTTCCAAGCATATAGGCCGCGTTGCTGCGTGTGTTCTCAAGCGAATTATGGCCTACAGTCATCACCTCAAAATGTTCAGTGCGGCTTAGGAGATCCTGGAGCTTATTTATTAAGACACCAAACGGTGTTGTGGCCGTACTCAGGCTTTGAGCTCTGTCTGAGATAGTAGAACCCATGAATGCCTGGAGGAAGGCACCGCGCGCCTCGCGCATGCTAGTAGCTATGGTAGAATATTTAGTCAGCATGGGACATAACAAGCCAAAGAAATGATCAAACTCACTTTTTGAATCGTCAAACACAGTGAGCAGTGTACTGATGATACCAGAATTAAGGAGTTCTGAACTTGTGATGCTTTTCAACGCATCTCCTTCGAAATAGGACGCGAGTTTGCGAAAGAGACCGAGCCCTTCGCCGTCTGAGTGGCCAAGACCCGAGTAGCAAGTTGCTATTTCTTTGGCAAGAGCCTGCATTTCGTTGAGAATTTCAAGGGCCTTGTCTCGCATTTCCCGGCCTTGACTAGCTTCATAAAGCTCCATGAATGCACGCGCATCGCGAACGACGAGATCATTCATGGCGTTGTCCATTCTCGCAGAGAATCCCTGACCGGACGAAGAAGAACTCTCTGAATCGGAGATATCGTTCTCCTCATCTTGATCATCATCATTGTCCTCAGAATCATCGGGTTCATCATCACGGTCATCACCATCACCTTCGACCTGGCTATCATCATCTTCCACGTTGGTTTCGGTATAACCAGAGGCAGTGGGAGGGGTTGAGCATTCGGCTTGATGGGAGTCGTCCGTGGTATCCATGGCGGAAAAGGATGGGGAGTCGCGGGGCGCTTTTACTTGCTTTTCGCTCGACAGTTGATCCTCAGCAAGCTTTACAACCTCCGATATAACGCCTTCCCGGTGGAATTGGTGTTGATAAACGTGCTCCAGCCGTTGGAAGAGAAGTTCGGCGCACCGAAGGGCAGAGGAAACCAGAGAAGGATGATCCTTTTGGGACAAGATAGCCGCCAAAAACGAAGCATAATGCACGGATCGAAGTGATTCTTCGATCAAAGACGGGTCCAAGTTTTGCAACATTTTCAGTTGCGCAACAAGGACCTTCTGGCGAACCTCTAAATTGACCGTGCTAGAGTACGCATCCGTAAGAGTTGGAAGCAAGACCAACGCAAACCTTCTCAGCTCATTTTTGCATCCCATTAACAAGGACCGTCGTTTTTCTGCGGATCCCTTGTGCGAGGGTGGCTTCGTATGCGATGTCGCATGGATGTCAGGAGAGGACATTGATTCGTCGCCTTCGGCGTACTGACGACCAGGGACTCCGGGTAGAAGCTCGCAAATTACATTCAGAGTCTCAGAGACCTGCTCTTTAGGTCGATGAATTAAGGCTTGCATCACAAGCACGCTGTCCATCTTGACGGCCTGGTCTGCAAGATCGTCCGGTGGCGAAACGCCAGTCAAGATTTGATAGAGTGTGTCGACCACATCCGTCTTCAAAAGTTCAACAGACAATCGCGGGCTTGCTTTAGACGTAATTGCCAAGACACGGAGGAACTGGGTGTGGATGTGGGGCCCGATAAGGTTCGTCGTTCCTGGGAGAAGCAAGCGAAGAACAGCCTTGAGCATTTCCGGGCTGATAAGCTCCTCCAACTTCTCTGGCTTGTGCCTAAAGCTTTCTACTATCCGGGAAACGCACAGGCAGCCATGCTCAACTACCTTGGGATCGTTGCTGGAGAGAACATTGAGGAGAGTTCGCATCACATCGCGCACAACGGGGAACGAATCGTGAGGTAAATTCCGGCAACAGTTGGCAGCTGTTGTGACCGCAGTCCGCTGGGTACTCGTAGGGAAAAAGTCGAGATAAGTTAGGCACGCCGTCAAGCCTCCTTCGCGGACGATAGATGCTGGGAAATCTACTGATATCTTTGCTAGAGTCTGAAAAGAACAACGTCAGCATTTTCGTGAATCATCCATCGAAGATTATCACGGAGCAAGAATGATGAGACCGAGTCTCCACAAAATACAGGTATCTGAACTTACACTGAGTGCCTGCTCAGCCAAATCAATGAATTGAATGTCCAGTAGCTTCTGGCAGAGGATTGGTACAGCACCCCCGTACACAACATTAGCAACCGAACCGCGCAGAGCTTCCATTAAATTGGCCAAACAGCGGCAGGCAAGGAGCATGATTTCAGGGTTTTCTTCACCGAAATCATTAGGTTGCATAAGAGCCACCAGTTCCTTTACGTAGGGATCGGGAGAAAACTGGCCGGACAGGTTGTCTTCGTTCGATACAAGTAATAGGTCCGATAGCTCCTGAAGAGCGATCAGTTGTATAGAGGGATCTTCTTTCGTTTTCAGATTCTGCAAGATGTCTCGTAGACGAGAAGACATGCCCGACATCATGCCACTGAGGGCACGAAGGGTGCTCTGAAGTCCGAGAGAACTGCGCGACCCAAACAGGCTGTTATGAAAAAGGTCTGCATCATCCTCGTCCTCATCGTCATCGAGACCCGAGGGGTTCGTGCCATCGTTACTATCACTTGGCGGGGACGGCTCGTGCTCCTCGTCCTTCTCCCGCTTGTCTATATCCTCCTCCGCTTCATTAATCACGTTATCGGGACGACTCCGGGAGGAACGCTTTTTCTGGCGATGAGGGGGAGGTGACTGGCCGGCTGGAGGTCGGTCTGAGCGAAGCGAATTAATGATTGAACCCGCTGTAGCCCCAGCAATGATAGGTGGCTGTGACATCTCTTGTAATGCCTTACCTTGTGAATTTTTGCCATGCCGACTAGACTTTCTTCTTTGTTGGGGAGGCGAAGCTGATTTTCTCGAAGATTCCTCGATGGGATGTGACGATGGACTATGAATGGAACCTATATTAGCATTGTGTTGAATCGTATCAAGTTCTCAAGAAGTCCAACCTACCCGGGGTGTGACATTGCTGGGCGGTTTCGGGTACCACGACGGGGAGCGGCAGGGGAGTTGTTCGCTCGAGGAGAAGCTGCACGCCGTTGCCGTTTGGACTTTCGAAGTGGAGATTGAGGATCGGTCTGGTCCGTGGAGTCCGAGGTTCGATCGTGGCGTGCGGGGGCTTTACGTTTCCGAATTGGGGCCGAGCCAGCGGCGGGAACTGAGGGAGACGGACCGGAGGCGACGGAGGGAGGAGAGTCTGCAGCTAGTCTCGCGGCCGAGCGAGTAATTCTGGAGGACATGAGAAGCTGAGCACTTCAAGAGCAGGATAAAAGACGGGCGAATCAAGAAATGAAGCAAAGATATAGCCACGTAGGGGTGGTTTTGGGGACAATTGAGCAACGATCGTGTGTGATATGGGGAATTGATCAAAAGATTTTGAGGACTGAAAGGCTCCATGCGATAAAGGATGCCAAGGGGATGGTGGTTCAACGCTTAGTTGCCGAAGCGTTGTGAGCGGGATACTGAAGGGGCGGCACCAGCATAGGAGAGGGAGTGCACCTGACTCAACGCATCCGAAGGGCGATGAGGCCAGCGTGGGGTAGGATGAAGAAGGGAATCTGGTATGTACCTGGCGGCAGAAGCGGAAGCACCAGCAGATGATGGCAGTGCGCGAGAGTCCTCAGGAGGGTCCTGGCGGTGAAAGTTGGGCCTTTGCCTGGCCATATGTTATTGTTACGGAGAGCAAGGCAAGAAACGCACGCTCGTCATTCAGCGCCGCTCAACCCGCCATCCGTTACTCTGAGAAGGGTTTGCCGGAAGGGTGGTCGGATTCGAACTTTCGAAGCTGTTTCAGTTGGCGTTGGCTTGAGGGGGTGTGAGGGGCGGCCGATAGGCTCAGAAAGCAGTGGGTTCCGAGAAAGGAGATACGGAAGACCTGTAATGATAAATAGTACGAAAGGAAAGTCAGGCAAATAGATGAAGATGACAAAAGTGGCGGTGCGGGCGCGGAGGAGAAGTTCAAGTTGAGTTGAGATGGAGGAGAGATGGAAGCGAGAGGATCAGTCATCTGTCAGTTAAAGTTAGTCTCGTTGACGTGGTGGGCGTTGGCTGCAGTTTGGCTCTGGTTTGGCTTACCGCCGCCAAACCTCCAAGGTGCAACCACCATGTTCACCCCACAGTTCCTCAGTTCATGGTATGCCCAAAAACAAGCGATAAACTCTGCTATAGTGATCGAATCGATTTGATTATTTGATAGACACCTGTACCAACATGCATCCCGACCACAAGTGCGGCTATAGCAGTCAACACCTCTGAGATGTCATTGAACCTCCCTCTCGAGCACCGGATGACATACATACTCTGATTCTACAGAATAGGCGCCGCATCTACTCCGGAGTAGTGCCGAGATCAACTTAGCCGCCAGCGAGGTCCTTGCTCAATCCATACCTTGGTCTGTGTGGACATGTGAACCATTAACCTCAAACCTCGCAAGAGAAGGGGTATCGTTGGTTCAATAACTGGCAGACTACGGATACTTGGGTTTTGATACTGATGCAGAAAGTCTTCCTCGAACCAAACATGATACAACACAATCGGCATGCTCATAAAGGCTCGCCTATACTCCCTTTCCCTGGCGGAGACCTCAACATTCACCCCACCTTGACCATGGTTAACTGAAAAAGTCCTCCATAAAGGCAGGTAGCTGGCAATTCAACCTTGAGGATTTCCGAAGTGTATTCCGGAGTCGGTACGGAGTAGTCTACATGTACAGTCTACATAACTACCGGAGAATACCCCGAGATCAAGCAAGATCACGTGGATGTGCTCCGGAGGCCCTCTGCCTGAGGCCGTTGAGGCTACCACCTTGAACCGTCCAGCATCTCTTCTGCCCGTCGGGACTTTTCCTTACTAGTATCATATAGATATACTATGAAAGTTGTAGTACTCCGGAGTACTGTAGTCAGATGAGGTGATCTGTAAAGCCTTCTCCGAAGGCTAGAAGAGGAACAGGCCCGCTCTGATCCGACGAAAAATTCCCCTCTTTTCTTTTCTTCCCCCACACTGCGGCTGACTAACGCTCACCTGCGCCCGCATCCAGCCTGCTCCCATTTTAGAAGTCATCTCCCCCGTCCTCCACCATGATCCTCGACCTGTTACTTGACTGAGAGATACAGACCTTTCCACCTTACGCACTTACGAATACACCCTCTGCGGCTCTCACAACCATGACTGGTATCGCCCCCGGACAGGGCAATGATGCCATACATACCCCCCCGGCCCCTCCAACTCCAACCGATGATTACGCCTTCCCGGAAACCCGTTTGAAGCGGTCAATGGACGATCCGGAAAAGACGCCTTTACTCCTCGTCGCCTGTGGTTCATTCTCGCCTATTACCTACCTACATCTGCGCATGTTTGAGATGGCAGCCGATTACGTCAAGCTGAGCACTGATTACGAGATTATCGGTGGTTATCTCTCACCGGTCTCAGACGCCTACCGCAAAGCTGGTCTGGCTAGCGCGGAGCACAGGTAGGTTTCTTTTCTTTGTCTCTGACAGCTTCGAGCGAGTGCTGATTGTGGACGTTTGACCAACAGAGTTGCAATGTGCCAGCGAGCTGTGGATCGGACCTCGAATTGGTTGATGGTTGATACGTGGGAGCCAATGCATAAAGAATATCAGCCTACTGCTATTGTGCTGGATCATTTTGATCACGAGATAAACACCGTACGAGGAGGAATCGATACTGGGAATGGCACACGGAAGCCGGTTCAAGTTGCCCTGCTGGCCGGGGCCGATCTGGTTCATACCATGTCAACACCAGGGGTCTGGAGTGAAAAGGATCTCGATCACATTCTTGGGAAATACGGTGTATGTCATGCATTCAAGTTCGTTCGAAGTATGCAAAAGCTAACTCCTATTTAGACCTTTATTGTTGAGCGAAGCGGAACGGATATTGATGAAGCACTCGCCGCCTTGCAGCCTTGGAAAAAGAATATCAACATCATCCAGCAACTCATTCAAAATGATGTTAGCAGCACGAAAATACGCCTTTTCCTTCGACGAGACATGAGCGTGCGCTATCTCATCCCAGTTCCCGTCATAGAGTACATCGAAGAGAACAATCTTTACAGGGATGACGGCTCAGCACCCCCAACAAATGACAAGGGCAATTCACAAGAGGAGCCTATAGCGTCAACTTGAGAAGACGCCATTGTAGTGATCAAACTACTTGTCCTTACCACTCCGAGCCATATCGCAGGATGTCGCGATTGGATTCAACATGCGGAGTATAATTTTCTGTGTCACGGCTTGAAATGCGTATTTTACGAGCTTTCATCATCGGTGCAGTGTCTTGGGTGATTTTTACGATAACTGCATGACTCTTAAACATCAAATCCGTGTCGTGCATCTTATCCAGGTCTGAGGCTTGAGATCAATAAGGCCACTTGATGTGTTTGTCAGGCGTCCTGTTCGTTCTTCCTTGAAACATTTTCGACTGTACACACCCGTATTGGAAGCATGCAACGAAAGCATCTTTCGACAAACCTCGCGTTTCAAGTTCTCAAATCGGCACAGCTCTTGATCAACCTTCTTGCTGGATTGGCTCGACCTGGATATCTTCTTCACCGCCACCTGTTGAGCTCGAAGTTTTCAGCGAGGTGTCTGCGTCAAAGGTGACCAAGTGACGCCGGTGGGATCTTGATATATCTTTTTGATTTATGCCGGTTTCTTTTTTTTTCTTTTTTCGAGTTATACCCTTTTATGTTTCTTGTACGGATACTTACATAGAGCACAGTAGAGCTAGACCTTACTGCCGGACCACTCCAGCAAACCCCATTTTGAATAAAACGTCCGAGTGCAATAACAGTTGCCAATCTTGTAGCAGGGTTCGCCTCTTACCCGTTTTCTTAGTGTAGAGCATACGGCATACTATAAAGCATGAGACACCGATCTAAGGAGGATAGTAAGAGATACCTATTCAAAAGGTATTTATAGCATGTTCTACTGACGAAGATCGAAATCAGGTTTTCACTACTACCCTTAACCTTTAACCCCGCGTCCTCGCAAATAAACAGAACCGAAACTGCTCGTCTCCGTCCATGGTCGAACGAACGCCTTGATCTCACAACTAAACAGCAATCGCAGCAATCCGAGATCCCCCTTTCCATTTCGCCATTCTTGGCTATCATAGCCATGCCCAACAATGCCCCCGGCACATAACTCCTGGATTGCAATTCTTGTCTAAGGCAACCTAGTCAAAGTGTTCCCAGTACTTCGCACGTTTCCCGTCCCAAGTCATCCATTTCTTTTGCCCAAAGTCAGTCTGAAGCCACCAAGTCACAGATTTGTCACTCATTTCGGCAGAATATAGCGTGTATGTTCTGATATGGTCGGGACAAACGTATTTAAGCCATTCTGGAACTTTTAGAGGCTCGTAGAGGGTCTGTTGGCTTCCTGAAGGGACAAAGGAGAAAAGCTGAGCTAGTGTAGAATCAGCAACATATTCAAGGAAATCCAATAGTGGCGCATGGTAAGCAGAGGAGAGAAATATATCAGATAACTGAGACATGATAAAGCTATGTATAAGGAGGAAATGAGTTACCGAGATTTTTCTGTGGAGTTGCGCTATAGGACTTATGGGTGGAGGTACATGCTTATTCCATATAATCTGATTATTTGCTGATAGGTCATATCTACAGCCTACTTTTGCCAAGCTAGAACTTATCCAAAAGACATAATTCCAAAAATTACATGGGGGGGAGGTGGATGAAAATGAATAGAATTATAATTAGACATACAGATCAGGTATAAAAAATAGTAATTTATAAGTATATATCAGCAAAACTATCCATCCTCATTAGGAAAGGCGTCAAATCTCTATGCATTTCAGGGTCATGAGATGTCCCTGTCGTTGCCCTGGCCGTAAGCCACGGCCAGGGAGCGGCTGGCGACGGGGGCCGACATTGGCAACGACGGAGAAGAGGAATGAACGGGGACTTCTGGAGTATAGACACTTGTATCCGAGCATTATATTATCTACAAGAGAAGTAAATGGCCGCCCAGATAGCAAACAGCTGGGAAACGAGGAGAACAAAAGTGCATCAGGCCAACATTTAGTTTAGAGCAGTAACCTGGTGACAGCGAGTCAACTAAGTCGATGGAGCTAGGGAGAAGCACGCTAAGACTCTTGGGGGACCTTGGATAGGCAGTAGTCTCTTTGTACAGTACTTTGTTTCGTAGTTACCGGAGTTTAGGACTCGCACTGTCCGGTCAGCACTGGATGACATCAGAGTATACCTATAGGGTTTATATGGATGTCCTCCTCTCCGACCAGCAGCACACATCCTTTCTGATCTCAATACCATCATTCGAGAACAAACCATCCATCATCCATCTATCTATCCATCCATCATCCATCATCCATCCATCATGGATACTACCTCCCGGATCTGGCTTATCTCTGGCACCTCGTCCGGATTTGGCCTGGAGTTGGCTAAAGTGGCCGCCCAGCGCGGGGATCGCGTGTTAGCTGCCACGCGGAGTCCGCATAAATTAGCCCAGCTCGAGTCAACCAACCCTAACATCAAGGCTGTCTACCTAGACCACAACGAGCCCCCAGCCCAGATCCAGGCAGCGGTCAAGACTATCCTAGCTGTCTATGGCACGGTCGACATTGTTGTCAACAATGCCGCCTACGTGCAGACAGGCATGCTTGAAGAGGCCACCCCAGAAGAGACTCAGCGTCAGTTCCAAGCCAATACCTTTGGCCCTCTGAACCTTTACCGCGCCCTACTGCCACACCTACGCTCTAAGGGATCGGGCACTTTGGTTACTATCGGCTCTATGGCCGCCTGGTACCCTATGGCTGGCTGCAATCTCTACAATGCCTCCAAGGCCGCTCTGCGCTGGCTCGGACTTGGGTTGGCGGGTG
The DNA here is from genome assembly GCA_027569205.1 of Aspergillus kassunensis. Lineage (NCBI taxonomy): Eukaryota > Fungi > Ascomycota > Eurotiomycetes > Eurotiales > Aspergillaceae > Aspergillus > Aspergillus kassunensis. The sequence continues at coordinate 214,790 of JAPDEQ010000019.1, read as the reverse complement.
AAGTCTCCCAGTTCGGTATCCGCCACTGTTTAGTCGAACCGGGCTTCTTCCGCACCGAGTTACTGAATCCGTCAGCCAATCTTACTCTGACCGCGAAGTCCTCGCGTCTATCGGCCTACCAGGAGGTAAACGACACCACCGACTCCAACTTCGCCGCCTTTAACGGCGCTCAGCTGGGTAACCCCGTAAAGGGCGCGCAAGTTATCTACGACGTCACCACCTCCACGGGAGTCGCCGAGGGGAAACCCCTGCCTGCTTTCTTGCCCTTGGGGAGTGATGCCAGCGAGGAGATCAGCAAGGCCGCATCTGAGACATTGGCAGCGATTGAGGAATGGCGGGCGATTAGTTCCTTGACGGACTTTCCCAAAGGTTCGTAGTTATGTACCTAGTGTCACGGGCCTCTCAGGGAAAGGTGCTTGCCCGTCAACGCTCTTTGCCGCCTGAGACAACGCGTTTGGCCGTCGCTGCTGTCCGAGATAGCGCACAAGTGCTTGTTCGAGGTTGCGCAAGCGCCTGTCCGGTTTGTGGGCAAGGATGAGTGTTTACGGGATCTGTGCAACATTGCACCTTGCCCTGTCCATTGCTCTTCTATATAGAGCCTAGACTTGCCGATGCTTCTTCTCATCAATCAATTATGAATTGCTTCGATCTTCTCTCTCTCTTGTAGCCTTTGATGGGGCCAGGATGCTGTGTTAGCTGGCGTCTGCCGCCGATTCTTGTTAACTATTGTAGTGGGGAGCATGGTCCTCCCTACTATTGATCGTAATCGACCTCCGGTTTTGATAACTTTACCTAGTATGCGCGATGCGCCAGTTTAGAGAATCAAGCATTCTTTCCCCATCTATTCGAGTTGAGCTTCCTGGGGTTTCCCATTATTGTACGCTTCTTTATTAGGCAGAAGGCCAGTGGGCCAAACACGTAGACCGGGGTGCGACCGATGACCGGGAGATTCGAAATGGGGGACAGCTGGACATGGAGAACTAGTTATTAACAATGCCAGACTAGGGCCAATAGGTCAATAGGGCTAGCAGCTTACAATCAGCGGACCTACACCGTACGCAATAACAAAGAATGAGAGGCCAAGCAAGGCCACCTCGTAAGAGGCACTCAAGGATTCTTATTTCTTTGTTGCTATTCAGGGTTTAGCGGACCGGGGTACGACAGGGTTATATAGCACATATGGAGTTGATGACATTCACAATCGGATTTAGTGCAAGGAGATTAAGACAAGTCCCGAATGAATGTGAAATTACACTACATATTGCCACTGACCAAGTCCATCCTGGTTGCGAGCCAATGCTGCCCGTATCGCCGCAACAGCATCGCGGCCTAGGGCTAGGCGTGGAGGCAACTTACGGCCCTCGCAATGTCCCGTCTTGGTCAAAGCTTCGACGATCACTCGGGCGCCCTTAGCCGGTCCCTTCTAGGAATCGGGGATCGTAAGTTTCCCCTTGGGATTCTTTGCAGATCATAGCTAATTTGCCGTGTTCCCCAGGGGACGCAACCTTTTGTGGCGGCCAGTTTTGCAGCAGTCAGCCATACGCGCTGTATGACAAGTTTCCCAACGCCATTGATCACGACGTCACATTGTATCCCGGTGTCTTTCATCGAGCTGCGCCAACCTTGATGGCTAACTCGCTTGCTTTCTTGAGCAAGCATAACCTGTGAGCTAGATATATTACATGACCAACCGAGATATCGTCCGCCAGAGCTTGAATTCGATAGATATTCAGTAATTAGTCGCAGACAGTCAGTATTCCGGACTAGCAGAAGCAACTTTGATACTATTGTGAGCGTTGTAGGTATTCTATAATGGGGATGCATCACTTTGGACTAGGTAGTTGGCATAATAGATGATATACGACTTTCTTCTCGAATTTATGCACGTATCCTTTGGTCTCGCTTCCATAACCTTCTGGGGTCTATTGTGCATTGCGTTCTAAGGTGTTATTCGTGTCCGTATTTCCTATTAGGGAGAGGAGGATTGGGTACGATTCAAGGCTTATTCGCAGCAACTCACGTTGAGTCAATTTATACAATCAATGTCGACAGTGAGTTCTTGACATGATACACCATAAAAGCAGTTTTAGAACGTCGAGGGTAGCCTGTTTTGAATCTGTTTCCATGACACATAGACCGATCCTATGGTAACAAACGCGCCTCGTCCACCTCATAGCTCTCTCCTCTGTCTCCCCTCCGCCTCAAGTTTCGTCTCTGACACGACAACATGCTTTGGGATCTTGCTATCCTCGAAATAAAAGTCGGAAACGACAGTGCCTGTCGCCCACCAAGCGGTCATCTTACCCCGAGTGCTCACGCTGAAGAACTTGTCTCCTCCCTTCACACGCAGACACCTTCCATTGGGCACACGAAGATCTCCTACATTACCAGAACCAGTAAGCAAAGCGTCCTTGAGCAACAGATATAAGAAATGGAGAGAACGAAAAAACGAAAAAACGAAAATAAGACAAAAACTCACCAATACCACCGCCCACGACAATCAAACTGGGCACCGGGGTACTATGAGCCTGCATAAACGACTCTCCATAGAATATGTACTGGTAGCCAAGGTCGAAACCGTCCTCCCAGTCCAGCCGATAGGCATTATCGATGCCGGGGAGAACAGTCGAGATGCTGTCCACTTGCCAACATTCGACGATGTTCTCCCAACCCCCGGTCGCATTTTGGATCTCAGAAATGGCGGGGAGGATGACCTTAGACGGGTCGGTACTCTGGGGGCAACGAATCTGAAAGTCGTGGTCGTCGAGGCCTGGATATTCGTCTGACTCCTCGAACTTGTGCGGCTGCCCAGTGACGGTGCTCAAGAGCCATCCCTGAATGAGGAGAGAAAGGAATGGAGCTTTCATGGTGGAGGAATGACACTACTCCTGTGGATATGCTAGTTGGACCGCTCCATTTCGATTTACGCAGGTCCCTGGAGACCGACCACAAGCGCGGTCCAGTTCTCTATTGCATGCCCCGAAACCATCGGGCAATCTTCATTCATTGGCTACATAACCTTCATGGGGCTCCCTATTTCGGGCGGCAGACCTCCTCCTCTTCCGTCATGAAGTGCGTTCGAGTACTGACTGCTCTGCTCTCCTTGATTGGGGGCTCAACCGCAATCACAACTTTACAATGTGTGTGTATATCATTCAATTATTATCCCCTTTGAAGTGGCAAGAGCCAGCGGATAGGAGGAAAGAGAGCAACGCCAAAGTAATTGCTGACCATCTCTTGCAACTAGTGTGACCTACTCAGCCAGAGATACTCGTCGGCTGTCCAGCGTCAGAATACTTCCATCTATACTTCTGAGAACTACGATTTCTGATGCAAGTCGCCCTTGTCATGAAACTACCGCCATCGAGCAGCTAGCTAACCTCCTAGGTCCCAATAGCGGCCACCGAGAACCTACACCCAGGATGTGTCTTTATGTCCGACACACCAGAGGAGGTCTCCAAGGCCGTTGCCATCTTCGCCGAGCATGAATGCAAGTTCGCAATTAAGGGCGGCGGCCACAGCGCCATACCGGGGGCTGCCAACATTCACGATGGCGTGCTCATGCCGATGGAGCATCTCAATACCACCGAGATCCGGCTGCAAGAGGGATACATCCGGGTTGGGGCCGGAGCGACGTTGGGCTCGGTCTACGAAGCCCTGGACCCTCATAATCCGTCCGCTATCATCGGCCGCTATAAGAAAGTCGGATTGGGACTCGCAGTCGGGGCGGGCTTCTCCTACTTCTCGAACAGCGAAGGTCTCACCATTGACAATGTCCTCAACTATGAAGTGGTTTTGGCCAATGCGACCATTGTCAATGCTAATGCCAGCAGTCATCCCGACCTGTTTTGGGCCCTCAAGGGGGCAACAATAACTTCGGCGTCGTCACTCACTATGATCTCGCCACCGTCGACACCGACGGTCGCGTGTTGGGTGGCATCATCTACTACCCGGAATCATCACTGGAGGAAGTCGCGGATGTGATCTATGATTATCATGTAAATCAGGCTGTCAACGATGTCCACACCCATGTGTTGCCCCAGTACGGCTACAACGGCACTACCAACGAGACCATCAGCTTCTCCCCTGTAGCCTACAACGCCGATCTCCAAGAATTGCCCGATATCCTGCAATCCTGGAACAAGACCCCCCACTACAAGAGCACAGTCCACAATCGGGATTACAGTTCGCTTGCATATGAGTTGAATCATGGATTTCCAGATGGCAAGTTGTAAGTACAATCCAAAGGAGACACAAAGAAAACGAAAATAATACAGGTCTCGCATTCAGTCAAGCCCAGCGGATTATGACCGTCTATGCAGACGCCCAATTGTACAAGGATATTTGATGGGAGTTCCGCAGACGGCTGAAGAATTACCAGGATGTCGAGGGCTTTTACGGCTTACATTGCAACATGCCGATTACCCCAGACAGGTCACTCAAGGAATACTCAAAGGGACGAACGCGCTAGGGTTGGAAGATGCTGGAAACCGCACGCTGGGAAGTGAGTAGTGGGACAATGTTCAGATGATGGATCCCAAGTGAATGTCAGCTAACATTTATCATAACCTAGTCCTCTACTTTGGAGCCACATTCGACAACAAAGTAGATGCCGATCGAGTGTTACCAGATCACGACGTCTTTGTTCAGAAGATGCAGAAATTAGCTGACAGTCGTGGCCTTCTCCATCCGTACCTGCTCGTGCCTCTTTAACCCTTCCTGTTGGTATCTCAACAATGGCTAACGTACGACTCTGGTCTAGTATGCTTACTTACTCTGGCTGGAACCAGCCAGTCTTAGCAAGCTACGGAGAGAAAAACTTGGCTAAACTCCGCGCTGTCTAGGCCATCTACGACCCGACTCATGTCTTCCAACGCCTGGTTCCTGGGGGCAGAACTACCTGACGCCAACGCCAACCTAGCAAGAATGGGGACCTCGGGATGATTATGCAGGATAAATCTAGCCGGCTAGGCTAATGTGCCTGATCCAGATTGGGTTCGATCATGCTGAGGCCATATGGCACTGAGTACACATGCCCCTACAATACTGTTTTTGTATTTAAAACGGACATAAGCATCCGTCTAGGCTATACAACTAGCCTCTGCGAACTCCCAAGATCGCTCAACTCGACCTAGCACTTAAAACAATCCTCTCATAATTGGTTCCAATCGTACTAGTTCATATACACGTTGAAGTCAGGGAAACTGAAGCGGCGCCTATCACCCCCAAGGTGAGAATTCTCACCCAGTCTCCAAACCTCTCACCCATATCACCCCTACTCACCCTGACATCAATCTCGTCGCCGCTCTAGGGCCCCATGGGTTGTGTGGATTGACCGTGCAAAATATGTGGCTTAAAGGCGGCCCATACATAGTCGGGTGGATGCCGCCCAGGTGAGGAAAAGACAATGGCTGCTTTTGCCTCGCGCGACAGGAGGTGAACAGGGTGAGTTGGTTATAGATGGGAGGGTAGGCCAGGTGAGAAATTTCATAGATCGCATGCGCGACTAGTACTACTATACTATTTGAGCTTAGTGATTATAATTGGACAATAATATTTCTCAAAATTGCGTATAGAGCAATCACATCAGGGCCAGAGGGCCACCATTAGTGTTAAAGAGAAAAGAACCAGTGAGCAAGAATCTCTAGCACTAAGCCTAAGATTGAAGGTTGCGGGAGAGCAAATGTATGAAAGAGGCGACTTGATCACTGACCTAAGTGGCTAGAAGCTGTGCACGAGGATTTCAATTTAGTGGTAGATGCGGATATCCCAGGAGAATTAGAAAACAGGTTCGTTCCGCGGACGAAAGGTCTTATATACTTACCTGATTCATCTTCAGAGGCTGTGGCAGGTTCATCTTCAGAGGGTGTGACAATTCCATCAAAGTCATCTTCGTCGGAGTCGTCACTGAATTCCACTGGTTGATTCAATATTGGTGAGAATGGTTGCCAGTTGGAATCCGATTTCATATCTGATTCATTGGATGACAGTGCCAGTGCAATAGCCTTCTTCATAATCTTGATAAGTTGGCAGTCAATGGCTTGCTGTTGTTGAGGAATATGCCAATCAAACTCTAGCCAAGAACACTATTATGGCATCAGTACATTAGCATGATGTCCTTTCACCTGGAACAGGATAGGGTAGTAATAGATCCATGGGAACCACAGACCTTATTCTCACTATCGAGATGTAGAAACACCCACTTGAAACAATCAGTGAAGATCCCATACATATCATCTGTCCCATTTGGTCGACGATGTCGTTGAATCGTAGCTGTAAGTAGGACCTGTTAACGGGAGAATGTCTCAAATGGGGATTCAAGGAGCAGTCAGTTCGCGACTCACACATAGAATCATAAAGAGCCGAGTATCCCTCCTCCAAGTTGCCTTGAATCAATCTGTTTGACCGAACAACAACAAGGTTTGTCTCTGAGTCACTCGGGTCTCCGTACCATAGTATGTGGCTAGCCCGGACGTAGCCCTTTGATCCCGAGATGATCCGGTCATAGGCCCAGCAAGCCGTATCTAGCTTCCTTGGAAAACTCTCCTTCTGAAATCCAAGCCCGGGTTCGGTGTCGGAACTGTCGTCTGCTTTGTCCTGTAGTACAAGCTCCTTACTCCCGGCCAACAGACTTGTCAGGATCTGGTTGACTCGGGTACGGAAGATATTAGGGAGGGGAGCATCGTCTGTAGGAATCAAGCAATTGTACTCTTCTAGTGCAGAGTGCAAGGCAAGGCGACGAGGCGAGATGGGGTCCGGGAGTTCGCCGATATGCCATATTTCGGGATGGGCTTGCTTCGTAGGGATTGTGATTGTGGTGGGTGAACAGCTGTCGTGAAAAGCAGCGGAATCGGACGTTTCCTTGTTAGAACCCATGTTTTCTTTAATGAAGATTCTTGGGTTCTGAGATGTTTTTCTGGATGTGTAAGTGAAGCAATGTTGAGTGAGCGATGTGAGATTATTTTATAGGAAGATATAATAAAACTCTAAAAAACATGACTCTTCAGTGTGAGAAAGAGTCACAGGAGATAGAATCACAGGAGAAAGGGTCATAGAGAAAGCTTAAAGTCCTTGGAATCATTAAGGTTGGTCCCAAGTTATTATATTCCCAGTTCGGAGTCAAAATCATGATTTCTTGGAATGACTTTATACACTTGGGACATGTCCCAGTGCGATATGTTCAGTTAGCCACCGTGGATATGTATAGAAGGGCAAAGATGAGAAGAATATAAAATACAAGGCGCCGTCTCGATGAGAGGGAAAGGATACTTAACCTATTATCGAGAAACAGATGATGAAGACTTCTTTATATAGATGGAAAATTGATGATCCACATATTGCCAAAGAAAAAGGATGCAAAACATAAGAAAAAAAGGCATAAGCAGACATGAAGTTCATATACATCGTGACAAGAGGGACAACAACCTCCTTAAATGATGGAAGAAGTAGAAACGGAAATTTCTAGCGAAAAATAGACAATAACCAAACAGCCCATAAGAAGTCAACCTGGAGGATTATTAGGAGGTACTGTTATCCCATAGATCCTCAACTTCAAGGACTCCTAGGATGTCATCGAGGTTATCACCCCGTACAACAGCGATAACAGGGTTGCTACCCGAGGAAACGGAGCGCCGCACTTCGTCAATTGTGCACTCGTCCGAAAAGTAAGACCAGCTATCCTTTGGCGAGAGATAGGGTGGCATGAAATCGCCGGCTAGAGATATTTCCATGTCGACGTCGCTCTGAGAAAGGTAACGGAGTTGACGCGGGGGCATAATAACGGACTGTGAGATGAAGACCCATGACTTGGCATTTGGATGTTGAATGGCTGTGAGAAGGACGTCGAGGAGGCGGATTTTGCGGTTTGAAGAGGAGACTATGGGAATTTGATGGAAGGGAGTGGAAATCAGATTGGCGATGGAGTCGGGAGGGACTATGTATTCTCTTTGGCCCTCTTGAGCTTCATTCTCTTCGGCTTCGGGGAAAGACGGAGGAATAGGTTGGCGGAGGAGGAATTCTGGCGGGGTTGATGTGAATGAGACGGAGGACATGCTCATGGGTGTTGAGACCGTGGACGCGGCCCCGATCGAGCCGCCAGGGTGATAGCTTTTGAAGACTTCCGCGGGACCTTTCCCTGGGGAGGTATGTAACCTCCGGGCTGTGGCGATGGCTAGGGCATCGCCGAGTGACAATGCCACGGTCGTGGAGGATGTGGGTGCGCATACCCCGATTGATGTCTCTTCATCTTCGTGTACTGGGGCCGGTAAGAGAATGCCCATGCCGGATGGCTGGAAGGACAAGAGTGGGCAGGTAGACGGGTGTAGGTGCGACGTGAGCGCGATGACCGTGACGGATGCGGGTATATGCGGAAGCAGGAGTAACAACTCCGGGGTGCGTCCGGAGAACGAGATCAACAGCAAGGTATCATTCTGAGAGATTGACAGTTAGTTCCAGTTCATATATTATGGTATCGTTGTCCTTACCGGCCGAATCATCCCTAGATCGCCGTGCAAAGCCTCTGTCGGATGCAGAAATGCGCTGTATATTCCCAAGCTGTTCATGGTCGCCTCCAGCTTCTGGGCAATCTTCCCACTCTTTCCGACACCGCAGCAGATAAGCTTGCCCCCATTGCGGACTGTGCGCGCAATTTGATCTACCGCGCGGGAAAGCTCGTCCTGCGCCAGCTGGTCCGTCTGGTATAAACGCTCGAGATGGGCTAGAGCTGCGCGCTCCGTGGATATCACATGGATCGCTGTACCGACGGACGGAGCATGCCTGGGAGGTGTCAGAAGGCCATCGGCAGGCTCGGGAGGGGTCATCGGAAGAGAAGGAAAGTCGTCCTGAATAAATGCGTTGGAGGAGGGCATTGCGGAGGTGAACGGAATTCGAAAAGGATGCTTGAGTTGCCCCATGGTCAAGATGGCATTCTCCGAGACGGAGAGAGAGCCTAAGAATAAACGGTCTTCTCCCAGGGGAGTAGACCTCATAAAAAGGTCTTGGATGTCGCGAAGTGGAGGAGGGGCAAGAAGACTCCGACGGACGAGATCAAAGGAAAGTGGAGACTATTCTCGATCAATGTCGGATGTGTATTGACTCGGAATTGACTATTGATTAATTGACAATGGAAAAGAGAAAGTACTAATTGTCAGTCAAATTAGGGTTCAAAATGTGTCACTAAACTCAATGACTCAATGAGGTCTCTCATCTCGACGATTTGATTCCGATCATTGGAGCATATCACCTCATCGGGGGCGATTCTGATGCTAAAGACGTCCTCCACTTGGCGATAAAAGATAGTCTAGCCTGGATTCCCCGATTATCGGCAAATATTATACAATAATATACAGCTAATATACACCCTCCTAGTTTATGACCGGGATAATGGCTTGATTCCCTTGTGAATGGCGGCAATTCCTCCCGTCAGGTTCTCGAACCCTTGGCCAGGAATCATAAACCCAGCCTTCTGAATCATCCCCCGAAACTCTTGCTGACTGGGGAATTTTTCAATACTTTCGACCAGGTACTGATAGCTCTCACGATCTCCTGCAACCAACTGCCCGATCAGAGGAATGGCGCTGAAACTCCACTGCTTGTAAACCGTATTGAACAGAGCGTTGTCCACCTTGCTGAACTCCATGCACGCAAATACACCACCCGGCTTCAAAACACGGTAGGCTTCCTCAAGTGCGGCCTGTTTATCGGTAAAGTTGCGAATTCCAAACACCACAGTATAAAGGTCCACCGAGTTATCCGGAATCGAGGGCATGCTCTGCGCGTTGCCTTGCATGAACGATAGTCGATCTGAGTTGTAGTATGGGGTCTGAAGACTGCGCTTCTTTCCCTCCGCTAGCATCTCCGCGTTGATATCGGCGATCGTAACCCGGGTATCGAGGTCTTTGTTGATGTTTGTCGCGTGGTCTAACATGCGAAACGCAATGTCACCGGTTCCGCCTGCGATGTCGAGAATATTCCAGCCTCGCCCTGAATCGGTGTCGCGAGAAGGAAGGGCAGATCCCGGGTTAAGGGAGCGGACAAAATGGTCTTTCCATAGACGATGGACACCCATCGACATAAGATCGTTCATCGCATCGTACGAGGAGGCAACCGAGCTGAAGACATCGCGCACTGGAGTATCATAATAATCGTTAGCTTAAATTCGAGCCACCAAGTAAGAGCAATATATTTTACCCATCGACTCTTTCTTATCTTCCGGTACGTTTGTGAAGCCGAAATGTGTCATACGATCGTGGTCGGACTTTGGGTCGGCTTGCGTCCGTCGCGAGCAGGAAAAACAACGGTAGGGGGTTTGGGATAGGGCAGCTTGTCGTCGGGTAGTCAAGCGTAGACTCCGCCATAATGAGCTGGACGACATGATCGCTGAGTAGTGGTTGAGAGGTAATTGGGGAGAGGAAGCGAAGGAGTTGAGTCGACGGAGTTGTCAGTTGAACATCTCCGCTGGACTCTCAAAATGTTGTTGGCCTCAGGCAGGGACGACAGCCTCCATCTCCAAGGCTCATCGACCACTCCACATTCTCCGGTGCGTTCCAACGGCATCATTAACCATGACTGGATAAGCCACGGATCTACATCCGCTGCCTTGGTGATCTTCACGCAATACCACCTGGGCTTGTCATGCAGGATGCGTAACGCAAACAGCCCCCTCTTACGACGCTGTCCCCCGGCGTCCGGCAGACCGGACTTATAAATGGTTTACCCCTCATAATCGCCGCAGCAATAAAGATCTGCCACCATTACAATGCACTTTGGAGATTTACTGACGGAGGCCGTTCTGGTTTCCAATTCAGCCGCCACCGGCTGGGGTCGATACGTCCAAGATCTGAGCTGTGTCAGTTGGACAGTGAGCAGTCCCGCGATCAACTACACGGTTCCGGGTTCTCTGCCATCTCAGGTCCATTTGGACTTATTCAATGCTGGAGCAATCAGTAAGTGCCATCTCTATTGCTAATATAATTTGTTCTGATCACGGAGTATAGGCGAACCGTAAGTGATCAATCCTGTTCCCCTGCAATGGCAGAATAGATCCTGAAGTATCTTTAGCTACCACGGTCGGAATGAGATCGATCTTCGTTGGATCGCCGACGCCAATTGGACATATACAAGCGATCCCATCTCAGGTTTGTAAGTTGCAGCTGCTACTTTCGGCAATAGAAGACTGACTCGGGGTAGGTTCGATGAGTATGAGTCTACTTGGCTCGTCTTTGAAGGGCTGGATACATTTGCAACCATCCACTTCTGCGAACGTTACATTGCATCCACGGATAACCAATTCCGCCAGTATGCTTTTGACGTCTCTTCGACGCTTAAGGATTGCGCTGTAAGACCAGTGATAAGCATAGACTTCGCCAGTGCTCCACGTACTGTAGAGAGAATTGCTGAAGATCCCAGTTCGGAAAGTATGTCACAAGCGCGATATGAAATGCGCTTCTACGAAGTATGCTAATAATTTCAGAATGGCCTGTCGAGTTTGAGAGTTCATTTGATCACCGATGGTTCATGCGCAAGGAACAATCTGATTTTGGTTGGGATTGGGGCCCTGCCTTTGCCCCTGCTGGTCCTTGGAAACCGGCACATATCGTCCAACTTGAACAACGTGGAGATATTCATGTCTTGAACACAGACTTGGATATCTACAGGCAGGACAATATTAATCATCTCCCGCCTGACCAACAGCAGCCTTGGGTTGTCAATGCGAGCCTTGATTTTGCAGGCCTTCTTCCAAGCCATCCGCGCTTATCCATCGACATCAGGGATCTTGAATCTGGCGAAATCCTTATGACACGATCGCTGGACGGTCTGACTGTGACTAAAACTTCAATAACGGGTACAGTGGTTCTCCATGAACTGTCTCCGAAGCTTTGGTGGCCTGCTGGTCTTGGTGATCAGAGTATGTATAACGTCACAATAGCCGTTCACGACGGGGATAAACAAACAGCCAGCATCACAAAGAGAACAGGTTTCCGGACCATATTTCTCAATCAGCGCAATATTACTGAGACCCAACTAGCCAACGGCGTCGCTCCGGGCGCGAACTGGCACTTCGAGATCAATGGCAAGGAATTCTATGCGAAAGGCTCCAACCTCATTCCAGTGGACACGTTTTGGCCTCGTGTCACCGAAGAGAAGATGTCCCGCTTATTTGATGCGGTGGTCGCCGGCAATCAAAACATGCTTCGAGTCTGGTCCTCTGGTGCCTACCTCCACGATTTCATGTACGACCTGGCAGATGAGAGAGGAATCTTGCTATGGAGTGAGTTCCAGTTCAGCGACGCCATGTACCCGGTCAACGATGATTTCTTGGAGAATGTTGCCGAGGAGGTAGTGTATAACGTGCGGCGTGTGAACCACCATCCATCTCTTGCTCTATGGGCAGGAGGGAACGAGATTGAGAGCCTGATACTTCCTCTTACAAAAGCAGCCGATCCGGAAAGTTTTCCGAAATACCTTGCTGAATATGAGAAGCTGTACATCAGCCTCATCATGAAGTTAGTATATGAAAATACTCGGTCTATATCATACTCCCCCAGCAGTACGACGGAAGGGTATCTGGATGTCAACCTTTCCGCCCCGGTACCCATGACCGAAAGATACGAACGTCTCGACCCTGGATCCTACTATGGCGACACTGACTATTACAATTACGACACTGGCGTCTCATTTGACTATTCCATCTACCCCGTTGGGCGCTTCGCCAACGAATTCGGATTTCACAGCATGCCTAGTCTGCAAACATGGCAGCAAGCCCTAGACCCAGAAGATTTGCACTTCAACAGCAGTGTCGTCGTGATTCGTAACCACCACTATCCATCAGCAGCGCTTGAACCAAACCATGCCTCATATCGTGGTATGGGTGAGATGACTATGGGCGTTGAGCGGTACTACCCGATTCCAGAGAAGCCAGACATGGTCGCCAACTTCAGTGCCTGGTGTCACGCAACGCAGCTCTTCCAAGCTGATTTCTATAAAGCCCAAATACAATTCTATCGCAGAGGGAGTGGCATGCCGGAACGACAGCTGGGATCGCTGTACTGGCAGCTAGAGGATATCTGGCAAGCACCTACGTGGGCCGGGATCGAGTATGATGGTCGCTGGAAACTGATGCACTATGTCACTCGGGACGTATATCAGCCCATCATTGTTTCTCCGTTCTGGAACTACACTACGGGCGATCTTCAGATTTATGTTACGTCGGATCTATGGGACTCAGCTCAGGGTACTGTGAACCTGACATGGTTGACTCTTTCCGGACACACTGTCTCTGGAAATGCCGGCATGCCGAAAACACTCCCTTTTACTGTCGGTGCCATAAACACAACCAAAGTCTACAGCGCAAACATACAGGACCTTGACTTGCTAAACCCGCAACAGTCCATCCTCATCCTCTCCGTTTCCAGTCAAGGCCGCCCCCCGAACTCCGACGAGGTCATCACTTTCTCTCACGAAAACTATTTCACTCCAGCATTCCCGAAGGACCTGGAAATAGTCGATCCTCAACTCGAGCTCTCATATGATAGCCAAAACGAAGTTTTCACGGTGGAAGCTAAATCCGGAGTATCACTGTACACATGGCTAGACTACCCGGCTGGCCTGGTGGGATATTTTGAGGAAAACGCGTTCGTCCTGGTTCCAGGTCAGAAGAAGGAAATCCGGTTTATTGTACAGGAGGGTGATATGGTTCGTGATTGGCAAGGGGAAGTTACTGTTAGGAGTCTCTGGGACCAGAAGACGAGATATTAGCTGCTACCTTGCTTACTTAGTTTACTACCTATGGTTACTTTGATCACTACCGTAAGGTGACCTAAGACCGGAGGGATTAATTATCGAAAGTTCACCTCTACTATACCTGCTTGGTACTGATTAAACTGAGAATCCCCCACAGATGCAAAATGACATGGCCTGAATCAACTGTGCTTCTATCCTCTCAAACTTGGCAGCAGCCATATCAAATAACCTCCGGCTTGGCTTCCAATTCTTCAATACCAGTCACGTCCCAACGAATTCAAAAGCAATAGGTAATCCTAGGTGCGTATGCATGTACAGATCGGCTTATCCGGCTCGGGGAGTATCGGCTGAGATAGCGGATCTAACCGTTGATCCGGAAAGACATACACACGGAGTATACGGAGTATATGGGAATTCTCGTATGACTGTTAAACTGGTGACTGAGTCAAGTCTGGCGGTGGAGGGACCCATTAAATTGGGGCGGGGACCTCGACTTGTGCGTAATCACTTATAAGCGGAATGTACAAGAATGAAGTGGTGTGTATGACATATCTAAGTCCTGCATCATGTTTCCAGAGTAGATCCTACCTGGGGACCATTATCTAATCACTCCGAAGCCCGTGTAGCCCTAGTTGGTGGCCTGAATCATGTCTCGGACTATAACGGCCATCGTCTAGATACATAGGGCATGCGGTAACACGGTTTCGTTCATTGCTGTGCAACGTACGGAGTACATAAATTATCCCGGTTGTCACTTCGTCGTGGTTAAGGAGTTGACTTGACCAGGAATAGAAAGTAAGGATTCTTGAGTATGGTATTAATTCTGGTAAAACCTCATCCAGGAGATTAATGGTACCACCTGTTACCTCCTGTTACCTGGCTGCGAGACGCAGATCAACAGTCCCATCTCCTGGGATCGTCCTGTTCGGCCAAGTCTTCGCCCAAATTTGAGCCAGGATATTTTTATCATTATTGCCAGGCCCATCACACCAATCGGATTTGCTGCAGCCGTACTCCGTTCGTGAGGTGGCATTGTGCTTTTCCAGTTCTTTGTTTTTCTTGTGACGATCTTGCTACTGAAAGGGTGGTCGAAGCTGTACTTAAGCGCCAGCCTTACTTTTGCGGTTTAACGGCGAATCGCGCAGTGAGTCGTCCCTACATGATTGGTGTTTTGAGGGGCGTTTGTTGGTGTATTTATTGGTTATAACGATAATCACTCAAAACATAACCTAGATAGATCTGTCTCTAAACAGAACAACAAGCCTTTCGGGCAAATGCAGTAAGAAAGGGGCTGCCCAGAAACGCCGGGGGAGATATCCGCGTTGTCCTGTTGGCCGTAAAAGCTGTTCGTGAGATAACCGACTATCAAATGCCGGCCGCTAGCGGAATGCACCAGACTTAATGTACTCGTAGTGAGACGCTAGTTACTAGTCACAGCAAGTTAGACGGGGGTCATGGCTGTGTTGGTAGAACGGAAGGAAGAGGGCATGCAGCCCCTATGCAGGTAATAGCTTCTGACTCTATTAAACACCATGAGAGAACTCAAACTCTCGATTCCGCTCGAGGAGTCACAGCTTTCTATCGCGCCTTGAACTGCCAACATGTCTGTTTACAGAATAAGCCAAACAACGTTTCTAGTATGCTTGACACCATATTACCGCTTACCCTATGCTGATTGTTCTCAAGGCCATCATCTGGGTCTGTATCGGTCTAGAAGGCCTGTTTCTCCTCACCAGATTCACCCTCCGATTCAAGCTTGACCGTCGATGGCTTCTCGAGGACATTTTCGTCTGCATAGCTTGGCTATTCTCCCTCGCGCTTACCTGCCTCTGGACGATTCTGATAAACGAGATGTACATCTCCATCTTGTTCTCAAGACCGCAGACCGCTCCGATACAGGCCCCGGAAGATATAACGTCGATAACGAACACATACCTACGCGCCCAGATCGCCGGCCACTACCTTTCATATCTGAGCTTGTGGTCCATCAAGCTTTCCTTCATTTTCTTCTTCTACAAGCTCGGGAACAAGTATCGGTTCCAGCGCATTCTGTGGTGGGGAGTCCTGGTCTTTAGCATACTCTGCCTCGGCGGGTGCCTTGGAATGCTGGATTATAAATGTTTACTGAGTAAACCTGAAGAGAGAGCTGGTAGGTCCACCCTCGCTTCTCTATATCTTTTACTTAGCTAAGCTATGGCCTCTGTTCTAACACTACGTGCTATTCCCACGGCAGAAAAATGCCAGACCTCGCACTCTATATGGTATGTGCGTATGTGTTTGAGGGTAACAACCGCCCTCGATATTGTGACCGATGCAGCCAGTATGTCCTGACCCCGAGCGCTCACTAACTATTTCGTTCATACCAGAGCAGATTGCTGACACATATTTCTCGGCCAAAGTCATCTTGCTGTCGGGCAATAGTATCTGGAGGACGCAGATTACCGGGATAAAGAAGCTCGCCTTGGTCGGCATCAGTCTTTTAACGGCGTTCATCATCGTCATTGCCCTCATCCGCGTTATTGTCGCACAGTCAACAACCGGTGTACAAGACCCCGCCTGGCTGGTCGTCTGGAGTGTGGTTGAGATTCTCGTCGGTACGTCATCCAACCCCAGGGGGCTGGCTCTCTGACAAATGCCGTGACTAAATCATCACCCGTCTGTCTAGCCATCATCGTCGCCTGTCTCGCCGCTTTCTGGACGCTTTATACCAGGGCAAACCATTCAAAGAGCCAGTCTACTCCGCATTATCTTCGATATCGATCCGATAATATCTCGATGGATGCGCCGATCTTGTTGGACAGTTGTGATGCTATAGCGGCCGCTTCGTATCAGTCAAGAAGCCTGCTGCGGAAGCCTGGTGTTGGTGAGGTTTACGATAGAGCAAGTGGGAAGGACTATGATGGGACAACTACCTCATCTGCATCGGTAGATCTAATGCAGCGCCGTTGATCCATCTTCAAGTATGATATGGCATTGGATGTGACGATGCAGTGCCCGCCCACAAAAGGGCCCACCGGGTCACTCACTCTCATCATCCGCCTAGGGCTAGGCAAACGATCACTCGGTCTTAGCCCTATACAAGGTGACAAAACCCTTGCAAATCCACCAAGCAAACTCCGATTACACACCACCGAGGCTGCCTACTTTTAAGGATCGATCAGTCAATCATGAACTTGGACCTCCCCGATTCGTGGTCCTGAGCGCCTAGTGCGCTATGATCCTAGCCATGCTGTTGCTAGACAGCACGGGCACGTTTCAGGCGCGGAGAAGGATGCATTGGCTGAAATATTACTCCGACTCTACCATCGTATGGATCTATGGGATGCGTGTTTGGTATGTTTGAGCTTCAGCCAGGGTACGTGTGCGTTATTCCCAGTCCCTGCGCAACAGTTATCATATACATATACTGACTTCTTGCTTTTGAAGACGACAATCGGATCTTTTCATTCTCCAAAGAAAGTTGGACCGAGTGATAAACAATGGTAACCAATCTCAGCGGGGAATTCGCAATGATTGCCCCAAGTATTCAAGTGGTATTCGACCACACAAGGCGTTGAGAGCAAAGCAGGCAGTGGAGGAGAATGAGGCGGGAAGGGAGGCTGCAGAACCATTTCAGAAAGCGTTGCTAAACGGTAATGTGCAGACAAGACGTGGAGGCTTTCGAGACAATATATTTCTCATCCAGTAGGTAAGCTAGATTTTTGTACTCGCCACCCAATACAACACGAAACAAGGCAGAGTCTAGGGAAATACAGCAATCTGTCACCAGAATTTAGGCCATGGCTGGACTGAAAATATAGCCGACCCAATAAATCACTTCTCAGCAGAAGTCAGGAAATCACAAACGTCGAAATACTCTTTATTCGAGCTTTTGTACCAACGAACATGCTCCTGCTCAAACGTGAATCCCCTTTCTGATAATTTCGCTATAAAGGCATCTGCCCAAGCCCAGCGAGAATCCTCTATGTCCAGTGAAAATCCGCCACTCAAGCCAGGTTTTAAGGGAATCCAAAAGCGTGGGTAGAAAGCAGCGGATTCCCAGTCCAATACTCCTACAAGCGTGCCATTATCCGAGACAAGGATATTCGTTGGCCCGAGGTCTGCGTGATAGAAGTAAAATTTATCGACCGGCGGGTGGGAATCTGGTGATATTTTCTGCAAATATCTATTGAAATATGCGGTAGACATAGGTCCTAACAGTCGTGGCTTCCACGACGGGTGGGTGTCTTCGGCAGAAACATTTAGAAATCGATCAGGAACTCCACAGCCTGTTGCTGTCTGAAATCTATCGGATGTGGCCTTAGTTAGGTCAAAGCAATATTGCGCAATTGTGGCAGCTATAGAATCGCGCTGCGTCACCGTAAGAGATGGCCATGCACTTTGGAGCGTAATGCCGTGAATCCGCTTGAGAATAAGATATGTCCTATTCAGTTTTTCATCAAGCCATGAATGGATGACCTCCGGCACCGGAATATGGGGTGCTTTGTCCCTGACAAAGGCAATTGTGTCACTTTCCAACATTCTCCATTCTATCCGTACCTACAAATTCAACGGAAAAACATGCAACCCCTCAAGCCACCTCCCACCCCCGCGCTCCTCAACGGGCCCCTCGCACTCCCTCACAAATGCATAATTATCCCCGCCGACACGCTGATTCCCAACACGCACAGCCAGATCCCCAGCACGCCGATACGAATAATACACCAGATTGCAGATTGGATACCGCGCATACCCAACATCAACAAACAACGACTGCACCGCCGTTTCAGAGACCTCAACCGACCAGGCATTGTGCTGGATGGCGTCCCGAATCTGACGGAGACCCTGTTCACTAGATAGTTCTTTCACCGTTCTGGGAATGGCATCCCGGATCTCATCGAAGACCTGTGCTGTGTCAAGACAGAGCACCCGGAGGTTGCATACACCAGCGACGGATGAAATAACCGTCTTCCAATCATCCCGCGCTGTCTTCTTCACACAGTCCCACAGCGAGACGGTCAACCTGCTAAGATACGGGAGCATATCCTCCGGGACAACCTCTGCCAGGAATACCGCGCCAGCACATCTCTCCGGCGCGGCTTCGGCTTCGGCTGTATACGAATACGGCTGATAATGTGGGACCTCGAAAGCGTTCTTGGAAAAAAATACACGTTGTGTCTCTTCCCTGAGCGCCCGGCATGTATTGAAGAGCGCGATAGGCGGTTTCCAGCATGGGCACTTCGGGGAGTAGGCGGATGCTTTTGCGCCGCAGCAGCTTAGGCCTAGGTTTGCGCCGTATGCGGGTTTCGCCTTGCAGGTGTTGAATTGGCACGCGTAGTGTGTGCATGTCCAGCAGTAGGGGACACCGCCGCCCCAGCCGGAGAGCCCGTGGCCGCAGGCGCAGCCGGGGGTGTTGGGGGATCCGCACGATGTGTGTTTGCTCGGATGGCATGTTTCGTAGGGCGGACCGCAGTTTGGTAGACAGAAGGATGAATCGAGTGTATAGCCGTGCTCTGGGTCCCAATTGAGCTTGTTGAGCGGGCTGATGAGATCGGTGTATTCGTAGATGAGGAGACGGACTTCGGTAGGGAGGTCGAGGAATCGGAATGGTTGAACTTGAGTAGCTTCATTCTGGCCCATGGCTTGTTTGGCGGTTTTCATGGCCATCATTTGGATGGCATAGGTGCGGCGATTGAGGTGGCCGAGTCGGATGTGGCAGTTTGATATGACGGGGAGGTGGTGCAGAGGTTCCAGTATTCTCTTTGCAGTGCTTTGGTTCCAAACAGGACAAATGATGGTCAAGTCGAGTTGATCACCTGTGAGCTTCGGGGCAATGAACTTGATGGTTGACTCCCACTGCGCGAGGGTGGACTTGTCCCAAGGGCTCACCACGCCGAGAGTTGTTTTCTCGTCGATGAATTCCAGAGCCGTACAACTACATGTTTTACTGGAATTGCTTTCTTTGGTAAGACAGGGGATGAGTTTGAGGGACGTCAGCGAGGATAGATACGTTGGGCCGACACGTTCCAGCGTCTCCAGCTCGTGGGCGATGAAGGTGTTTGTCGAATAGAACTGATGCGAGACTTCATCATGAATAGCTCGACAGACGAGCAGAAGGGCGGACGAGATGGTCAAGTCCGCCAGTTGGAGGTTGAGCGTGCGGCCGGAATCTCGCCGGGTGGGCGCTAATTGCTCTGCAACGCGATGTCTGCGATCCAGGGGGATGACCTCATTTGTTGCGAGCCCTGCAAAAGCATAGACCCGGAGTCGAATGGAACGAGGAAGGCCAAAAAAGCCTTTGTCCAGCTGTGTGGTCATGGTGTTTGCAGTCGGTGAAGTCAGTTGGAGGTCGAAGCGAGGGATGCCGATTGCTCAAATGGCCAAGACACGAAGGAATCACGTTATAGTAAGTCGCAACCAGTCCAAGATATCTCAATCCAACCTGACGACTTGATCTCTTCTAACCTGTATCATGGCATGAGATGAGAGTTCCTCGAAATCTCTATTTACCCTGCACTAAATAGTCCTGACAAGCCTTGCACAGAGTAGAGGGTTACATCCTCAGACATTGAGCCGGCTCTTTGAATCCATCCTCGTGAAGCTTTAGCACTGGTTTCAAGGCCTCTGGCTGACTCTCTCCCAAAGCGTTCCTTTATCAGATCTGATTCCTTTCGCATCTTCAATACCATTCTTCTGCCGACCGGATACGACCTGGGTGGATCTCATCGAGCAGTGCATAATCGCGCTGGATCACCCCACGATTATGGCCAGAATTCCTCCACATTGTCCAGAAGCCTGTGAAATTGGCCTGGATAGACATCGCCGCCGGGTCCTTAACATCGGCACTATATCCCGCGCTTTCGTCTCCTCTGCTGCTGAGCGGACCACTTTCCCAATACGCAGCAAAGTCAACATCGACAAACAAACCGTGCCGTGTGACCAGTGACTTTTGTGAATGCGTCGACCAAGTCATTGCAGTGGACATGCTCGATCGCGACTTTGAGGTTCAACCCATTCGCGCGATCAGGGTGGTCGAAAAGCCAGCGCACGTAGTAGCCACAATCTTCGAGAGACACATGGGCCACCGCGCCATTTCAGTCAGGGAACTCGCCATGTCACCACGTCTTTGCCCTGGCTCTTCTTCTCCACCGTCGGTGCCATTGGAGTCCCTCCTGCAATGGCATGTACGGCGCGTCGTGAACAAAGCCACCCCCATAGGCCGGCGAGCACTTTGGCTTTGAGGCATGTGCATGGCAGCTTCTGCTCCCTGTGCGAGAATCCAATCCCAATTCATCTCTTCCCAACATAGTGACCAGTGCGGAACGCTGGGTTGTAGCCAGACTTCGTATAAACTTAATCGAGGTTGCCGTAGACGAAAAATCGAATGCCCCCATCTTCCACCGCCAGTTCATACAAGCGAATTGCCGAGCATTGCATCGATATATGTACCTAACAAAGCAAATGATTATTAATCGGTCTCCATGTCCTCGGCCCTTCTGACTGGGCGTATTCAGGATCTATCATCCTCATTGTGACAGCGTAAATAATCTCATCAGGTCTACTCTGATCGGAGGGATTCCATTGTGACAGGACCTTCAAGGCCCAATGGTCAGATTCTCAAACATCCAGAGAGGGAACCGGAAGAGTTATTACTATTTAAAGATTGCGATCGTCCACCGGTACAGATAGCTCCGTCGTAGTGAGGGCATAATACGTAGACTTGGAGTTTAGGCGCGCTGATCATGTTTTAGTTCATTTATAGCCACCGCACTGCCTATCGAGCCTCCAATTTTTATCCACTGTCCCAAGCAATTCTTTTCCTAATGCTCAATCACTATCAAGAATGGGCAGAGACTGTAGCTACAGCTGTTCAGGGCCTACCGCGGATGTCGATGATGATCCTGATATCACGGGCCTGGGAGTAAGCCTTGCGGCGTCGCGCCTTCTACATTATCCAATGCTGATATGATGCCACAGGTCATCATTGGCTACATTGTTGCAGCTGGAATCGTGGTCATTGTCATTGTTGTTCATTATGCCCTGGCGCATCAACCGATGCTGGATCCATTCCGAGATAAAAACAACATGAGCTATCGAGGCGACTCTTTTGTTCCCAATCCAATTGATTTGATTATACTGCGAAGAGCAAAAACTCGCTCTGCGACATCTACAAAATGGGCATCCCTCAATGCCGCATTGACAAAAGTATGCACTGCACTCCAGTCCTGGAGTGACTCGGTCTAACAGTGACAGTGTGTTCTTGCAATGAGCGATCTTCAACTGGCTACAGGCATTGCCATTCTCATCAGCGGCTATGCTCAGCTTTCGTGTGGTCTTTCCCCTTACCACTGGCTAGTCATAAGCCGTCTCGCCTGGTTCTCGAGCCTGACGCATCTCTCGTGTCTGACATTCTTGCGAAACTATCTCCATAATCGAAAAGCAGAGCGCCAATGGAGGGTGTTGTTCATGTTTGTCCTAGTCGTCATGCTTATCACTGCAATGGTGCCTACCGCATACTATGAAAACGCGTATTACCCTGCCATCTGCTATTTTTCTCAAACTATACCACCTCCAGATTACGCTTACGAGTATAATACCAGGACAAATACCAGGTCAGATCTGTCGATGATCACCCTAGTTTTGTCTATTGGGTTGGGGTTTACCTTCCGAGTCATCAAGCTGCATCCGGCTCTTTCGGTCTTCGTGGTCGGCAAGTTGAGGAAGAAGATCAGCCGCCAGGCACAGAGGCTGCTATGGACTCTGAGAGCTCTACCAGGGCCGATGGGGGATATTCTTTACTACCCAGCACTCGCATTATTGCTAACGATACGTCTCCTTGCAGACCATTTCACCTCAATGTTCTTTGAAGTATACTTCTTTCCAATGTCTGTATGCTACACAACAGGCTGACAGGTGCGGCTGATATTCTAGATATACTGGCTCCTCATCAGTTTCCTTGTGGGCTTGTTCAGCTTCCTGCTAGACGGGAAATTCATTTTCACTACAACTTTCACTCCTGACAGTGGCAACTGGAGCTTCGGGCAGATTATGCCAATCCTCCTTCTTTCGGTGCCTCTTATCAATATACTTGAGTCATTCTATCCTGGTGAGTTGACTTTCTACAGGCACGCTGCCAGAACTGACCGTCCCGGTAGTGGAAGAACAGGGGCCCCACGGAGCAATTGGACCCCCTCCAGTCGAAATCCCGGCATTTGACTCTCCAGAATTGAGCATACCTCCCCCCCTAAACCCGGACCAAGACTACTACTGCCATTCCAGCGCAATGAAGGCCGCATCAGCCTTCATTCTCATCTGTGAATCCGGCCTCGGCGCTTGGATATTCATCTCGCCGATGGTCCAAGCAGGGAACACGTTCACGTATCTGGTATCCCTGAAACTGTCTTGGATATTCCTGCTGTTCGCAGTATGGGGCATTATACTTGTTTCATTCCCCATCGATCGTGTTTCGTGGAGAAGGGGGAAGAGGGCGAGAATGTATCGGTGCGTTCTACAAGCAGCGAATGTCCTACTGTTTACCTGTTCATGCGCAATCTTCATTTTTTTCCAGATAATGGGGGGTCTGGATGTTGGAGAGGAAGTCCCGTCGTAATGCTCGCTCTATGTATGTGTATGGATCATTGGAACCCCGCATCGATCTTTGATCTGTCAGCCAACTTTTTCTCCAACTGTCCTGCCTTTTTTCCCTTTCTCTCTCTCTCTCTCTTTTTCGTCTACATGGTCATAGTTCACCATGGCCTTCATCCCAGCACTACGCCATGAGCTGAGCTCTCAGCTGAACTCGTTCCAGCCGAAGGCCATAATAACCCCCCCTCAAGCGAATCCCATACCACATCCCCATGCAAGAAACCCCGAGCACAGCCAAGCGCAGGTCACTCCAACAGAGACCCCAGAGCCAGAGCCAGAGCCAGCTCAACAGGTCTTCGAACGAGCACCGCTGCCCGTATCAAGCCCATCTCGCCAACTCACGGTAACAATTCTGATAGTGCTAGCGAATCTCGTCCAGGTAATTGTCTCTAAAATCATCCCCATACCTGCTACCATGGGGCTAATAAATAATAAATAACCTTTCTTAGATGATCGTAAACTTCGCCGGAGTCGCCGGCGGTCGCACATTCAGCCAGTCCATGCACGTCAAGGAATCATACGCCACCTGGATGGCAGCAAGTTACGGGCGAGTCCCAAACAGATCCAATCCTTCACCAGACACAATCAAAACTAATAAATAAATAAAACGCAGTCTCACCCAAGGAACATTCGTCCTAACATCCGGCCGCCTCGGCGACATCCACGGCCACCGAAAACTCCTCTTAGGCGGCGGCGCCTGGCTAATCCTGTGTACATTCCTGGGAACATTCGTCTATGACAACTTCTTCGCGTTCGTGGCCATGCGCGCCCTGGCGGGCATCGGCGGTGCTTGTATCATGCCTAATGCGGTAGCTATGATCACGATTACGAATCCGCCGGGGAGGGTGCGCAATCTGAGTTTGGGCTTTTTTGCGGCGTCTGCGCCTGTTGGGGGTTGGGTTTCGGCTTTGCTCTTGGGGGCTTTGATGGAGGGTGTTCATTGGAGGTGGTTTTTTGTCGTTGTGTATGCCCTTCCTCCTTGTTCTTATGGGTTTTTACGGTACCTATATAGTATAGGGCTGACTGCTGTATATAGGGCGGGACTCGGTGCTGCGACGTTTCTACCTCTCTGGCTTCTCAGTCGGGATGAAGTAACGAGTGCGAGGAATGGCAAGCTTGATTGGGCTGGGGCTATCCTAGGAACAAGCTCCTTGATCATCTTCAACTTCGTCTGGAAGTAAGCCCCCCCCTACCAACACCCTACCAACACACAGTGCTAATTGAAACAGCCAAGCTCCCAGCGTAGGCTGGTCAACCCCCTACGAAATAGCCCTCCTCCTAACCTCCATCCTCCTCTTCACGCTATTCATATTCTGGGAGCACAAGACCCCACACCCCATAATCCCACCCTCAATTTTCAAAGCCCCCTCCTTCGCCGTCCTCATCCTCGTCATCCTCCTAGACTACATGGCCGTCGGCACAGTCCTGTGGTACCAGATCCTCTGGCTGCAAGAAGTCTGGCAGTGGTCGACCCTGCAATTCGCAATCGCGTGGATCCCATTCTTGATATGCGGCACGATCGCCGCATGTCTAGCCGCTTGGATGATTCCGCGTCTGGCGGCACAGTAAATCCTTGCACTTGGAACAGGGACGGTTCTCGTATCTACGGTTCTCATGGCGACGCTTCCCGAGGAAGAGAGCTACTACTACTGGGCGCGGGTCTTCCCGTCTGTTGTGCTCTTCGCGTTTTGTCCGGATTTGGTGTATACGGCTGGTCAGATCATTGCGAGTAATTCTGTGCGGAGGCATCAGCAGGGCGTGGCTGGGTCTATTGTCGGGACGTTGAATCTGTATGGGAATAGTCTGGGGCTGGGGTTTGCGTCGACTGTTGAAGTTGCGGTGAGGGAGAGGTATGGGGGGATAGGATTAGGGGGTATCGCGCGGCGTTGTGGTTTGGGGTTTCGATTTGTGTTGTGGCGCTCGTGTTGGATTTGGCGTTTGTGAGGAGGGTTAAGGATGCGAGGGAGGGGTGGGAGGGGGAGGATCTTGTGGAAGGGGAGATTGAGTTGGCGGAGACTACTGGGGCGAGGGTTTCGCGGTTGGAGATGGGGCGAGGGCAGGTTGTTCAGAGGGTTGAGGCTTGAAGATCTTGATGTCTATCGAATTACTAGGGTGAGCTGGTATTTAGTCTGGGGGGAATGGAGACCCTGTATCTCCACGTTTATTATTATTATCATCTATCCCACATTCTTCCTAGGTCCTCCCGGCATCCCTTCTCTGAAACCCCGAACATCTTCGATATGGCCTGCATGAAACACACTCGAGTTTCCTTCATCGTGCCTGATAGCACCCGACATTGAAACGTCTATGCAGCTCCTCCAGTAGCCTTCGCCAATGTCTCACTACCGAGTCTCTTCCAGCTTCCCAAACTAGCGCCAATCAAAGTCGCGGTACCAAAAGCCGCAGTCATGATTGCAAACACAGCCTTCAGCCCGACCACATACGCATCAATAACAAAAGGGAGCTGACCTGGGGTAAAAGCCTGGCGGATCTGCGTTGCGCCAGTTCCCAGTGCCACTGCTGGGTCGAGTTCGGGGAGAGATGCAGCGAGCTCCTTGAGCAGCTGATTGTTAAATGCCGATTGGGCAGCCGAGACGAAGAACGCGCCGCCGACTATCACGAAGACTGGAAAGGGCGTCAGATCATTCTTACGGTAAAGAGGAGGGCACTTACAGTTGATAATAGCGGTAACCTGCGACATGTCCTCCGGCGCAGCATGCACTTGTCCGTTTGACAATGCAACCTGGAATGTCCAGCCAACTGTGAAGCCAACGATGATCTGGTAGCCTATCCATTTGCCGGTCGAAGTCTCGGCGTCCATGCTGTATAAAAGACCGGATCCGACAGTCCCCAGCGCGCCGCCGACGAGCCAGAACAAAGGTACAATGCCAATTTTCGAGAGCGCCACTCCTTGCACGACGACTGCGATCGTCATGGGGATGATAAGTGCAAGCATTCGGACGCCGGACCCGATGGGACTGGCATTGAAGACACTCTGGAAGTAGATGGGGAGGTAGTAGAGGGTGACGAAGTATGCCCCCCCAAAGAAAAACATGAAGAGACCGCCAACCCAGACATATCGCTTGAGAAACTGTCGTTCATTTAATCGTTAGTTGAATCGCAGGCCTAGAAGAAGCTTGACTTACCAGCCGAGGAACGATCATTGCGCGCTCCTTCTGGTAGATTTGCCACCCTATGAAGACCAGAGCGATGAGAACGGAGCCCACCAAGAGCCCGATAACCTCGCTGCTCTTCCAGGAATGAGTTTGCCCTCCATACTGCAGCGCCAGTATATACGATATGATCAAGGCCATCATGAGAGCCGCACCCATAAAGTCCATTTGCAGCAGCTTTTCCTTCAGTGTGGCCTTCGCGGGAGATGCAATGTCAGGGGTTTTGAAGAACAAGAAGACAACGGCACCAGCCACACCACCAATAGGTAGATTAATGTAAAAGCACCAGCGCCACGTCACCTTATCGGTGAAGGCACCCCCGATTAGTGGCCCTAGTACCGCTGCTGCTCCATATGTGGCTCCTGAGTAGCCCAGCAACGCCGGACGGTCTTCAGGAGCTGCCGCAAATCCGATCATAGTGAAAACTCCGACGGCGACGCCGGCACCACCTACACCTGCGATGGCTCGGCCGACGATCAAAGTGGTGGGGTTCTGGGCCACTGCACAAACGAGGCTGCCGACCTCAAAAACAACCATGGAAATGATGAACCATAGTTTCAAGGGAAAGTACTTGTAAACCTTCCCCCAGGTTGACTGGAAACCGCCGAATGTCATGAAATATGCCGATCCGTACCACGAAACTTGGGTCAGGTCGTGGAACTCGTCGGTGATCTTGGGGATGGCCGTGCCGAGGATTGTCTTGAGGCGAGTCAGTCATGTTGAATGGTACATTTCGAGGTACTTACATTGTCGAGGGACACTATGAACATGCCCAGCATGAGAGAGAGCATTATGGCAGCTAAGCGGGCACCGTGAGGATATTCATCAGGTATATCTTCAACCAAAGGTTTTTCTCCCATGATTTCCGCCCCATCGGCTATCTCTTTGGACTCTGAAATGGACATTGTATCGAGGTTAGCTGTTCCTTTGAGTAGAGTGCTCAAGCCAGGGAGGATTCATGCTAGTTATAGGTCTGGCTTCGGACAGGATTTGCCTGGTAGAATTCATCTCCGAGCCTGACAAATGCTCTCGGTCATTTCGTTCGAGCTTGTTGATGTTAATAAGTGAATTCGTCCGAGGGCTTGCCCAGACAACAGTTGGTCCGAGGGTGCCTCGGACCAGAACTCGGACCAGAAGCAGAGGATAACGTTTCTCGCACAAGTGATCATTGCGTTTTCACCACAGATAGATTGGACTACAACTTCAGATGGATCCGGGATCCTGAGAGACTTTGCGTGCATGCGGGCCTGGACTCCGCCCTCACTGCCACATAGGAAATACTCATGATCGATCACTGCTAGGGTGCCCTGACTGCGGTACTTGATTATTGAATTAAGGGTCTGCCAGCGCGTATCTTTGTATGTCTCTCAAAGCTCTGCCAAGGTTCAAGCGTCCCAATGAATCGGATATTCTTAAGGGCTGAGGATGTAGTAGTAGTCCTTGGACCACGATTGATTAGCTCCCGCGCTCTCTGGGCAATTCCTGATGGCATTGTCGATTGTGCTATGTTCTTGTAGAGGTGAATGGTATGATAAACAGGAAAAGTATCGTAAGTCGTTCGGTGGTTCTTTCCATGGATGAATGAAAGGGGAAGGGAAGAGAAGTCTTGGCGTCGGACGAACTGCAGCTCGTCCGAGCACGTTATTTGTCAGCTTGGCTCAGCTCTCCTCCAGAATCGTCCAGAACCTCCCCTCTCGCCATCTCTCAAGGTTTTAGTCGAGCTCCATTTCATCGGGTGTCGCATGCTGGGCGGACTTCGAGCATGGACCGTCTTTTGGATGTGACAGACAAGGTTCGAAAGGTCCGCAAAGGTACACACAGCTGCCGCGACTGCAGACGGAGAAAGGTCAGATGTATATTCAAATCGCCAGCTGATAGTACTTGCATCGTCTGCCACCGACGTGGCACAAAATGCGTCAGTCAAGGTGGCTCTGCACGAGAGGCCGTTGAAGACACGCAGGCCCTGCCTCCAACACCAGTGTCTGTTCATTCAGCTTCCGCGACAGAAACAGCCACCCATGGAAAGACAACGCAGGCCCTCCTCCGTGCTCTACCATGTCCGAAAGATGTGGAGATCCTGCTTGGAAAAGTCTCCCCATGTGTAGCCCTGTGCTACCAGTCTAACTTCAAGACGTCGTCACCTACTGAGATGCCCAGAGAGCAAATTTCGATACCCAGCCTGCTCTACCCCGAAGACCACCCAGTCTTGTTAGGGAGACAAATGCTTCTTTTCGCCGCAGGATTGCAACACCTCTCCCCAACTGCTGTGATTACCGGCCTTACTGAGCATCATCGCGTGATAATGGAAAGGCTGGCTGAGTCGGCAATCAGGATCGTTACCATGAACGATGAGTTGTTGGGTACCTTGGAGGGATTGGAGAATATTATCCTCGAAGGCTTCTATCACATCGATAGCGGCAACATTCGGCGAGCTTGGATAACGATGCGCCGCGCTGTCATGGCGGCTCAGCTGCTTGGCTTGCATCAACCGCCTCATTATCGCTTCAAGCTCATCAACGAACAGAACAGCCTTGATCCCGCAGTAATGTGGACGTGTGCTGTGACTATGGAACGTATTATCTCTCTGCTTCTGGGGCTACCGACGAGCACTAGCGATACAACTCCCGTCGTGCAGAGCGGAGAACGCAGTTTGCATGCACTAATCTTACGTCTAACGTACAAGATTCTTCAGCGAAACCAGAGAGATCCAACTCAGCAAGCAACTCGCGATATGACGGAAGAAATTGATCAAGAGTTGATACAGATGACCGAGCAACTGCCGTCCTCATTCTGGCAACCACCCGCCTTCGCAGGCCTGAAGGTGGACTCGGCGGAGGCATTCCGGGAAACCCGACGAGTCACGGATCATATGTGCTATTACATGCTCGCCAGTCAGCTCCACCTACCGTATATTTTATGCTCGGGTCATACGCCATCAGCGATATACTCAAGGCTCGCCTGCATCGGGGCCAGCCGCGAGGTCCTCACCCGACAAATGGCCATCCGTACCTTCAACCCAGTCACGGCCTTTTCGCGGATGGGCGACTTTATCGCTGTCACTGCGGGAATGACGTTGATGTTGGTACACATCGTTAGCCATGGCCATATGGAGACCAACAACGGTAGCCTGCTGGTCCATGAGCGATTGCGCGATAGGGCGGCTATCAATCAAGCTCTTGACTGCATGAAATCCATGTCGGAGCTGCATGAGGATGTCTTAGCTGCGAAATGCGCGGTTCTGCTGAGAGAGCTGTTGGCGATCGAGGCAGTCGCTGCGCAAAGACGACTTGGGTACAGAGGGCAAACAGATGATACGTCCACCGAGCTCTCGATCCAAGTACCGTACCTTGGAACAGTTCGAGTTGTCCCCGAAGGCATCACCTTCACGCCGTATCAAAAAACGACGAATAATTCACCTCCGCAAGAAAGTGCAGGTGTTACCATCGGTGGCATTGGTTCTATCCAAGTCCAGAGCCCTGCAAGCTCTGTAAGCCCGGATAGCCAAACTATCAACTACAATAACGGTAGCATGGGCGATGCTGGGGCGATACGAGCACCAATCGCACAGCAGTGTATGGGCGGAATGCCACCCGGTTGTTCCCTCAACCTGGACCAGATGTTTCCAGATGCTGCGGCCGGGCTGGACGACTGGGTGTTTCAAGGTTTCGATACCGCATTCTTTGATACTGTCGTGAGAGGTCTCGGGGACCAACCACTGAACTTCACGGAAACGTGACTACGTCCGGTAATAAAATGCTTACAAGGTTCAAAGTACATTCTATTCAGATACCAACGGTCCGTTTCTACCTCCCTAGGCTATCTGACGTAGCCATGTCGGAAAATTGTGAACTTCTACGACAGGCAAAACAGATAGAAGGTCCTTCGCATAAGCGGCAGCAGCAGCAGCAGCGTATCCCTGCCACATATTGCTCTTATGCGAATCTGCGTAATCGGCAATGCCTCTGATAACAAGGCACGGTATGGTGTCCACGAGACCGGCAGCTTCCATTTCGAAGCATAAGACGCCATGTTCTCGGGCAATACGATCACGTGTTTCACCATACTTCATTACCTGATTACCGGAAGCAATTAGTCCGTAATGGATCTTAGGGTGATTGAATGGACGGTCAGGGCGAGAAATTAGTCTTGTTCTATCGCAGTCTTCACAACCGGCTGCAGACCCTATGTGCCCGTAGGCTGCGGAGAAAAGCCGATCCTCCTCTTGTGCAGGTCGTGAAAAGCTGTGCCACATATGAGGATATTTGGCCAGCATGTCATCGATATGCCGACTTATTTG
The DNA here is from genome assembly GCA_027569205.1 of Aspergillus kassunensis. Lineage (NCBI taxonomy): Eukaryota > Fungi > Ascomycota > Eurotiomycetes > Eurotiales > Aspergillaceae > Aspergillus > Aspergillus kassunensis. Next base: position 183,956 of record JAPDEQ010000019.1, on the reverse strand, counting down.
GCTGCCTAGGAGAATGTGGTTGGCTCTAACACCAGCCACCGCGATGAGGAGGGTCTGGGATGGCTTGTTGAGCGTACCCGTTACCTCGAAATGTTGACCATTGTTTCTACCACGATCGTATTGCATGATTCCACCGCATTGCCCCCTTGGGATGCTAACGACAACATCGCCGAGCCGAATGTCCACTGGCGTGCCCGGTACGCCTCCCCCAATCCCAACCATGAGGGCAACCCTCAGGTTTGGGAATGTATGAATCATGTGTGTGGCTACAGCTGCTGCTGGATTTGTTCCGTATACACCGCTAGGGAGGCAGGCTACCACAATCTTATGTGCTTGTATTTTGCTGAGCACATAATGATTGGGATCCGGTGGATGAACTGGTAAAGTCTCGTGTACTTCGTCTAATATTGCTTGGGCGACTGCCATCTCTTGAGACAAGGCGCATATCCAAGCTACGGTGTAATCGGTGTGACCGTGTTTTGTGCTTTGTTTGTTTGCGCTACTATTATCGACACGAGTGCTGACATCGGATCCTGAAGCTCCTTGGGTCATTACCAGATGTTCGCTCCGCTGATATTTCGTCATAATAATCAGGGACAACTCCTCATCTAACCTGGCGGCTTTGCTGTCCAGCGAAAGCTGCTGGTCCGGTGGCGGGGTGACAGTGAGGAAACCAGGCCTTGCAGTTTTGAGTGAGGGTTTGAAACGAAGCCAATTGTGACCTCTTCCTTGTAGTCGGCACTCCAACGAGGCCCGGATTGTAAACGGCTCTTCGGTATGCCACAATACCAACCCGGACTTGAATCCGTCACAGGATGGAGCATCCTCGACTACCCATTGCACTCGCCGTCGAAGGCCGGTCGTATCATGATCGCTGGGCCAGGACTTTGCACGCAAAGACCATCCACGGCTATGGAGGCGCTCGCTGGTGCCATGAGTTGCAACTGCAGAGGGAACATCATCATTTGAATGGTCCCTTCGTACCTGGGCCGTGCCATCCTGATAGTCTGCAATATAGTCACTGTAAAAATTCCGTGGTCCAAAATAATCGGTAACGATAGGTCCCAAGCTGCTGCTCGCAGAGTTTTGCGACTGAAAAGCGACGTCGATAGTTGCGCTTGCAAGGGCACAGTCATTGGATTGGGATATCTGTAAGTCTAGATACAATAACCATGCAGGTTGTTGGTCCAGCCGACCCCATTGCGAATGAGGCAGGATAGAGCAGTCGACTCTGACTTTTCTGATCTCACTATATGCAATGCTTTGGGCATGCCCTGGAATCAGCGGTCTTGATTCTCGCTGATAAACTTCAATTCGCCGCTTGAGGTGGTATCGGCTCTACATATTGGCAGTCCATAGCAACCATGATAACGACGAAACGAGCTTTTCTCTGTCAGATTGCTGCGCATCGCGGAGCCTCACCCCTCACTTGCACGTGATCCATAACGTGCCTTCATTCACGTTCAGGCTTGAGGTTATTGCACCTTTCTTCATTCTTTTGTCAAACCAACAATGTCTTCCATAACAGGAGACCTCAGAATGTCGTTTGAACTCGAGGAAGATATATAGAGAGTGAAATCCACAACTTCGTGAGACTCGAACGATTATGCGAGTACGAGAAAGCTCACGAAGCTTTTAATACCACCCTCCTCAAGCACATCAGCTTCTTTCCTGTCATTGCAGAGTACGCAAATCTTCTCTGGACGGAGAGTAAGTACCGCATGTTATCCGACTTCCTCGACATCCAGCTCGAGTGTTTGGGGGATAAACTCCTGATTACTGAGCTCGAGCTCCTTCGCATGTTAAAAGCTCTGGCTCGAATCCACACGCATGGTGCTCTAGTTCCGGCCATCAACCAAGCTGAGCTCACCTTTGAGTTCCTCTCCACCCACAACAATGTTCCGTCCGGCACGCTTCCAGGGGATGTTGAGGTATAAATGCAAGTTTGGCGGCAAGATACCATCAACTGACCATCGTTAGATTCATATCTTCGAGGTGTATATGCATATTGTTGCGTTTGCTGTCACCACATCGAAATTAGTGGACTTCAGCCATGTCAAGTGTCCTTGGATACCGCAGAACAGCAAATGCCATCCACTAGTTGAGTGGTATAGACTCTTAGCCCACTCCCACTCCCTTCTCTGGGAAGCATCGAAGGTTCTCTGCGTTCTCTTGTCGATTTTGCCAGTCATACCTGCACAGGATGTTCTTCAATTGTTCAATCTTCGTTGCTTTGGTGAGGTCCGTCTTGCTCCCAGTTCGCTAGGCCAGCTTGAGCATCTGATAGCATTCAATGTTAGTTTGAGTCGTACACAGGCTCTCGTCAACCTGGCATTAATGCTACAGGTTCATGACCCACTTATATCGATATGGGTGGCCCCATTTTCAATGGCTAAGGAATATCACGATTTTGCGATGGCACTTTCTCGAGATTTCTCCTCTAGTAGCCTCCAGTCGTACCGAGTGGAGATTCAGGAAGCAGAATTGGCACTTGTTGGACAATTACTATTCCACAAAGAACCGACATTCAAGCACAAGATGTGTCATTTGCCGCCAGACCCTCACAAAGATTCCTGTTCCTATCTGTCCCACGCTATTTTGAGAATGGCCAGCGCCTTACAAGGACATGACGACTACGATCTTACGCGAACCTTGAGTCTTTTCGAGTTATATGTCTTTCAGGTTGAACAACTTGGCGACAAAACTGGTTTTATTCAAACATGGGATGCCTACTGCGCACTTTTGCGTCAACTGACGAACACTGGACTTGAGAGCAATCGACAAGCACCGCTGTCTTCAGAGGTTTGGCCTTATTTGGCATTACTAGATTTCCCCGACCGTTCCACTTACAGTGAACAACTCAAAAAAGAAATAATAGAGGTATGGGCCATGCTAACTAACTCAACCCAATATCAGGGCCCAAAGGTCACTGTCAATCTACGATCTATCATTCAGGAATTTCATCAAATTCTTTCTGAGGTGCTGGATATCCCTTTGTACATACACGCTATAGCTTCGAACGAGACATACCTCAATCTTGAAGGGGATTCAGTCGGCGTTAGCTATGACGAAGACGAAATCAAGGCAGTTGAATGCAATTTTCCACGGGAAATCAATCTTGAGGAAATTGCGTCTACTTTCGAAGCTGTGTCGATGAAAAGCACTATGCATCAAACACCCTGGGACATTATTATCACCCCCTCCGATTCCCTATTCCATTTTGACCTTGACTATAGGTCGCAGCTTGCTGGCAAGTGCTATCTATTTCCATAACATATCTTGAGCCTACTTTGATCATTCAATGCCCTTGTAATCACCCACGAACTAACATTCCCAAGCATACTGCCAGAACCGGAATATACTCCCACCATTTTATTCCACCTTCTCTGATCGTCGAGGTAAGTTTGATCTGACTTCAATATGCTGCCCTTTCAAAGTCCATCTCAGTTAACTGGGTCTTTTCCTTCTCTCCTTCCAGCCGGGCGTACAGCATTTAGCTGCAAAGTTAGAGTCCATAACATGGTTTTTGCCGCCCGATACTGGTTTGACGGTAGATTCGTGGACAATGCCGAAGAAGACGCTGCTGAGGTAGCCTTGATGGGTTTAAATCTTTGAAGATACCCATGGAAGTCTATCAGCAAGCTCGTAGCCATCATACATGATCATAAATGTTACGAGCGGAGGATGAAGGTCATTCTATACGAGAAGAGAGAGTACCTTCGTATCTCGATACCTATCCTAAAGATTCTCCATCTGAAAATAGCAGTACGCAAAAGAACGGAATCTTTGTCTGTGACGGAGTATCCTGTGGAGCTTCCTTCATATAGAAAGATGCCCGAAGACGCTATGGAGTATTCAGGGAACGTCCGAAGCGTCCGTTAAGGTTATCTCCGATCCACAGCTCGAGATTGAACCCCAACAGTAAGCAACAAGCATGCCTTAATCTACTCGTGGCAAAGAGTAACCCTATCATCATCTCTTCCTAAACAACGTGGACACAATAGATGTCGATTCATCATAAACGACTTCGGTATACTCCGGATCACTCCTCTTCACCACCAAGCCAAGCACAACTAATCGATCCAAGCCGGAGATCTGCAAACACAACTCCGACTAGTTAACACGTCCAGGGACTAGGGCACCCCGCTCACTTATCTGCATGATCAACTCCGGGCATCTGATTGGGCGATCAGATGCCCCGGCTACATTCCTCGTCAGGGCTGTCCTCCCGGTGTTGCACTGCAGAGATCCGGAGATACTACGCCCATGATCTGCGCGATAAGAACCTATTATCGCCTGCTGAGGGGGAACGTGCCAAGGTCACCATACTCTACTAGATTGATTGCTTTGGGGTGCGATGTAACCTCGCGGTGATTGTGTTTTGGGTGCGTGATAGGAGTCGGAGAAGGCCGATGGTTCTGTAGCGAAAGGGAAGGATAAATAAATAGGTCGTGTTGCCTTCTTGGATCGGGATAATAGAGACAGCAGAGTACAACAGACGCAAAGAGTCAAGCAAGCAAGCAAATAATCCAAGAAGAAAAACCTACCGACAACAGCAGCCAAGATGTTCAACCTCAAGGTACCTCCCTCTCCCCCCTCTTCCTTCCCTTACTAGTACCCCAAACTAACAAACCAGACCCTCATCCCCCTCCTCCTCACAAGCACCCTCGCCCTCGCCCTCCCAGCCGACCTCGAAACCCGCCAATCCTGCGCCTACATCTGCGGCTCCGTCTGCTACTCCTCCTCCGCCGTCTCCTCCGCCCGGAGCGCAGGTTACAGATACGTGTCCTCAGGCGACGACGTAAACAACTACCCGCACGTCTACAACAACTACGAGGGCTTCGACTTTAGCGTCTCGCCGACCTACTACGAGTTCCCGATTATGCGCTCGGGCAGTATCTACAACGGGGGCTCGCCTGGTGCGGACCGCGTTGTGTTCAATGAGGATAATCAGCTTGCTGGGGTTATTACGCATACTGGGGCGAGCGGGAACAACTTTGTTTCTTGCTAGATGGGTCCCTCTATGTCCAGGGTAGATGGTTAATCCTTCTGGTGCTGTTTGTGGATGGACTGGCTTTGCTGGCTTGCTGTCTGAAATGTGCTACACCGAGAGGCGATTTGCAGGATATTGAACTATTCCAAATCTCATTACTGTGGCTTTCCTATGCGATTTGGTTCAACCAATGTAAATACTCCATAATTGCGTGAATCACGTCGCGACTTCATATGTATTAGCTTAGGTACCGCCATTCTTCAGGTCCGACAAATTGAGGACTATACCCAATATCACCGCGTGCGATCAATCAACACAGCCATATCTCTCAAACCAAACGCTTGTCCCAATTGCGAAAGTGCCTGTCACCTTTACTCCACACGTCCCCCAGAAAGGGCAACTGCAATCCAGCTTGGGGCGAGGCCGGGTCGCACCTTCCTCGTATTGAATATGATATACAGGGAAGGAGCGATAGTTAGTCGCCCCTTCCTACTTCTAAATACTATACTCATGGCAGCTACGACCCAATGCGTGCCTTCCACTTGTGAAGTATGATTTATACGGAAGGAACAACACCCAGTCCACCTTCCTCTTTCCTACTGAGTATTAAACGCAGGGAAGGTGCGTCCTGAAAGAGCTCGACTCTGGACCTGCCTGAATTGTCACTTCTCCAGTGGTCAAACTGGGCGTAGAGCGATGAGGTCCGATTGAGGTGCTTATGATGTTGATCTGGTCTCGACCTTCTCAATGGTTCATGACAGAAACGCCAACCGCTGGTATCTACCAAGAAGGAAAGCACCTGAGGAAGGAGCGACCCATCACCTTACCTTCCTTAAAAACGGGTTTGGGACCAGGAAGGCGCGATGGGGGGGTCCCTGCCTAATTAGTTAGATATACCTAATGCAGGAAGGAGCAACCCACAGCGTGCCTTCCTTAGATATTATATGTGAAATAAGGAAGGCACGGCTGGGTACCTATAGTTCCTGCCTAATTAAATCTACTTAGTATAGGAAGGAGCAACCCACGACCGTACCTTCCTTAAATATTATATATAAGATAAGGAAGGAACAGCTGGGTAGTTCCTGCCTAGTTGGATATACTTAGTATAGGAAGCAGCAACCCACAACCGTGCCTTCCTTAGAATAAGGAAGGAACACCTAGGTAGTTCCTGCCTAATTAGTTAGATATACCTAATGCAGGAAGGAGCAACCCACAGCGTGCCTTTCTTAGATACTATATGTGAAATAAGGAAGGCACGGCTGGGTACCTATAGTTCCTGCCTAGTTAAATCTACTTAGTATAGGAAGGAGCAACCCACCACCGTACCAATCAGGAGTCTACGGAGTATTTCAGGACTATTCTCATAGCGAATTATGCAATCTGCGTCCAGTCTGAAGAAGTCAAGAAGATATCCATGCTTCTGGATTGATAAAGATTACCCGATGTAATCGACCCTAAATAAACAAACAGAAAGACAAGAGAGGTGGAAAATAGCACCATCCTCAAGTCGTGAACCAAACACCAAACTCCAAGCTCCAGAACGCGCCGCTGGGTATAAGCGAATGTATGTCTTCAATAAAAACAAAGCGAGAGTCTTCCCAAGCCTTTGCTTGGGTGCCATAAGTGGGTACCAGACTCAGAGATTGGTAACGAGTCTCGCCAGAGCCGGTCGTGGGCGTTGAGGACCCCGACGAGAAGAGCTGCGTGTAGTTGTAGTTGTAGTTGTAATTGTACTGGCTGGTCCAGATCCCGACCCTGACCCTTGATTCCTCGCAGACGATGCCGGTGGATTCGACACGGAAGCACCAGCAGGTCCAGGCTGATACTGCGGATACTGCTGGACCTGAACCTGAGCCGGTTGTTGCTGATGCCACGTCGAACTCCCAGGCCCAAGTCCAACAGTACTAGAACTGGACCGCGGAAAGTCAAACGACGAGGACACCCGTGTACTGATCCCTGAATATCGCGACGGGTCATACCGCGGATGAAGACTCTGATACGCCGGCGGTGGTACCTCAACCTCAACCCCAGCCCCAGCCCCAGCCCCTGATCCTGACCCTGACCCAGCACCAGTCCCCGACCCCAACAACAACGTCGTCGACGCAGGCGCCGACATCCCGCGAGCCCTAGATCCGGTCCTCCCACTCCCCATTGTAGCTGCGGAATCAGCCGGATTATACCCCATATTCGAGTTCGTATCCATAGTAGTCGTCGAAATGTGCGGTGGATGTGGGTGTTGATGTTGATACTGCTGCGAAGCCATCATATTCAAATAAGCCAGTTCATCCTCAGGCGTAACAGACCGCGAGCCCAGCTTGGATGACGGCCCGCTTGCCAGTTGGTAGTCGAGCAGCCGCTCCTCGCATTGCCGGATGCGATCCCATCTGCGTTTTTTGATTAGGAAGAAGATGATTCCTGCTGTGACTGTTTTGGTCATACTATATTAGCATACATATTAATTGTATCGGTGAGAGTAGGTATGAAGGGTGAAAGTGGAAGGAAGGAAAGGAAGGAAGAAACGCACTGGCAATAGCAGCAACCCCACCAACAACAACGCCGATAATAATCTGCGTCGTCTTATTACTCGATCCCGAGTCTGGTTCATCGCCCGGAATGGTATTCTGTCTTCCAGACGGGCTATATCCAGACTCGGCACGGGGGGAGAGAAGCATGGACATGAACATGGTGGAGGGAACACACACAGGGCTGGACGACGCACGCCACCAGCCAAACCAGTAAGCAGACCCCAGTCACAAACTTGTCAGGAACTCAGGGCAAAAGCTTAGGCTGGAAGCAGTGGGTAAGGTTAAGAAAAAAGTAAGCAAAGAAACGAAAGCTCAAGCTCAAGCTCAGGACAATCCCCGCTCTTATGAAGCTGGACCCTGCCCATTGTAACCAACAGACACTAACAATCCTGCTCCAGAAGCTAATCGTGTTATTTTAATCGGCGAGTTTAAATCTGAAACGAAGCCAACAGGCCAAAAATAGGCCACTTTCAGGACTGAATGCGTTAGGCGCTGGGCAGGAATTGGGATCATTGGGTATTAGGGCTTGTTGGAGCTGCGCTAACCAGCCCGGCGCCAAAATGCCAGTGCCATTGTATCCGGAATTATTCCTAAAGGATTGGCCTGCAGATAGGACTTAAAATAGCTAGCTTTTGTTACTTTATGTTAGTTACTTTGTGAGCCGTCAACTAGTCTTTGTTGTTACTTGTGAGCTGTCTGTAGAATCACTCAGCATACGGCCGATACACCTCCATCCCATCCCTCGACATCAACTCCAGCGAAACGCCCTCCCCAACAAAGAAAACAGCGCCCTCATGCAGCTGCAATTTGTTCTCGCCAGTCACAACCATCTGCCCGCTCCCCCTCGTCACAACAACAATACTCGGCCCCGCAATCGGGCGCTGCGTCTCCTCCTCGCCAGCCTTGAGACTCGTCGCAAGGACATTAAACTCCGAGAAGGGCGGCGCATACTCAACCGTCTTCCCCTTCTCGCCTCGACTGGACTTCTTCGGTTCAAGCATCGCCTGCCCCTCGTTGTGCGGCTTAAACGACAGTGCGCGCGCGAAGAGATCAACATTATCCCTCGTCGGCCTCGGACAGAAGCCCGTTGCGAGCACGTTATCCGAACGCGCCATGCACTCGAGTATATCCCCACTCAAGTACGCATGTATGCTATCAGCCGGAACACAGACCGCGTCGCCGGGTTTGAGAATCATGTAATTCATCAGAAGCACGGCCACGAGCGTCCCGTTGTCGGACTGTCCGTACTGCCTGCTTAATCTCTCCAGCAGCGGCGGGATATACCGCTCCTCGGGCTTATATGCATCACTGTGAAGCTTGGTCAGCGCGGAAACCGTTGCCGAGACCGTCGCTGGTAGTAGCAGGAGGAAGGTCCTGCAGATGGAGCGGAGGAGTTCGTCGTCGAATGCTACGTGCTCGGGGACGAACTGGGCGAGTGGTTTGAGGGCCATGAGCGATTTGATTTCGTTGAGGGGTTTGAAGCCGGCGAAGAGCTCGAATTCCGTGAGCGCGACGGCGATTTCGGGCTTGTGGTTTGGGTCCGAGAAAGATTTGGGGTCTGCGATGTTGAGTTGTTCGGCGAGGCGTCGGTTTGGGTGCACTTGCAGGGGGAGGGCTTTGTCGAAGGAGAGGATCTACTTAATTAGCGACCGTCTTGGTTGTCCAAGGGACTCGGTGTACCTTAGGTAGAAACGGCAGTCCGACCCCAAACTTGTCGGCGACTCTCTTGCCAACCAGGCGAGGATGGCGCTTTAGATAGTGTTCGAGGGTTTCGCCGGTGTGCAGCACTTTCGAGGGGACGGTGGGATATGTGCCCATCCACATCTGTAGCAGCGCTTAGCTGGCCTGACTCACTGTATACCCCCTAAAAGGAATACGGAGTACACACCTCGGAGTACGTCTTATCGTCATCAATGCCACCCGTGCCGGGCGTCTGCGCCCATAATCGAGCGGCGAGGGAGTCTCGCCCTTGTTTTCCCCATGGGTCGTGCTGGATAAGTTAGCCAGCGCCGTGCCACTTGATGGATCGAAAAATATACCTTAATACCGCACTTTAGTTGAACAATGTGGGCTGTCATCATTTTTATTCTTTGTGGTTTGGATAGTTGATGTTCTGAGAATGCGATGGACGGTCCAGATATATACGGTCTCCAGAATTCACAACCAGGTCCTGTCGTCATGATCGCAGGTTGAGAACATGCTCGCTCCACTTTCCATAAATTCGTCCTGTCGTTGTATCTAAAGCTATGGCGTCGTGGCATGGCTCTTGGAGACGGTGATGATTCTGGTGCGCGTCAGATTGACGTCAGTCCCGAATCTCTAAGAGTAGGAGATGTTCCGATCATTAAACAATCATTATATTCCGATCATTAAATTATAAAGACCACAATCATCCATAAATCTCATCCTCATCGGGAACCATCACAGTCGTCAACCGTCTCCCCACACGCGTGCGTCTCTTTTCCGTTGCTGCGGATGTAGACGTAGACGTAGCCGTAGACGCGTTGCTCTGTCTCCGTCCGGCGCTGATATTATTATAGCCGTAATCCAGATCATCGTACAGTCCGTTTTCATTAACTCTCTCATCATGTGTTATCCTCGCCCGCGGTGATCTTAATTGTGGTTGTGATTGTGGTTGTCCTCGTCCTTGGTATTGTGATCCGGGAACAGCTAGCGACATCGCCCCCCCGATCCTCCCCCCTGCACTGCCACTGCCGCTTCCGCTGCTTCGCGTGGATCTGCTCGAGGGGATGTAGTTGTATGTATACCGCGACGCAGGCCGGACTGTTTCGGCGACGACGGTGGGGTAGTCTTGTCGGTGGAGGGGTCTATAGATGAATTCCGCGCGGGGATGCGTTGATGCGCGAGTATGTGATTCAGCAGGGTGTGGAAGATATCCATAAGCCCGCTCTATATGTTGAGTACGACTCTGCTCCGACGAAGACGAAGACGAAGAAGAAGAAGAAGTAGAAGAAGAAACCGACGAAGAAGGCGACGGCGGCCCTGACCGACTCTTCGATTTCAGGCGTAGTGAGAGACGGCGCGGGTTCAGTGTGAATGAGTTTGTGCGGGACGTTGATGAGGATGTAGAGGAGGATGTAGAGGGAGAGGCCATGCTTGAGCCTGTGAGAGGGATTGTGTTGTTGTCGTGCACGCGCGAGGATTTGTATGCGGTGCGGATGTCGGTGATGTCGCCGCGGCGGTCGTGGAGGTTGTTTGGGGGTTGTTTGCGGAATCTTGCGAGGGACATTTTGGTGGGTTTGGTTTTGGTGTAGATGGAATAGATAGAGTATGAGGGTGGAATAGATGAGGATGGTTGAGTACGAGGGATATTATAGTGTCAAGACAACAAACACCAAGAATCAGAAAGATAAAAGCCCAGACTTGGCCAAGCTGTTTGATCGCCCTCATCCGAACGGCGGGGAGGAGGCATATTATAGCCAGTGAGCCACCACCTCAGCGTCAAGAATCTATTTTAATTCCAGCCATTCATGATGATCAAAAGAGGGGTTGCATCAAATCAGTCTGACATTGTCGAGGATTAAGCGCCGAAGTTTGAGCACGGCCGGCGAGCTGCATTAGTGCTTGATGATCCTGGTCTCTTTCCATAAATATCCCATAATTAGGACACGGTCTATATTAAGCACTGGAAACGTACATTAGGGACCCCTGCATGGTGCAAATGCAGGCTAATTTACATTTTTAGAACTCCGTACATTAGCCCTAGCCCCTGCAGTTGCATTAATTTCTGCTATAATTAGTACAGACTACGGAGTAATTTACAATTTACTGTTGGTTTGGACGCGGGGAACTCTCTGAGTCTAGAATTTCAAGTCTATGCAGCTATCACATCTACACAGCCAGCTATCCAACAACGCCTTATGCGTATGCAAACCACCCAAAACAATCCATCCAACCAAGCGCCGCCCCTCGGGTATAAATTTAGAACACACTTCGCATATAAAGTACCATAATGTCATGACTCGTGCCAGTCACACTCGGTAAGCGCCCATGTTGTCGCTCATATAACGCTAGATATCCACTGGCGTGAGAAGCGCCTCATTCACCTTGCCTGCTGGGCAAATTCGACGCAGCACAGAGTGACTATCTTAAACTTCGTGTCGCGAGTTGATTTAGCTATCATCTCTTTGGGGTAGGAGGTGTCATGTTCTTTGACGTAGGAGCATGTTCAGCGTTAGTCGAGGCGGGGAGAGCGATCGTGTTGGGAATGAATGTCTCCTGGGAGAGCTTGGGAACGAATCGGGGCCATGTGCGCGACTAGACAGTTTGGCCAGCGTTATAGGAGATGGAGAGGACGATGACGACGATGACGGAAGTTTCAGACACTCCGTACTACATTCCGGATCGGGTGAGAAAAAGCTCTGCTCGCGACAGTACGATCCAGCAGGCGCCTCCGTCCCTCGTTCGCTGGCATTATTCGCAATATCATCGATTTCAGGATTGCGAACCAGAAACCAGTCCATACTATCTGTGCCCCCGTGGTAAGACTCAAAGCTATGAGAGAATGATCGTCCTCTTGGAATGCTTGACTGACTCGAGCAGCGTTTCCTTGTCTCGACTTCGTGACTATATGAGCTCCTTCGCTTGCGTCCACGCTCCCCGAGTTCAGGTGCCACAGAATGATGTACAAGAGCATTCACCATAAGGTTCGCTTGGGTGTGACTCAACGCTACTCGCGCTCGCATTTTCTGAATAGCCGAGTCCAGAGCAAGCTCAATAGCGCAATGATTTCGCACGCGTGCGAGCTTCGGCCATGTCGCGCGCTCGCCACAAAGACACGCCGTGACCATGAAATCGGTGGTCGGGTTTTTCAGTAATCGAGGAAAGTGCGCATATAAAATCTCGGGATAAATGTTGATATCACCAGAGTACTTCTGGTTCATGATCGAAATCGTCTTCGTGAACGAATTCGAAAACACGCCCATTTCTGTAAGAACCGTCATTCGGTGCATTACCTCATCTTTTGCAAGAGTCGAAACGGTCTTGAGGAATCGAGTGGTCGACGACGTCGGTACAGCCACACTCTTCGGTTCGTCATCTTTCGCGAGGAAGGGTACAATATGAGGATTCACTTGGGATACGATGAAATGGTTGACGTTGAACATTTCCGACAGACGGTTCATAGGTAGGTCGCCATCGACCGAGCCGTCGATATATTGCTTGTGAAGGTCGTTCCACGGGACAGGCTCTCCCGTCAATGGATCCTTGGCCATGAGGGTGAACGGTGAGAAGACCATCGGAACTGAACACGATACGGCCCTGTAGACGTTAGTCAAGTCCGCGACCAGGAGGGAAACTTACACTGCCGACCAAATCAAGACGTTAGGAGCGGTGATATAATTCAAAAGCTTCGGCAGCTCATATACCCCAGCGCTCGAGACACAGATATTGAGGATCCTCCGCGTCCGGTTATACGCTTCTTGGAAGGTAATATCTCCAAGCCAATTTCTCATCACCTTGGCCAAATTTGTGATATCCAAAAACGCCCCGTGCTTAAGAAACCGAGCGGTCTTCTGCAGGATATTCTCCTCGTGATTCTCCTCGTCGAAAACAGAAAAGTCGCCATACGGAAAAGAAGCCAACAGCGCAGGAAGCTCATCCTCGGTGCGAGTGCAAAACACCGCACAGACGATACTGCCAGCGGACGCGCCCGAAATAATACGAGGGAGCAGCTTCGCCATCCAAAGAGACTTCAAAACTCCAATATGATTCATTCCAAAAGTGGCTCCGCCCGAGAAAAGCAGTGCGCTGCGCCCAAAAGCCTGTCGCGCCGCCAGCAGCTGGTCAAGTATGTATCTCGATTCCGCCGCATCGCACCGGGTGCCGCCAGACACGTTCACCAGGGATTCTATTGTCTCAACGGCGGCCGTTATATATCTATCGATCAAATCCTTTGTCCCGTGATGGGTGTGTTTGTAGAGGGTCGCGTTGCTCATGCCGCCCAGATCACGACTTAGCGAGGTGCGAATCAGGTACACCATGCGACTGACATCACATGCCAGGCGAGCCGTGTCCAGCTGCTCCAGGCGCTGCTGAACGAGTTGTGAGTTGAATTCATCGCATTCTGGCGTTTCTTTCCACGCGTTGTTGTCTTCCAGTTTATCCAGTTCGCAAGCGCATTCCTTCCATTCTTCGTAGGAGACGGCCTAGAAACGGATTAGCATCTATTCGAAAATAGAGATAGCGTAAGTTTGAAGGCGCGTAAGGCTCACATTACGTATTCGCAGGTATAAAACTTGCTTGCGATCCTCCGTTTCCGCATGTAGCTCTTCCTGGTATAGCAGCTGTTTCTTCGAAACGGGTTCTCCGGTCGGGTTCCAAACGCTGCCAGCCCATGCTATCGAACCTCGCACGACAGAGGCGAGCGAAGGGACGGAGACGAAATCACGGTAATCGTAGGAAGGACGATGGTCTCGAGGGAAGTTGGGAGGTTTCTTGGTCTTCGCATGCCATGCCGTAGATATCAGTGTGGGTTCGGTGAGAGGCGACATGGCAGATTCGACGACGCCAGTCGTACATCCATGTGGTAAAAGGAAGGAAGATAAGAATCTAGTCAAGGACAACAGTATCAAAGAAAAGGAAAATTTGGACCCATGGAAAAGGGAAGAGGGAGAAGAGATGGAGAATGGGGAAAGTATTTAGGAGAAGGAAAATCCGGGGTCGCGTGACCGATCGACACTTGCCGCAACGGCGCAACCACTTTAACAACTTAACAAGAACCACGTTAACAAATGTTGCCACGAGTCTTCATTGCATGGTTGGGACAAACACCCGGTTAGAAAGCCAAGTCCTATCGATTCTACTGGTATTCCACGTCTTGACGGTTCGGCCGAACGGCCCAGGGTGGCACTTTCTCCAGGATGCACAGTAGTGCAACACATATTTCCTTCAGTCCAATTAATTAGTTAATGATCGATTAGAGATGATATATAAATCGCAGATCAGCAGACAAACACGCAAATTTCACATGCTCTCAGCCGCTCATGTGCCATTTAACCCATCCAACCCATTCAGCTGTTGACGCAACCACAGCCTCAACGAATGTCTAGCTTGCCGTTCAGCATCTTTTTCTCGCCAGAAATGTCCCGCTCCCTCAATCTCCGCGCACAAGAACCGGCTTTCCGGCGCCCTCGTCAGCTCGTTTGACCATTTGCGTAATTTGCCGATGGACGTAAAGGTGTCTTCATCTCCGTAGATTGCGAGGGTTCGGTGTGCACATAGTTGTTCTGTTGGTTTCGGACTCGGGATCTGTTGCCGCTGTCCGGATGTCTTGGTGCTTATCTCTAGCGATAAATCCAGGAAGAGAGTGAGAAATAGGTTGATTGGTGGCAGGATAGGGGAGACGAGGAGGTATGATATGGCTGTACTCAATTCGAGTACGGTTGTTGTATCCGTTGTAGTGCTGGACGAGATTCCATCGCCCGACGACGCGCAGATAGTCCTCGCGATCTGGGATATCTGGCCCGCTGGGCCTTGAGCGCTATCACTGAAAATGTCTGCAACCGCTTCACTCGACGGGAGATGTGAGGCGACCATGGACCCGTACGAGTAACCACCTAGTATGAGCTGAATGCCATCGCCTAAGCCTTCATCGCCCGGTCGCGAGGCGATCTTCAGTCTCAGCGACTGCAGGTATAGCATCATGAATCCATAAAAAGAGACATAATCCGCCAGTTCAGGCTTTGATGTCCAGCTTGTGCTCCCTTCCGAATCTCCAGCACCACTGCGGTACAGGGCACAGCATGTCAGCCCGATCAGGAGAATGAATACATCACGACATACCGGAAGTTAAAGGTCCCGACCACGTAACCAGCGTCAAGAAGCTCTGTCCCAATAAAGCTTACGACTGGGTCATCATAGGAACCTCCCAGAGAAGCGTAGGGATGTGCGACGATCGCGCCTTGCCGCCATTGACATGCAGCGCATGATGACTTCTGTGGGAGATAGATGCGACAGGCAAGTTGGATGCCGTCGTAGAGAGAGGGGATGGTGAATGAGTGGGTTGGGCCAGGGAGATATTTGGGCATCTTAACGTGCGGTTGTTTGGGATTCAATCCACTCTTGAAATGAAAGATGTTGAGTCGGTGAGGGTCGATTGTTGATAGCGGGCGGGGTGAACCACGGCTAATCGACATATGGTATGCAATAAATTGACCAAAGACATCTCTATACTAACTGAACATCAAGAGGAATATTCTACCACGAGAATTACTGCATAGATTCACTATGAACTGCAGATGGAAGCGAAGACTGAGATCATAACATGCGTAACTAAAATTCCCTTTTTTATCCATACTAACCCTGCACTTCGTCGTTAATGCCAAGTTCATCAAAGTCATCCAGCAGTTCGTCCACGTTAATCCGAGGCACCTCATCCTCATCCTCATCCATATCCGTATCCGTCACGCTCATGGTATCGTCCTTCTTCTTGTTCTTATACACAGCCAATGTCTGCCGAAGCTCCTGGTCCTCTTCCACATCGCGCAGGAACATCTCGAAGTCGTTCTCTGTCGTGTCCTTGGTGTTTGGCAGGAGGTAAGGGTCGTGTTCGGTCGCCATACGCTTGAGCTTCCAGTGGCGTTTGGCGTGCTTGGGCTTCCGGGGGTAGAACTTCTTGACGAGGACGACGTCGGGTATTATTGAACTGTAGCTGTTGGATGCCTCCATTTCATCGAATTGGGCGTTGTTGAAGTTCGCTCCTGTCAGCTGGTAACCAAGTACTGAGTCGCCGGGGTGGATGATGCTGCCGAGATGGGTCCTTGTGAAGAATTGTTTGTCGCCGCTGAAGTCTGATGCCCGAGCGACGGTGACCTCGGACTGGAAGTATTTGCCCTTTTGGTGGCCTGTCGGCTCGACGTCTAGTACGATGAACTCGACGAGCTCTTTGATATCTGCAAGAGATACAAACGGTGTTCGCCAGTATAGCTTTGGGTTTAGGTCGGCAGTCTGGAGGGTGTTTGGGTCGAGGAAGCTGATCGAGGTACCGATGCGGGTGCAGAGAACCAGGGGAGAGATGTTCCCCATCTGCCTAGCGAGCTTGATCGGGAGTGCAACTAGGTCGTCTTTGCAGACTGGCACAATCTTGGCGGAGTAGGAGAACTTGTATGATTTAGTCGATGTGTGGATATCCTCGGAGATAATCTCCTGCGACTTTGTGACCTCGACCGGCACAGCGGAATGCAGAAAATCGAGAAACGCTTCCGCGTGATTCCGTTGCCCAAAGAAGAAATCAATTCCGTTCCTTGCTTCCTTGATGTTAATGGTGTTCTGGTGTGCCCTGTGCTTCAGGATAAGTTGCTCGAGGTAAAGGAAAGTTCGCTTGTGAAGGACCTGCTGACGGACTTGAACGGCGGCCCTCCACGTGTTGGGTGTAAATGACTTTTGACAATCTGGACATTGCTGGTACATAACGATATAGATAACCTCGAAAGTCTGTTGTAGGATAACGCCCTCTGACACGGAGTCTTGAATGGTGAGCTTGACCCTAATTCTCCGCGAATGTGGTTCCGTCCAAATGAAACTAGCATCAATAATTCGAATCTTATTCAACCCTTTGAGCTTTTTTAGACATAGCGCTAGCAACTCGCGCGACTCGAGAGCCGCGACGTTCCAACTTGTTGGTGGGAGGAGCCAGCGTTCACAGTCGCGACAGAAGTTGAGAACCGCTTCTCGTGGGATGCCTTGGGAGATGTCGACCTGGAGTCTCATGCAGTCGTTGCATATTGTCGTTCCGACTAAAGGTGCCCCGCAGTTATAGCAAAGGACACTGAGGGGCAGTCAGTGTCGGTAGTTCTTTAGTTTGGGGTGGATGATGCTCACGTCGGGACCTCACCAGCCTCGTTGGCATAATGTGCCATAGGCACAGGGGTATCAATATCCATCTTGAGGCGTGTCGTCAAAATTGAAGGACGGTGTTTGAGGCGAGGGGAAACTGACAATCCTGATAAAAAAAAAGTTCGCCCCCATCTGGATGATGACTCAGCTGATTGGGCCGATAAGAGTCACGTGGTCTCATTTCTCGCCTCAGGCACCACATCAGCAATATGTATTCCACCCGCACTACTCAATGCGATGCATGTCTGTGAAAGGCTACCTACTACATAGTCCCACAATTGCGTCGGAAATGCCAAAGAAACTTATGTTGAGACTCTGAATGGATGACTGTAATGCTGATCCTAGCAAGCGTCATTAATACATCGCTTAACCAAATTGTACCAACCAACCCCCTATACAACCACCCCCCATGATTCAACATCAGCAGCAACAGCCCTAATTATCCCGCCGTCTGGAAACCCCATCGGCAAAACGAGCACAATTTTTTCCCCCCTTGTTACTAACCGTCGCAATAGAAGTCATGCACCGCACGCAGTTATACGCAGTAGTGGCGTGGTCGTCGTTGTATGCGTTGACCGCGCAGGTGGCGCATTTGCTGCTGACAGAGGCGAGGGTGTTTTTGGAGGTTAGGGCTGTGTATCATTGGTCGCAGGCGGCGGCGGCGGACATGGCTGGGGTGGTTTGGGTTGGTTTCTTGGATAGTTAGGGCTTTCGGTTGGGGATATCTATGAGGGGGCTATTGGTACCTTGTGGACTATCGAGGAAGGCTGGAATAGGCAGGGGCGGTAAATGATTGAATAGGAGGAGTATTGAAAGATCCGCTGGGATATTTATCTTCAAGATTGGACGAGGCTGGCGAGGCTTTCTGTGCTTTGACTATTGAGTTGTTGCTGGATGCTATCGGACAAGGCTGTGGTTGAGAACAAGGCTGGCCCAAAGCCTGATATATCAGATGACCTATCAAGATATGACAACGAACATCTAAGTTTCATGATACATGCCTCCATATGACTCATCCTCCGTAGTCATATACGTGTGGCAATGCACACAAGCAAGCTGTATTGCTACGAAGTACCCAAATTCGCTTTCACCAGTCAAGTAAGATGTTGTTTAGCCACTTGGCAGGAGTCCGGCAAAGCAATTCCGCCGAGGCTGGCTTTTGCGTGCACATGCACTGCACGCTCGATGTTGAGACCACCCATTTCTCAGGCTTCCACTCCAACCGTCCGAGTTTCGCTACCTGTAGTCACATCATGGATACCTTACAGTCTCTCTTGGCGCGTAAAATGGCTGCCTTCGATTTGTAGACTGATTGGTAGCGGATATTGCGGATACGAGAGTAATAGTTACTGCTGAAGACCCCCAGAGGGAAGACCATTATCCTGCGAGACGTGCTCGAGGAGATCGCATGATGGGTAAACCGCTTTGTTGCTGTCGGAGACACGATCTTGCAGTAGGATCCGATCCATACTGCGCTTCATGGGCAGTCTTTCGCTTCCTGTTGAATGTCGCTGTGGTTAGACAGACTGGCAGTGAACTCTGTCGCTGGGTCGAGTGATCCGGCGGTACACTCATTGTACTCCCCGGGACCTCGCCGTCTCAAAGCTTCCATACAAGAAGCTCAAAGCGGCCGAAAGGTGAGAGTAGACATGGCCAAGCTAAGCGTTAAAGAATGCCTCTCCCTGCTGCTGGATATTACTGCAGCTAATCCGGCTTACGTCTGGTTGACGGGGTCGATCAACTGGGGCAGGATGAGCGAGCTATTCTGATTGATACACTGCAAATGCTCGTTGATCAGTCCGCGAGTATTGTCATACTATTACTCACTAGCTATAACAATGCTCATGTTGAAGGTCTGCTGCATGGGCTACCAGGTTGCGTGTTTCTCCGGCTTGTGCTGGACTGGATGTTCGAGAATTCGTGACTCGACAAGTGCATGATGCGAACAAGAGACGCATCTTAAACGGACCTGCGACAGCGATGTTGTTAGACAATATAAAGGAACGGTTGATAGACGGGGCTATGGAGATGTAGTTAATGGCTTTTGCCTGAGGACAGCCCTAACTTCCATATGCGTGTAATGCCGCTTGAAGTAGCCTGAGAGGTTTTCAGTGGCGGAATGCGGGCCATGTTGATCGAATCCTTCAAACAGCTGTCGCAGCAGAGCGCTGCTCAAGCAGGGTATCCGTTTACTCTGGCAGGAGCATCAGCAGCAGGGGATCGCGACTCCGTCAAACTACTACTGAAACATGTTCAGGTGGACCATGCCAGACAGAAATCCCTTCCCGACACACCCCTCGGCTGTGCCGCACTGTACGGTCACATCCACATCATGAAAGAGCTGCTTGATGCTGGCGCGGATGTTGACTGTCAAGCATTTGCCCCCAGGCTGCAGGATGCCATGGCCAAGGCCATCATCGGTGGTCACATTCCGGCAGTGAGGCCCCTTGTTCAGCGTGGAGCACAGTGTGTTCGCGCGCAAGGTCGGCCTTCGGAGATACTGGCTGAGGATTATGATCATTATCTCTTGGATCTGGTCCTTCCTCGCAGCAGGTGTAGGGATCGGTCGCGCTTTCAGCCTACGTCTTTGTCTGTGCTCCGCCTACTGTGGCTCAGATACGGCATGTTCTTGTACAGCATCCTACAAGGGTCGGTTCCCCTGGCTTCGCGTTAGCATTTCGGGAGTACCGACTCGCGACACAGGTGGTGTCAAAAGGAAAGAGCGCGCATCGTCGCCGGTCCCATCGCACCTTCCTACGTAGTCAAACTTGATGATTTGGGAAGGCGCGATCCATGAGTGCGCACCTGCCTAATCGGGGTCGCAATTAGCTCTTTGGTAGAATAGTACCAGGTCGACGAATGAATTGTAAGGGTATAGGAAGACTCACTAATCCATTTCATTCATCTTGGGTAGTGTAGTCCATGTGCACAGTACTTATGTACGGAGGCACCCCAACAAATGCAGTGACAGCCATTCATATCATTTGCATATCACATCGATACTATAATAGCTCATAGCCACATGACGAGGCCAGAGTAGGTGTCGTACAAAGTCTGACAAAGATCTGCAAACCATCACAAGAATCGCATTGTTCACACCAAGATCTCAGCCCGCCACAACCCCAAATCAAATCAAATCAAATCAAATCAAATCAAATCAAATCCGCAAATCAACTCCGCGTGGGAGGAGGAGGAAAACCCGTGGCCCTGTTCCGCAGACGCTAGGGCGATTAGACCTCCCTAGCAGGGATTGGCACTGGCGGAGCTGCATAAAGAACCATTCACCTCGCCAGTTACGTTCGCGCGAAGGAACTGCTGGCCTGGCTGGGCGTCTGACGATCATTCAGCCGATGGACATTGTTCTGACCCTGCTCATCTCATCCTGCAGGGGATGGGGTTAAATTCCGGGCCTGTCGCTCTTTGTTTCTGCTTACTCTGTCACTCCGTATTTGCTTTTCGTATTGGCGGATTTCTCACAGATTCACCCCGTCGCTATGGCTCCGTCGGAACGCGAACCTCAATCTACCCCTTCTCTTAATCCATTTCACGAGCCGGAGCCAGAGCCGGAGCCTTCGGCGTCAGCCCCAGAGCCAGCGTCAGCACCAGGGGAACAGCCGCGTCGGCTTGTCCTTTGCTTCGATGGCACGGGGAACCAGTACATGGGGACGGAGGAAGACACGAACATCGTGAAGATTTACGAGATGCTTGAACGACACATCCCGGGCCAATACGCCTACTACCAGCGTGAGCGACGAACTTCCCTCTCAGAAGCCTTGTCAGCTAATAGAAGCCTGGTACAGCCGGGATCGGAACCCTAACGTACGTGCAGGGCTCATCGCGTCGCTCCGGCGGTTTCAATTTCTATGCGCGGTTCAAAGCTCGTATCAGAGCTCTCATTGACCAAGGGATTGGTACCTCGTTTATTAACCACCTTCTGGCGGGGTATAAGTTTGTGATGCGGTATTACTCGACAGGCGACCATATCTACATTTTTGGGTTCTCGCGGGGCGCATATACGGCGCGGTTTTTGGCGGAGATGATCCATAATATTGGCCTCCTGTCGCGCGGAAATGAAGAGATGGTTCCGTTCGCGTGGGATACGTTTAGTCGGTTCCAGAGTTCCAGAGGTAACATACCGCAGACGCAGGAGGATCGGGATCTAGCACGGTATATGGCCAAGTTTAAGAAGACCTTTTGTCGGCCTGATGTGGGTGTGCACTTTCTAGGTCTGTTTGACTGCGTGAATAGTGTTGGCCAGTTTGAGATTCCGTTCTTTCGACGCTCGTATCGGTACATTGCTAGTCCGGCGGCGCGACATATCCGTCATGCGGTTTCGGTCCATGAGCGGCGGTTGAAATTCAAGCCTGCGCTGTTTCATATTGACCCCAAGGATGAGGAATCTCTAGATTTTAAGGAGGTCTGGTTTGCTGGGAATCATGGTGATGTTGGGGGTGGGTGGCCATTACACCATGGTCAAAAACATCTTCTTTCAGATATCCCGCTGAAGTGGATGATCCAGGAGGTATTGGATCTGCCTGGCTCGGAGAGTAAATTGGCGTTCATTTCGACCGATCTTGACAATATGGTCCGAGACGAAGCTCGCACTTTGTGCAGGGACGAGGAGCCTGGTACGGACGAATTCCGTAGACAACAGGTCACCAACAAGCCGCATGATAAACTCCGGTTCGGTCATGGGGGAACTGTCATGTCTACTATGTTGTGGTGGATTCTAGGTCCGTCTTCTTTCTGCAAATCGAAGCAATCGCTAACAAACGACAGAGATACTCCCCGTAGCAAGTCGTCTGGAGCTAGAAGAGGGTAAATGGATCCCTCGAAGGCTGCCCCCAAATCTCGGTGCATCGAGAGATATTCCTAATGAGGCGGCAATCCATCCCAGTGTCTATGAGATGCTAGAATCGGGCATCTTGAAAGACTTCCCTATCCCCAAGCCTGGCGGCGATAATCCGAATCTGCCTCCGGGCATGCTGGATGATGAGGAAAATCACATCCAGAGTGGAACCAATGGGGCTAATGGGAGTGGAATTAAGGATTGATTGAGCGTGTATATAGTATAAGATACGGAGTACGGAGTAACTAATGAAGGAGAAGATACAGAGTAAGCATTGTGCCTTGATCCTTGATCGGAGAAACTCGGCTACCCGCGGGGTGACGTTCTTTGCTCCGTGTTTAACCGCCTCTCCGCATCTCCAACACAAATCTGGGGAATACAAAGACCCTTCTCACCTCACTTTCAACTAATTCCTGGTGAATACACTCTTTAGATCTCATAATGACATCTCTCATCCCAATAACACGCCGAATACCGCGTATTTCGCGCCAAATTGCCAGATCAAGCCTCCCGTGCTCCCAACGATGGAGTACTTCCATCTCCCAGCGTCCGGGGTCGGACAGGTAGGTACTCCTTCTTTTACTCCTTCATACTCCTCGAGAAGCAAATTATCTAATCCGTTTATCTATGACAGTGTCCGCTTTCCAGGCGCCGTAAACAGCAAATTCACAACCGAAATGTCCTTTATAAACCCGCAAGGCATGCCGAGCATTCCTACCTACCGCGTGATGGACTCCGACGGGGTACTGGTTGATACCAATCGAGAGTCGCTGGGCGTTCTAGATGAGGAGATACTGGGGTGGTACAAGAATATGTTGACTGGTATGTCGCGCACAAGCAAGACAGCGGAAGGCTAATAGTATAGTGAGCATCATGGACATAGTCATGTTCGAAGCACAGAGGCAGGGACGGTTAAGTTTCTATATGGTACACTCTTTCTGTTGTTCTTCAAAGACACCATTGACAATTCATCAGGTATCAGCCGGCGAAGAAGGCATAAGCGTCGGCTCCGCAGCAGCCCTGACCCCCGACGACGTCGTCTTTGCCCAATACCGCGAAACAGGCGTCTTCCAACAACGGGGTTTTACACTGAAAGACTTCATGAGCCAGCTTTTTGCAAATAAGAATGACAAAGGCTGCGGACGGAATATGCCCGTCCACTACGGATGCGAATACCCCAAAACCGTACGTCCCCAACCCGTCCCAACTAAGCTACACACAATACTGACAACAAGGAAGCATACAATCTCCTCCCCCCTCGCAACCCAAATCCCACACGCCTCAGGCGCCGCATACGCCCTAAAGCTTCAATCCCTGCAAAACCCCGACAAACCACCCCGCATCGTAGCCTGCTACTTCGGCGAAGGCGCCACAAGCGAAGGCGACTTCCACGCAGGTCTCAACATCGCCGCAACCCGCTCCTGCCCCGTTGTATTCATCTGCCGGAACAACGGTTACGCAATCTCAACCCCAACGCTAGAACAATACCGTGGCGACGGTATCGCATCCAGAGGAGTCGGCTACGGAATCGAAACAATCCGCGTCGACGGAAATGACATCTTCGCCGTCTACGAAGCCATGAAACACGCCCGCACACTCGCGCTCTCAGACGGCGGAAAACCAGTTCTCATCGAGGCGATGTCGTACCGTGTTTCACACCACAGTACATCCGACGACTCCTTCGCCTACCGAGCCCGCGTTGAAGTCGAGGACTGGAAACGCCGCGATAATCCTATCGTCCGGTTGAGGAAGTATCTCGAGAACCAAGGTCTCTGGAGCGATGATATGGAGCGTGATGCTCGCGAGAGTATACGGAATGAGGTATTAAAAGAGTTTAAGGCTGCGGAAAGGGAGAAGAAGCCGCCGATTCGCAGTGCCTTTGAAGGGGTTTATGAGGAGGTTACGGAGGAGGCGAGGGAGCAGATGGGGGAGTTGAAGAGGATTCTGGAGACGTATCCGGGTGAGTATGATTTGAGTGAGTTTGATGGGGGGTTGAAGGGGCTGGAGATTAGATAGTCAGGCGGTTGCTTGTTTAGAATATACCTAGCTATTGCGGTGTTCTGTTGACTCGCATTTAGATAGAGATATTATCTAGAAGTTAAGATGAATGATATATGATTATGATACATACAATGGAGAACGAATATTGACAGACATCGCTACGTTATGAAATTGACTCCGAACATAGTGTACAAAAAAGTTATAATATATGCAGTGTACACGCTTAAAGAACATCGAGCAACGCACGAGAAAAAAGTAATAGTACAACAAACATGGTGATGTCTCAGACTGCAAAGTGAAAATGCAGTGCACTGCAGTGAGCTTATTACAAGAACTAAGTAGCCAACGCCTGCTGCGCCAGCTTCTTGTTCCTCTTCACCAACGCACTAAGCTTCTTATCAATGGAATCGAACTCCTTGCGCGACCCCTCGAGTTGCTTTTGCGACTTCACAGCGAACGTCCTGAGTTCGTCATCCGTCATGCCCACGACGTCATCGAGGTCTGGAAGGTTTCCGACCACGACGCCCGCAGCGCCGAGCATGTGTTTTGCTGTGGCGGCGGCGAAGGAGCGGACGGAGTTGGCAGTTGCGTTCATGATATTGGCGGTGTTTGAGATGGCCCAGTTGTGCGTGCGGGTGCTGTCTGCTTCCATGGCTGAGAGGACGTTCGGCGGGAGGGAGGAGAGGATGTTGTCGGATGTGGAGAGGGCGGAGGTGGGCGATGATGCAGAAATGGCGGCGGCGGATGTGTCGTCGACCCAGCAGACGTTGAAGTTTTCGGGCGTTGCGAAGAGCGCGTCGAGGCCACCGCCGCGGTTCGTGGCGTCTGGTTCGGTGATTGGGATGGAAGGGTATTCTTGGAAAGCGTCCATGGCCCAAGTGATGCTGTTTTCGAGGGCGAGGTAGCGTTCCTCTTCCTCAGAGGACAGATGGTGGAGGATGCAGCCGCGGGGACTGATGAGACATTTGTGCTTGAGCGAGTTGGGATCATCGGCGTTGAGTCGGAGGGGCTCTCCGCGGAGCAGTGCTTTTCGGTGTTGATCAGTCAGCTCAAGAGGCTGCTTCATGTCTTCGTAGTCGTCCGAGGTACATTTCATGTCGAAGCGCTGGTTCAAGTTTGAAGGGTTGAAGAGAGGATGACTGTTGAGATCCAGGGCGCCGGACTTGTGAAGTTGTGAAAGTAACAGCTGCAGAGAAGAAGTACGTTCACTGAAGAGTTCCTTGAGCGGGACACCGCTGGATTCTGCGTCCTTGAGTAGCTGCTCAATGGTGTTCTTTCCCCGCCAAGGCTCAGGCTGTTTCTGGTCAACTGGCGTCTTTGCTTCAGGCGATGGTGGTTTCACTTCTTCAGGCGTTATTTCGACTGGCTTGACGGTCTTTGTAGGTTCAACCTTCTCAGCAACTTCAACAGTAGCGGCGTTCGCAGGCTTGCTAGCGGGGATCTCCTCGGACGGTAAAACAGGCGAATCCAGCCCAGATGGAGCCTTCTTAGTCTTCCGTTTCCTGCCCATAATAGGGGCCTGGACTGGCTCTTCCGCCACAGTGCTCACGTCCTTTTTCGCATCCGCTTCCTTGGCCTTCTGCTTACGTTCCTTCTTCAGCTGGCTCTTAGTGATGGACCGCACTGGTGCAGAGCCGATCCTTGACGAGGCGGGTGGAGAATTTGCACGAGATGCGGATGTGGAAGTATAGAGATCCGCTTCAGATTCAAAATCGCCGGGTGTATCAGGCCGACTCTGCGATGAGACGCTGGGTCGGCGAGAACGGCCCCTGTTCATTGTGGGGAAGGACGCAACTGACTGGGTAGCGGACATGGGAGGCGGTGTCTCAGCCTTTGGAGTTTCAACTACACGAAGGACCCGAGGCTGACGAGGCGCTGGTGAGTCCGACATCCGTGATATTCCAGTCGTCGAAAGTTGATAGGGGGGCTCAACTTTCGCCGGGGGTTCCACCGGTTGAGAAACGTTGAAACTCAAGTCTAATCTCATTGGCTTTGATTTGGCCGGTGTTGGTGGTCCCTTGATATCGCTTAAACTCGGTTTTGAACCACTCTTCTTCGCAGCTGGTTCTTCTTTGCCTTGAGCACGAACTCTAACGGCAGACTTTGGTACAGGAGAACCCAGAGAAAAGTCCGCCGCATTTTTGGCCCTGTTGGATTCCTTTGGCTCCGGAACAGTCATATCGTCCTTGGAGCTTTCGGACGTGTGTCCTCCTGACGGAGAAGGGACTTCAAATCCAGGTGGACCAGACTCAGATGATACCGGACTAGAAGGTTTCAACGGGCTGTGGAATAATCCTGGGGTGCCGTGCCCTTGTGGAAGCGGAAGACCAGGTGGGAGAGTTGGGGTGCCAGCCCGCCCCAAGGCCTGAGAATCTTGCATCAATTGAGCTCGCATGAATCCGAAACTATCGATAGGACGTTTATCTTTCGTCGGGACGCCTAAAGGAGGAAAGTCTTCGTCCACTATTCGCAAGTCAGCATGCTGAGGAGAAAGGTAGGAGTGCAGTGGTCAAGCGGGGGAACCGAGAAACAGCATGGAAGAGAAAAAAGAAATGAGACGAAGACATGACCGATAAACAGCGAAACGCCAACAAAGTACGAAGGGCGGGCAGATAATTACACGAAAAGCCCAGCTGCTATTGGCCAGACAGACACACAGGGCACGGTGTCTATATGAACAATGTTTGTGAGAAATTGGTTTCATATAGGGCCCTGCTTCAGTTTATCAAAGCCGGGCCAGGGAGGCTAACGTACATAAAGCCATATCAGACCGAACGGCCGAGGAGACGCTGATAACTCAACCCAGCTTGGATGCGAGATGGATGCACGGGAAGGGCACCGAAAAAAGTGGTAACGCCAACCAGTGACCATGTCATGCAACGAAGCCTCTGGATCCGGATGGATGGCAGAGGGGGTAAAGAGAGAAAAACAAAAAGGCACAAATGATCCATAAACAGAAACGCCAAAGGCACGCCTCGCCCAAGCCCCTTGTTCTTGTCAAAGCCGTTGCTAAATGCTTCATAAAAGTGCAGAAAAAACAAGGTCGCAAAAGGTTTTCGATCGAATTGATGTGGGAGGAGACGGAAAGACATATTCCACGCCCGTCTAAAAGAAGAGAAAAGAAAAGGAAGTATGACATCATGTCGTAACAAAACGAAAAGCAGAACAGAACTGTAGCCGGAAAAGAGAAAGGGGGAGCAGGTGCAAAAAGGGTAGTCATCGTAAAACAAAGAATAATGATATCAAGGCAGAAAATGTAATCCAAGGGATAAGGGAGGCAGATGGCAATCACCAGCGGTTGAAACCGCTGCCATACATCATGGCGTACCCACCTTGACCTTGACCCTGACTCCCATACAATCCTTGACCAGCAGCTGCATTCGCACCGACCTGGTGCATCCTCGCCTGCAGGATACTCGGGTCCGCAAGATCTACTACACCGCCCCCACCGGAGGAAGTGTTAGCATGTCTGCGCTTTCTTCCCTTCTTCCTCTGCTTCTGTGCCCCAGAATCGGAGATGAACCCCGTTTGAGATCCATAGGCAGAGCCGAGAAGGCCATTGACAGGAGTCAGGGGAGGAGGGGTTTGGTGTTGGTGAAGGAAAGGAAACATAAACTCACGCTTATTATCTTGCCCCTGTGGATTCGTCCCACTTCGACTCCGCAGCAGCTCGCGCATTATATCCGGGTTGACTTCCTGCTTACCACCCAATCCGAGATTTGTGTTGGTTGTGAAGCCGTGACCTTGAGCGAACATGCCACCTCCGCTGATTGGCGGGGTACCTGCTGTCTTCAAGCCTGGAGGTGGGCCTTGGACACCGCTAGAGTAGTAGTTTGAGGCCAGAGCGTGTTGTGGACTAGGTGCCGCAAGAGGATTAGGTGTTCCAGCCTGAATCAAAGACGATTGCTGGTTGAGCATTCGAGACCCAGGAGGATTCTTCGAGTTCGTATCATTGGCGAAGGAGAACCGAGAGTTCTGGCGATTTTGGGCTTGCAACGCGTTATACTGCGCAACCTGGGTGGGCAAAAGACCCTGACGGGCTTGGGCATTCTGATCAAATGCACCATTAGCGATGGGATCAACAGGAGCTGTTTGTTGTGAATTTCCGGCCGTCTTGAGAAGCATCAGTTGTTGCTGTTGTAGCGGGGTCAGACTGCGGGTGTTCATGTTGATCCCCTGGAACTGTTGGCCAGCAGCTGACACAGGAGATCCAACAACTGAGCTAGCGGTCGTGCTTTGCTGGGATGGGGGTTGAATAGCGCCATGAGATTCGCGACCCGCACGACCTCTTGGAGGATTGGCATCATCAGGCTCGCCACCAAGCTGAAGACTGCCGCTCTCACGTCCTTCATCCTCCACGAGGGGAGCTTGGAGAGCCTCTTGCTCCCGTTTCGCACGCTCCTGTTCCGCCTTTTCCCGCATCGCTCGCCGTTTAACTCCACCATACGGATCAATGAAGGAGGGATGGTTGTCGATGAGGGCGAGCTCTTCGGCTGGTAGACCCACCGGCGAAAAAACAAATTTGAAACAGGGAGAATTGACGGCTTTGACCAAATTGTCCAACAGGGGAGTTTCTGGGTCTGCTGACGGCTGGGACGATGAAGGTTGGGAGATGGACGCGGGTGCAGCTGACGGCGAGGGAGTTTGAAGTTGTTCTCGAGCGTGTATCGGTGGCTTCTCGGTGCGTTTGGGTTCATCTGCAGGAGTCGCAACGGTCGCGAGCGTGGATCGTGGGCTTTGCGAGGCCTGGCTACCCGTTAAGCTTGCTCGTCGTGTTCGATTAATGGCGGAATCCTTGTTAGCCCAGCTGGCTGAGGATGGAAGAGCAGGTCCGGCGTCATCTTTACTTGGTTGGCGTCGTAGCGTTTGAGCAATAGGTTGCGCAGAAGATCGCGAAACGTGTGGGGGGACAACAGGACCGGGACTGCTAGTAACTCCTCCGTTCGAACGCTGACTGGATAACGTGTTCATCGACGAGAGATCTTGGCGGCTGTAAGAATCACCGTCTTCGCCGGTCTCATGTAAAAAGGTGCAATTCCTATTGTGGCATTGTTCGTTCCGCAGGAAAGACGAGCAGTACTTTGTGGTTCCGTATTGCGCCCTATTTCTGTCAGCAAAACACACCGCAAGCTATGCATTCAATAAACCCACCTGAGGACTCGATCACCGTTTGGCGAGCCATCCACAGCGTTTATGCACATCGCAGCATCGAGCTTTCTTGCGTACGTAACGTAGACGCCAATGCCTTGGTTTGGGTTGCCGCCGGGCTTAGCCTTACTAACAACAATCTTCTCAATATCCCCATATTGCCCGAAGTAATCCCTCCCACGTAGAGTTTGAAGAAGTTGGCTTTCGTCGCGTATCGTAGGATTGAGACCGATCACGTAGACAAGGTTCTTCTGAACGACACGTACTCCGGCCAGATTCTTCCGGCTGGAGGCTTCGATTTCCCGCTTTTCCGCTTCTTTCTTCTTCGCTGCAGCAGCTTTCCGGTGTTTCAGTGCGAGGTCTGCCTTGAACCTATAAGGGAAATTGTGAGTGCGACCCAAGAAACGGGGCGGCTAAAGGGTAGCGTACTCATCTACATCGGGTACCTTAAATTGAATGGTACTTTCGTCGTAGGCCCTTCTGCAATTCGGGCATCGGCCTTCTTCGCTATAGGATTTTATGTTGTTGTAGCAGAATTGACAGATCTGGAGTCGTTGTTAGATGTGTCTATCACCTAGTACTTGTCGCGGCCGGATTTCTAAGACCAAGGAGACACCACGTACCTGATAACCGCAAGGACATGGTTTGAAGTTCTTGTCCGAGAGATCGAACTCTTCGATACAAAGAGGGCTACAGAGATCGGAGGGTTAGTTGGATGAACATAACATAGGGTCTAGCTAGAAGTGAAGCCACACGTACCAGAACTCATCGTCGTCGTCAATGACGGAGTCAATCTGTTGACGATTTGACATGATGTCTGTGTGTTATGAAGTATTGAAAGAGCGAGTTTGCAGGTCAAGTTGAACACAAACGCCCATCAACCAGGGAAGCGGAAGGGGCAGAGTCGACGAGGAAAAGGCGAGAGGTAAATCGGAAAGAAGAGGGGGTCGCGGATGGAGGTAGGAAGTTAATTAGGTCGGCGCGAAATACGGCGGAGAAGAGACACAGAGAGGAGAAATGCGTGGAGGCGAAGAGAGAATCAAAGTTGAAGCTTTGATGTGTTAGGTTGGGTTTGCACGTGTTTGGCACGTTTGCACTGCGCTTATGTTAGACCACATGTGACCTAAAAGTCACGTGGCTTTCCGCAAAAGCTCCCTTTGGATAGCACCCGACGACGTCTATCATCTCGCCCCTTCTCAGCCCTCCAATTTCTTACACGTCGTGTTGCAATTGCTGCATTCATCATGGCCGCCTCTCGACCACTGATGCGCCTGGGTGCCGGTCGCTCTTTGACGTCAGCTGCCCGGTCATCCCGCAATTGCCGTGCCTTTTCTTCGACCCCTCTGCAGCAGGTAGCCAAGGCGACAACACCTGGCACGGAAGCCCCGAATATGCGCCAGGCTGAGCGTCCTCGTATGTCAATTGGGGACCCAATCTGGGTTAAATCCTCCTGAAAGGCAATTGACTAACTGTTGTCCAGCCCAGGGTCCTCTCCGTGCGCCCGTTGTCAACCCGGCGGACAAGTTCCAGGACAAGGCCGATAGCCTACACACGTACGGTCAATACATCATGTCATGTCTACCCAAGCACGTTCAGCAATTCTCCGTGTGGAAGGACGAGCTATGCATCTACGTTCCCCCCTCCGCCATCATCCCCGTGATGACTTTCTTGAAAAACCACACTGCCGCCGAATTCACGACTGTCTCCGACATTACCGCCGTCGATTATCCCACCCGTGATCAGCGCTTTGAGGTCGTCTACAACCTTCTCAGTGTCCGCTTCAATTCCCGTATTCGAGTGAAGACCTACGCCGACGAGGCCAGCCCCGTGCCCAGTGTCACCAGTCTGTTCGAAGGAGCTCTATGGTACGAGCGTGAAGTGTACGATATGTACGGTGTTTTCTTCACAGATCATCCCGATTTGCGTCGTATCTTGACGGATTATGGTTTCGACGGCCACCCCCTGCGCAAAGACTTCCCCTTGACCGGGTACACCGAGCTCCGATACGACGAGGAGAAGAAGCGAATTGTCATTGAGCCGCTCGAGCTTACCCAGGCCTTCCGAAACTTCGAGGGAGGCACCGCTGCTTGGGAGCCTGTTGGATCCGGCAATGATAGAACTCCTGAATCGGTACGTCTACCATGTTTTCCTCGTATGAGAATCTGCTAATCGTGACAATAGTTCAAGCTCCCAACGCCTAAGCCGGAGCCGAAGGAGGAAGAAAAGAAATAGAAGTTTCATGTATCCGTATTCCTTGCATGCTTTCCTAGTTTTGTATGTACATACCGCCGTGCCTACGTTAGATGGAATTGTTCGGTGTTCTCGCACGTTACCCAGACCGACCTCAAGTACCCGATCTACCCCTAGTAATGACGATTTCATATTGCAATAGATTTAGAATCAATGGTCGAATAACGCGTTACCGCCAGTTCATTGTTTGTACATGTTCTAGCTCTTCCCGGCGGACCTCCGAAGAAAAGTCCAAAAAGCTTGGCACGCGCAAAACGAAAACCTCCGCCAGCTCACCACCACATCTCTTCTACTCATGACCAGCACAACATTCTACCAGAATAAACAAAATGCCGAAACGAAAACTCTCTGACCTCGCCGACGATAATGTTCCCAGGACCACAACCACAGCCCCCCACCCATACCAAAACCAATACCCACCCCCCGACCAAGGCGGCCCAAACTACAAACTCCAAAAAACCCGCCTGAAAGCGAAGTTCGAACTTGGGGTCACTGGGCTTTCTCGCGCGCTCAAAGCCGCACGGGGATCTGAGAGACAGAAGCTCGGACGACGACAGAAGACGGCGAACGAGGGGACCGCTGAGACGATTAAGAGGATAGATGGGGAGATTCAAGTTTTGAAGGTTTGCTGCCTACACACCTGCACACTTATTTCAAACTTGCGTAAATAATTGTGTAGCATGCGACGATCATGCTAACGAAATTGGAATCTAGGATCTAGACCTTACAAAAACCGCAGAGAAATACCTCTTCAAGCAACTCCTCAAGACAAAGCGGATAGCCGAGTCGGCGGTCTTCATCCGGTTTAGGCAAGCGAAGGAATCTAAAATCTCCATCGAAGGGCCGAAGAGTACAGAGGAGGCGAATGTTACAGCGCGGTTGTTCAAGTCGACCCCGGTGAAGAATGTACTTCCGGGGATTATGGAAGGCTTGAGGGGGTTGTTCCACCTAGAGACTCCGGCGGAGAAAAAAGAGAAGAAGACCGGCCCTGACTCTGCGAAACCGAAGGAGAAGAAAGAAAAGGTTGAGAGCGTTCAACGGCGAAAAGCGTCAGATATCTCCGACGAAGATCCCGAAAACGAGTCACGTACCCAAGACGTAAACATGAGCGACGCTGAAAGCGACGACGAATACGCACACCTAGCCGCACGACTCGGGTCAGACTCAGAAGACGACTCAGCCTCCGACAACGACATCCCAAAACCAAAATCAACCCGCAACGCCCTCGCTACGCGCTATTCAATGTCCATCTCCCCCTCCGCCTCCGCCTCCCCCGAACCAACAGCCCAAAGACCCCAAACAAAAGGCTCCAAAGCCCCCGCAACAAGCACAACCTTCCTCCCCTCCCTAATGATGGGCGGCTACTGGTCCGGCTCGGAATCCGAAGCCGAAGAACTCGACGCCGCACCCGTGCGCAAAAATCGTATGGGCCAACAGGCTCGCCGAGCCCTCTGGGAGAAGAAGTTCGGTGCGTCCGCGAATCACGTCAAAAATGAGGAGCGGAATAGCAAAAAGCGGGGCAAGAACGGACAGGGTCGGGATAACGGGTGGGATCCTCGCAAGGGTGCAGTTGGGGAAGGAAGAGGAAGTAAATTCAGTACTGGGTCAAATGCTATGGCTATGACGGGGACGAATCGGTTGGAGGGGGGTGGGCCAAGGTCTGGGTCTGGCAAGAAACCCCAGGATGATAATAAGCCGCTGCATCCTTCTTGGGAGGCTGCGAGGAAAGCGAAAGAGCAGAAAGCTACGGCTTCGTTTTCAGGCAAGAAGGTTGTATTCGATTAGCAGTACATATTTCTATTTCATGTCGATAATGAGATTTACTGGATATCATCATCCCGTCCCAGGACTCAACAAAATGGTGAGACCGTTGATGGAACAATAACTTAGATGTTAGGTATCGTAAACTAGCTAATATAAACATCGAAAAATCAGACACAAGTGCCGAAAGCCAAAAGCCAAAGCACCCCATGCTATACCAAAGCAACCCAGCACGTCATATAAAAATCCATTATATACGCTCAAAACTGCATCCACCTCTCCCCAGGCTTCATCTCCCCAGAAAGACCCTGCTGCGCATCCGTTTCAAAGCACGGAATGGCTGTAAACTCACCAAGTTCCTGCGGAAGATTCGACACAAAATGATCAAAGCCTATATGCGGCATTTGCGATAACGTATGAGGTGTAAGGAAATCAGATGGAGAGGTAATTTCCGGGTTTGGTAGCACTGCATTATGACCATTAATCTGAAGCAGATCATTGGAGGGTCCAGGGGCCGGCGTCATCCCACCTGCAAGAGACTGAACTCCATGTCCATCGGGGGCATACTGTTCAGGAAAGGGATGGGACATGGTATCGGGAGAGAGAGGGCCTGTTTTCCAAAGCATTTCCCAGTTCTTGAAGCGGTCGTATGCTGATTCCATGGAGCCGAAGGGGCCAGCTTGGGATGAGCTGTATTCTTCAAGGCGAGAGATGGCTCTTTCGAGGGCTTCAATGACGCTGACGGCTGATCGGGCAGATCCAACGCCCATAGACATGATTTTTATCAGTGCCATACCTTTCTGGAGAGCTTCACGTAGTCTTTCCGTACGTTTAGTTAAGCTCTGGGCGAGGATCACGAGAAGGGCAGCGCGACATGAACTGAACTCTGTAAAAGATGCGCGAGCAAGACCAGTTTCATCTCGGAGAAGTCGGCACAGCTCGATTATTTCTAAGGCTGCTTCAACACAGTCCGTGACGAGGGTTGACCGATTCTTGGACACGCCGGATGGCATCTTGAGTGGTGACATCTGGAATGTGGCTGAAGAGAATCCCTTCATGCTGCTGAACAGGAACGGTCGTCCAAGGAAGATCCTAGTCAGACAATAATCCAGCTTTAGGTGTACATTCGGTCGGAAAAGCGGGCCTGCTGGGTTGAGATCTCGACAGTTGATTTCTTCAGGTAATGTATTCCACCAGTCGACTAAGTGTTTCCGCAGATTAAGAAGTCTTTCGAGACAATCCTGCTGTTGATTTTTGCGAGATTTTCGCAGAACGGATCTTATCATTGTTAGCAAGCATCTCACAGGGGGATTCCTGAGTACGTACATCTCGTTTGCGGTCTCTCCTAATTTCAGAGTTAAGGTGATCAAAGTATTCATGTTAGTGTGGTTTGAGATTTGTCCCTGCGGCATCAAACCCGGGAAATCGACAGGCATGGCAGCGTCCACGTCCGTATCTGACAGGGAAACCGGGCGCCCGTGCAGGATACTGACTCGCCTGAACAGACAATTAGTATACAGCAAGACGTACAGTATAAGTAGACTCACTTCTCAATTGTATATGCCGTCCAAAACACTCTGTTCCGGATCTCGATCATATGCGCTGGAAGCCCCTCCCCACAATACCTCCGATGCATGCCATTCTGGATGGCCATCTTCAATGCAAGGCCGAAATAAGTATAGCAAAGACCCGAAGTGTCTAACGGTAATAAATAGGTCCCAATCAATAAACAAGCCTGCACACTTCGTATAGATGCACAGGCAATGATATCCGGCAGTAGCTTAGAAGCGAACTGGTAAAACGTCAAGCCAACCTCGTCCTCCGAGAAACCATGGTCGTCAGTATTGGAGGGATTCGAAGATAGCCGGTTCACGGGTATAGCTGAGTCCATATGCGCAAATTGCGTTCCAACAGCGAGGACCATGAGGATAGCGCATGCTGCCCCTGCATCGTTGGATGAAAGGCTCGCGGGGTTCGTGTAGCACGTGTGTAGCTTATCCTTGAGCCAATCCTCCTCGACATAGAAGTTATTCGTTTGGGCGTATTTGAAGAACATTTGCACCAGAAAGTCGGCCACAAAACGTGGTGGTAAGCAAGTGACCGATGCGGACACCGCAGCCGAGCCTGACTGTAATTGCGTCGCGCGCCATCTCTCCTCAAATGGCTCTGCTTCAGTAGATACCTAACAAATCAGCAGCGCCCATGCCTCGAGCAGAATAAACATACCTCTGGAGTGTCATCTTTCATCCACTCATCAATCTTCTTCCTTATCTTCATAGAGAAATTCAAATATGAAAATTCCCCAGAGTACTCTATCTGCATGTTAGCCGCGAACTCACCCCACTGCACAATCACAGAGAGCCAACATACGCGTCGTATTATCCGGCAAAGCCTTAATAGTAAAGTCCTCATCGTCAATGGCCAAATCCTCCAGATCCTCACTATCCAGCAATATCGACGGCCCCTCAGATTCCGAACCACGATGTTTGCTCTGTAATTCCTCGGCGGTCTTCCTTAGCGATTGTATATCGAACGTGATATTCGGGACGTAGTGTTGTAATATCCGTTCCATGCATCGGATGCGCTCGGACTCGAGCATGTCATGGCTGCTGCGTGCGGCGGTGCGGTCGAGAAGCCTAATATCGAGAAAATCCATGAGTGTTCCAAATTTCCATTATATTGTGACACTGTCAGAGTTCAATCCGGCGACTCACGAAACAGACGAGGAACGCGCGATCTTCTCCGCGTGGTCAGGATGGGTGAAGACGCATTGGCGGCGATAACGGAGGCATCGGCGACACGGAACACCTCCTTCGCATTTCTCTTTTACGCGACGGCAGCCATCGCATCTATCGTCGTATTTCAGTTAGAAGGGGCAAACGTAAAGAAGGGGAGACTCCGGGGTCGCTCACGCTCGCACCGCTCTTTTGCGGTTCTCCTCCGAAACGCGGGGTCGTTTCTGGTGGCCCACGGCGGCGGGTGTTGATGGGGCCTCGTCCATAGCAGCAGGAGATCAAGGGGGGTGCAAGATCCGGGTCATTGTAGGATGGATACAGTGTTCGAGGAAAGTGAGGAAGGGTAATCTGGTGAGATGTGTGGAAGGAATGGAGGATTTTTATCGGAGTTCCAGGCGGATTCCATCAAGTGATAAGCGTCTTTCCCCTCAGCCTCCAGAACCAAATTATATGCAAATATGGGTCGCTTATCTCTGGATTATTGGTGGTCTAGTTCATCTTACGTCCTGACTGCTATTCGGTCTTGCTGGAATTAAATGCAATTGCCGAATCTTGGGGTTGACTTGGGTCCTGTGTCTCGCGTCAATATATATTGTTCGGCATCTAGACTACTCAGCTAGTTATCTGTACAACATTGCATAAGTCGTTCCTGAAAGAGATGTATCTTTCAAATAACAAAATCAAAACCCATCAACCTCCATCCCAATCCCCCTCTCCTTTCCAGTCTCCAACAACTTCCTCCCAATAACCAGATCCATAATCCCCATTCCCACACACTTCATCACAACATTACACCCCTCCTGGACATCAACAGATCTCTTCTCCCCAAGTGCCCCATACAACTCCCCAAGCTCAACGAGCTGATCGCTACAAACCTTCGCGCGAATAAGCTCCCCAGACTCCTCCAAACAAGCCTCCCTCGAATCAACATAAACCCTGCCACCCCCGGAAAGCAGCGTCTCGGAATCAATCTCCTGCATATGAGGCCTATACGAGCCAATCAGCGAAATAAACCGCTGCTTCTCCGGCTGTAGATAGGCATATGGGAAATTCGGCTCTGTAGATGGCGTGCAGCTGAAAATCACATCGCAGGCCCCTAATTCCGAGCGTAGCCGGCTGTCGTAATCCGCTGTTCCTTCTTTAGATAGAGTCGTCATTGTTACGCCAGGGTAAGACCGTCTAAGATCGCCGATCACATCCTCCTCCAATTCATCAAGACGCCTCTGACCCCGATTAACAAACGTAATCCGCCTGATCTGGCCAGGAACAAGCAGGAGAGATAACCGTGCATGCCACTCCGCCTGACGCCCCGAACCAAAAATAATAACATTGTCCTTCCTCAGCGCCTCACATCTCACAAACAGCGACATAATGGCCAGCGCTGTCCGGAACGCGGTGATCTCCGCGGCACTCAGTAGACCCAGTAGCTCACCCTTTGGAGAGAAAATGTTGATGACGCCGATGATCCCGTGGGATTTGGACGCCGTGACGATTTTGATCCCCGTGCTAGCGGTGTTGGAGACTGGCATGAAGAGCGAGAGGTTTTCATCCTTTGTTGTTATCGCTGTGCGCAGGGGTTGGTGGACTAGTTGTTCGGATTCTGGGGAGGCGGACTGTGCTGAAACGGTGGTGAGGGCTTCGTCTAGGGTGGAGAGAAAGTCGAGGCATTGTTCTTGGGTTAGTTGTCTGAGGATTTGGGCGACGGCGGGTTCGGGAAGTAGATGCATTGTGAGAGGTTGTGGATTGTGATCGATACTTAGATGTGGATGAAGACTATTGCTTTGTATATATAGGTTGGTGGTGTTGGTTGGAGATTGGGGATGAGTTGGAGAAGGGATAAACCTGCGATGTCGGAGCCTAAAATCACCTCTACTACAACGAGCGAATTAATAAAAATAAATCCCATTATCATGACTGGACATGCCGACGCTATCTATATGCATTCCGTTTCTAAAGCTGGAGACCACAAAACGCTCACAAACGACTCATGGAGGAACATGCTTGTTCGACCGGGCCGAGAAACAAATTAAAACATCTCAATTGCCGAAGCCAACTGCTCGACGAGTTCTTCGCTTGAGCTCGTTGAACATTGCCTCCCGCGAATCCTTCGTGCGTCCAACTGCCTCGGTGTTCTCCACGGCACGTCGAAGCAAGAAGCCCATACATTCCTTGACAGAGCCCCAAGTTAGAAGCTTGTATACATTCGGACTTTCGGTCGCGATGACTTTCTGGTCTGCCACAGGCTCGGTAGCTTGGAACCCCTCCAGTAGCTCGCAGCTGATCTCGTCTGCCATACCCTGAAGTTGTGCGTAACTGAGCTCGACGTCCGACTTCTCACCCCGACTCGCCTGCTGTAGACGAAGAGCATATGCCTTGCGAACGGATTCTCGGTTGTGTGTAGCGATGATGACGTTGACAGGTGGTAGGTCAGTCGCGTGCTCAGCGGAGGCAGACGTCAGCATTGCATTGTATCGTCTGGTTAGAAGCGCCTCGACGACGCCATCGTAGCACTCGTCGGTTTCTTCCTTCTTAGCCCAGATCAACTGACGAGGTTCGGTCTTCAGGTATGCCCCACGGACTAGCTTGACCCCTAGGGTGTAGCCTTCCTGGCGGGAGATATCGAGGTGTTTGGCAAGTGTTGCTGGGGTGGAACGCAGGTAGGCCTGATAAGTGTTGTAAAAGATGGCTCTACCAGGAGTTTGCGAATTGCAGTATTTCTGGTACTTTGTAGCCCATTCTTCGATTCCCGGTTGAACGGCCTGCTCCTCTGCGTCTACCAGCAACCGGACATTGCGCGAAATGGCGAGATCACAGACTTGTTGAATTGCCTTGTCCATGAACGGTGACGGAGCAGCCTGCCGCTGAAGGTATTCAAGTGCTTGAGTGCCCATACCGGTGAACCTTTGCAAGTTAGAAACAACTTACAACTAAACAGTAGGAGACTTACTTCAGAGCCACAAAGTCGCCTTCCTGGGCCATGTCTACCGTCTGAAGGGTCCCATCCAACCACATCTGAATCTCTGCGCGGATTGCCTTTTCGTCGGAAATGTTGATGTTGTTCTCTCCCACTAGGACCTCACGAGCATATCCTAGAAGAACGCCTCGGTAACCCAGTTGTTTGATTGACTGGATCGAACGTTGAACTTCCAGCTTGTTTTCGCCGGCGTTGAACTGCTTGTAGAGGGTGTGTTTCACGAGAATGTTTAGAAGTGGGTTCTTTGCGACGTCTAGTAGAGGCGTCTTGGGATGCGCCAGCACCGAGAGGGTGGCAATGCATGGTTTCAAGAGAAGGGTAGAGGAGGATACGGAAAGAATGAGCATGGACCGGAGGACAGAGGAAAGAGGTAGCTTTGCGAGTGGCGAGGTCGTCAACTTCCTAGGCGTTGAAGAAGTCTGCCACATTCCGTTCGTAGGAGTTTCGGCTGTGAGTGATGACTTTGTGGGAGTACGGCTGACACGTCTTGTAGATTGATAAGGCGATGAGGGGATGTTGGATATCGCCCGCATGGAAGGGCGGGGGGCAGCTGCCTTCATTGTGGCAGTAGCTGTGAGTAGAGTAAAGGAAATTACTTGTGCGACGAGGTCGATGGGTCAGAAACTAAGAATATTGCTTTGTGTTGGGGAATGTGTACAGATTATTATGGTGTAGATATGTGAAAGGAAGCAGCAGTAGCCGGTGGAAACCGCTTTGGACCGGCAATTGTTGTGTTACATGCTCCAGTACTTTCCTCGTGACTGCTATCTATCAATAATCAGCTGGTCTTTCTACACCGGAGTAAGATTTAGATAATTAGATGGCGAATCCTAGAGAGGAGGAGAGCTGAGAGCGCCGGGCCGAGAAACAGATGCGAACTCGGATTCTTATGAGTAACAAGATCCATATGGCCGACCCAGATCTCAAATCCCAATAGACGTAGCCTACCCCGAAGTATAGACTAATGCAAGTCGATGCTATCCATGTTATCGCGTGTAGATCAAGTGCGATAACTTAAAGCCACCGACCGGTTCACGGGCCGGTGTGATGCCCCACCGGAGAGCTCTTTGACCGGGCCGGTTACTGTCATCCACATCAAATCAATAATGGAGAATCCGCTCTATCTGTTCTTCGATGTTATCTCCCAGCGATTAGTTTCAGTTTGATCTTGATAGCCTCAGATGCGTATTGCTACTCTTGGCTCCTTGAAATAAATTCTCCGTGGAGATAACGGTCCGTATTGCCTGAGATCGCAGGCAGAAAGACACTAAACCAAGTGTAGCATAGTAGCGCGTGTGAAACCAGATCAGCATCAGGAACCAATCATGAAATGCAGCCGGATGGGTCAAGCACTGGTAGCGGCGGAAAGTTGGCCGGGGTTTCTGATTTTATGCCAAGCATCGAAGTAAACCACGAGCATTCCATTAGTCACTGAATCATCTTGATCCCAGTTATGATTCAATTTGTAAAAGAACACGTTCTCGCGACATTTTGCGGAGAAGACCCCGGATTTAGATCATCTGATCTGGGTATGGATACTTTTTGGATTCTGGAGAAGAATCAAATTGTTACTATAAAGTTCGAGCAGGGAGACCTGGTAAAACATGTTAGCCAATAACTAGGATCTGCATTATCAGGACTACTGTTAGAAGTCTCACAAGCTACGCAATTCCTGCGGCTCAGGCGTCAGTGTTATCTCACTCAAGAATTTTCACCGAAGAAACTCCTATCACTCTGCAAGATGCCTGACCGAGTGGTGAAATTGGCCACAGTCCAGACCCCACAGATCAGCCTTGGATAACGGGCCAATAGGGTTAATCTCTCCCACAATCCATTCTGTGAGTAAAATTTATCTCGTGTGGAAATGATAAGCCCGTGACTCAGCAATCTGGGGACTGCCCGCTCGTCACTTATTTTTGTAATTTTATAAACGTACCTGGCCCCGACTTCCTCGTCCACATTATTATACACTTCAAAATGAGCCCCCCATCAGTCAAGAGTGCGGAGGAGGGTCGGGTTGAGCCCGTCCAGTCTGTCCAGTACGAATATGGAGAGTCAAAAACCATGGAAGGGGAGATGGAGGAAAACATATCCACCCAGCGTGGTTTGTCTTCGAGGCAACTGCAGTTGATTGCCATTGGAGGTTGCATTGGAACCGGTCTCTTTGTCGGTGCAGGATCGGTTTTGAACTCGACTGGCCCTGCACCACTTCTGATGAGTTATATCGTTATGGCCTCTATTGTTTGGTTTGTGATGAACAGTCTGGGTGAAATGACCACCTATCTGCCTATTCGTGGTATCTCTGTGCCGTATTTGATCGGACGGTTTACAGAGCCGACTATTGGGTTTGCAGCTGGTATGTCTCCTTACATTCTCTACTACCTATGTCTATAGACTAACATGAATAGGATACAACTACTGGTAGGCTTACATTGTTTACCGCAACGCTCAAGTCTAACACTCGCAGGTACTCGTTTGCAATGCTCCTAGCTACGGAAGTGACGGCCTCAGGAATGATCATTGAATATTGGAACCCTCCTGTCAGCGTCGGAGTCTGGATAGCGATCGTTCTCGTCAGTATGTTGTTTCTCTCCTCAATCCACCACCCTGCTAATGTAATATAGCAATTCTCATACTCAACATTGTTGCCGTTTCGTGGTACGGAGAAGCCGAGTTCTGGTTTGCAACATTAAAGATTCTAGCCATTATCGGCTTGATTATACTCGGAGTTGTCTTGTTCTTCGGCGGAGGTCCCAGTCACGACCGTTTAGGGTTCCGATACTGGCAGGATCCCGGCGCATTCAATCCTTACCTGGTTCCCGGAAACACCGGAAAGTTCTTAGGATTCTGGACTGCGTTCATCAAGTCTGGATTCTCGTTCATCTTCTCCCCTGAACTCATCACCACCGCTGCTGGAGAGGTCGAGGCTCCCCGTCGAAACATCCCCAAGGCCACCAAGCGTTTCATCTATCGTGTTTTTGCCTTTTACATTCTCGGTAGTTTGGTTATCGGAGTCACGGTGGCCTACAACGATCCCACTCTCGCCGCTGGAGTGGCTAGTGGAGGTTCTGGGGCTGGCGCCAGTCCTTTTGTTGTGGCTATCCAGAATGCCGGCATTGGTGGACTGAACCATGTGGTTAACGCTGCTATCCTAATCTCTGCCTGGTCATCGGGCAATGCGTGGTGCTACGCCGGGTCAAGAACGCTCTACTCTCTCGCGTGTGAAGGCCAGGCTCCCAAACTATTCCGCCAATGCAACCGCAATGGTGTCCCGTGGGTTGCTGTTGTTGCGACGTGGTCTATTGGACTCTTGTCCTTCCTCAACCTGTCCAGTTCAGGAGAAACAGTCTTTTACTGGTTC
Organism: Aspergillus kassunensis; assembly: GCA_027569205.1. Taxonomy (NCBI): domain Eukaryota; kingdom Fungi; phylum Ascomycota; class Eurotiomycetes; order Eurotiales; family Aspergillaceae; genus Aspergillus; species Aspergillus kassunensis. The sequence continues at coordinate 141,504 of JAPDEQ010000019.1, read as the reverse complement.
ACAAACATCACCACAGTAGGTGGATTTATTAACTGGGTGCTTATCGGCATCGCATACTTGGTATTTCCCCTCGTATCCGTCGTACCTTGACAAAACTAACTTCCTATAGCGCTTCCGCAAAGCAATTGAATTCCATGGCATGCTGGACATGCTTCCCTTTAAGACTCCCCTACAACCATACGGGTCGTATTACGTGATTTTCATCGTCAGTATCCTGACTCTTACGAATGGATATGCGGTGTTCTTCCCGGGCCGCTTCACAGCGTCTGACTTCTTGGTATCGTATATTGTGATTGCCATCTTCATTGCTCTCTACGCTGGTCACAAGATCTGGTATCGGACCCCGTGGATGACCAAGGTGTCGGAAATTGATATCTTCTCTGGCAAGGACGAGATTGACCGACTTTGCGAGAATGACTTTGAGCGCCAGCCTCGGAATTGGCTGGAGAGGATTTGGTGGTGGATTGCTTAAATCTTCATGTATTTAGCGCTATCTAGAATAGATATAATGGACTTGTATCTACAATTATATCTCTATTTGCTTGACATATCTAGACTACATCTAGGTCTGGTCCTGTAGTCATGCGGTGCGATCCAAGTAAGGAAACTATAAGCACCCCGCAGACATGTACTTGGGATTATGACATTATGTGCATCCTGAAGTAAATCTATGAATAATATTTCTAAACATCTTATCCAAGTTGATATCATACTCCGCATATGGCGGGGCGGACTACCGCCACTGATCCGGCCCGGTGCTTGTCCCACCCGGCAGGGTCCCGGAATGGAACACTGGACAAACAACAATGAACAGTAAATGCATTATCTTCTGCCGGGCCTTTCTTGCTCATGAGAAGTATCCGATTTCGGTCAAGATTAGTTTCGGTCCGAGAAATCATTGGTAAAAGAAAAGTACTTTGTCGCCGTTGATAACCGGCTGCCATAAATCACGAGCTTCCCCGCATCCTTGCATTCCGCCGTGTTTGATCTCCTCTCTTCTCCCCTCTTTCTTCTCTTTTCTTCCTTTCTCAACTTGCCTTTCAATTGTCATCTCAAGTGAGACTCGTATCATGCAATCATCACTGCTGCTTCGGGCGAGAGGGCTCCCAGCCGCCAGAACCTCTGTCGCATCCGCCTTTGCTCGTACAAGGACGGCCTCATACGCCACGTTCAAGGTCCCTCGCATTGAAAATGAGCCAAACGTGAGAATATTCTCTGCAAACCAAAAAAAGATAGTTGCTAACCAAGCCAGAAACACTACATACCCGGCTCACCGGATCGGAAAGCCCTTCAAGAGGCTCTGGCCAGGACCCAACAGAGTGCTCCTCTCAGCGTACCATTAATAATTGCAGGAAAGGAGGTGAGTGTTGTTTGCATGCAAGTAAGGTAGCTGCTAATGGACACAGATTACAAGCTCTCAATCATTGACACAATCAAACCCCGCCTCGCATGGGCCCGTAGCCACCTACTCCAATGCATCCACCCAAGACGTCCAAGCCGCCATCGAGTCCGCCCTCGAAGCTCGCAAATCATGGGCCTCGACACCATTCGCTGATCGTGCCAGTATCTTTCTCAAGGCAGCTGATCTGATTGCGACAAAGTACCGCTATGATATTATGGCTCTGACGATGCACGGCCAGGGCAAGAATGCCTGGCAAGCGGAGATTGACTCCGCTGCAGAGCTGTGTGACTTTTTCCGATTTGGAGTGAAGTATGCGGAGGATCTGTATGCTGGTCAGCCGGCGCACAATTCACCTGGTGTATGGAAGTGAGTTTACCTATTTTCAAGTAGGCTTCAAGAAGGTGTAGGCTAACAAGACAGCCGCGTGGAATATCGCCCATTGGAGGGATTCGTCTACGCTATCAGTCCTTTCAACTTCACTGCCATTGGTGGTAACCTCGCTGGAGCACCAGCGCTGATGGGAAATGTTGTTGTGTGGAAGCCTTCTCCAGCTGCCATTGCGTCGAACTGGCTGGTATACCAGATTCTCCTCGAGGCTGGCCTGCCTAAGAACGTTATCCAGTTCGTCCCCGGCGAAGCTGAAGAAGTGACCAAGACTGTTTTGGACCACCCCGAATTCGCTGCTCTGCACTTCACCGGTAGCACCAGCGTGTTCCGCAGCCTATACGGCCAGATCTCCAACGGAGTCGCTGCTGGCAAGTACCGCAGCTACCCTCGCATTGTCGGCGAAACAGGCGGCAAGAACTTCCACCTCATTCATAAATCCGCCGATATCCGCAACGCCGCCGTCCAAACCGTCCGCGGTGCCTTTGAATTCCAAGGCCAGAAGTGCAGTGCCACATCCCGGGCCTACGTAGCCGCCTCCATCGCCGATGAGTTCGTGCAGCACGTCGCCACCGAAACCAAGAACCTAAAGGTCGGCCCTCCCACCGACTTCACCAACTTCTGCGGGCCCGTTATCCACGAAGCCTCCTTCACAAAGCTTACCAACGTCATCGACGAAGCCAAGAACGACCCCGAACTCGAACTCCTAGCCGGCGGTACCTACGACTCCACTAACGGATGGTACATCCAACCCACCGTCTACCGCACCGCGAACCCCGACCACCCCCTTCTCTCCCGCGAACTCTTCGGCCCTATCATCGTCATCCACCCCTACAAAGACGCTACGGAGTCCGACTTCTCCGCTATCTGCGAGAAGATTGACAAGACCGGTGAATACGGCCTGACGGGATCTGTCTTCGCTCAGGACCGCGAAGCCCTACAGCAGGCAGACAATGCGCTCCGTAACACCGCCGGTAACTTCTACATCAACTGCAAGAGCACCGGAGCTGTTGTTGGACAGCAGCCCTTCGGTGGTGCGCGGGCTAGTGGAACCAACGATAAGGCTGGTAGCGGAAACCTGCTTTCGCGGTTCGTTAGCTTGCGGTCTATCAAGGAGGAGTTTGTCCCGACATACACGGTTGAGTACCCGAGCAATGCGTAGGGGGCTGTCAGGTAGCTAGGGCTAGCTTGTTTTCATTATTCCCCCATGTGTTATGTCCGAACCGAGGTTGGACTAGGTTAGTTTGATTGCATCTCAGGCGTTGCGTCTCTTTAGGTTGGATTCGAGCAAGACAAAAATTCACTGCATTATTACTTATATTCATATATAGTACTACCATCATCAATATCCATATCTTCACAAACATTCCCACCTCACTGAAGACAATTCCCGATAAACCTCTTCATACTACTCTCCGCCCTCCCCGCAAACCCCCCCAAATCAACATCCCTCCCCTTCCCATCAACGCCGCCATCAAAAATCTCCATTGAAAACCACCCCCGAAACCCGGTCTTCAACACCGCCCTCCCGAACGCCTCAATAGGCAAATATCCCCCATCATACGGCATCGGCCTGAAATCATGGCTCCAGCGTCCCCGCGGCGCCGTCCCACCAACAACCTTATCCTCAAGCGGCCCTACAGACCCAGACCCAGAACCAGGGCCAGAAAGCCGATACGCATCCGAGACTTGCAGGAGATAGATCTTCTCTTTAGGAACCGTGGAAGACAGCAGGGCCATGCTTTTCTCGAATTCTTCATTCAATTTCCGTTCCTCGGGAGAGTTTGGCGCGACGTTCCTGATAAGACCGGAAGATGTCGTCGGATCCCCATACTCCCCGCCAGCCGACTGAAACGTATCAAGACAAAGCCCGATATTATCGCGATTCACGGCCTGCACGATTTCCCACACCCCGCTCCACGTGCTCGCATGCGAAGACCAACACCAGTTTTCATACGCAACGCGCTTGTTATTCCCGCCCTGCTTAGCTCCAGCAAGCATGTCACACAGTTCCCCCAAATCAGCCACAATATCCTGCCGTAAAGACGCGGATGGCGAGAGTTTCTCTAACGGCGTATCACTGCTCCCAACCTGCAAAATCCCAATCCCAGCTGCCTCCATAATCCCAATCCACCCGCGCGCCCGAGAAAAAGCGTCCTCGCGCTCCTTTGATCCGCGCGGCCAGCCCTCGAAGTTCGCGAATGGCTGGAGCATGATTATTGTTAGGTTTAGGGTATTGCAGAGCTGGTTTATTTGCGAGGCGGCGGTGCGGAGTTCGGGGTAGGAGTCTGGGGAGATTTCGTGGTTGTAGAGCGTTGAGGCGTAGTTGAGGAGGTCGGGGAAGGCGAGTTCTATGCCTGTGAAGCCGGCGTTGCTTATGTGTTGGAGTTTTGTTGGGAGGGGGGTGCTGGGGGTTCCTAGGGAGCAGGTTGCGTAGGAGAGGGGGATTGTGGAGGGGTCTTTTGGTGTGGGTGTCATTGTGGATGGTGATGTGAGTTGGGGGTGTGAAGGTTGTAAATGTAGATGTAGATGAATGGAATGGAGAATCTATGATTGCTGGGAATTCGATTGTGGTTCAACTGCCTAGCTTTTTAATTGAAGTTTTGTAGATAGGTGAGTGTGTACTTGCCGGCGTGATGCGGAGATGATGTAACGATGAGGTTAAAGACAAGCTTCATGAATTGTCCAATTCGAAGCTTGAATTCGATGGATTTATCGATGTAATGATGGAGTAGACCTATTGGATCTGTGGTATGATGTAACCATCTCTGTCGTCTCTTATTCACACCTTTTTTTCCATTTCCTCTCAACTTACCTGTCATACACATTAAAGTACATTTGAATAATCATACAAAATGCCATCTCAACAAGAGACAGTTCAGAGATTCAAGCGCATCGGCATTGTCGGCGCTGGAAACATGGGGTCCATGATGGCCTTTGCATTCTCGGAGCTCGGTCTCGACGTGTCAATCTGGGACGTGCAGAACGAGAACGTCGACCAACTGCTAGACATGGCAAAAAAGACAAACTACAAGGGGAAGATTGAAGGGTTCCATGAGATCGACAAGTTCACGCAGTCTCTCGAAGGAAAAGGCGAGAGGAAGGTCTTCCTCTTTTCGATCACGCACGGAGATCCCGCGGATTCAGTACTCATTAAGATAAAGAATGACCTGAAGAAGGGAGATATTATTCTCGATGGCGGGAATGAGCATTACCGACGCACCGAGAGACGCCAGAGAGTGTGTGCGGATATCGGGGTTAGTTGGATTGGAATGGGTGTTTCGGGGGGTTATCAATCTGCGCGACGGGGTCCGAGTTTATCGCCTGGAGGTGATAAAGAGGCGCTGGATCTTGTTATGCCACTGCTGGAGCTGTATGCTGCAAAAGACGCAAAATCGGGACTTCCTTGTGTGACCAGGGTTGGCCCCGCTGGGTCAGGGCACTATGTGAAGATGGTGCATAATGGCATCGAGGGCGGGATGTTGTCAGCTGTTGCTGAGGCTTGGGCTCTTCTGCACTATGGTCGAGGCCTTAAATATGAGGAGATTGCTGAAATCTTTGATCAATGGAATAAAGAAGGCGAGCTGCGGAACAACTTTCTGCTTGAAATTGGAGTCGATGTGCTTCGGACGAAGAAGACACCGCAAGGCGACGGGAAAGGCGAGGGCATTAGTAAGGGTGGAGAAGACGGATACGTACTTGACGATGTTCTGGATAAAGTTGTTCAGGACGATGACAACACAGAAGGCACGCCATACTGGTCGGTCATGGAGTCTGCTGCTCGACACGTCTCAGCTCCAACCATTGCAATGGCTCACTACATGCGCATTGCAAGCGGTAACCGGGCAGAGAGACTCGAAGTGGCGAAGAAATTGCGAATCCCGGACCCGACGCCAATCCGTGGTATGAAGAATTTCGAGGCCTTCAAGGAGCACCTTCACCGGGCAATCTATGCTTCTTTCCTGGTAAGCTTCTGTCAGGGCCTTGAAATGATCGCCCGTACGTCCGAGGACGAGGGATGGAATATCGACCTAAGCAAATGTCTTCAGATCTGGCGCGCAGGATGTATTATCCGGTCTGAGGGTATTGCCGACATTTTTCAGCCAGCTTTAGCCAACAAGAAGGATTTGAAGAACATGAAGTATATTGACAAGGTGGCCGAGGAGTTGCATAGAACATACGGCTCTGTGAAGGAGATTGTCATTGCCGGGATTGACTCAGACCATCAAATCCCGGCCATCTCCGGCACTCTCGAGTATCTGAAATTCGAAGCTGGAACGAACTTGCCGACGAAGTTCATGGAAGCCCAGATGGATTTGTTCGGTGCTCATGGGTACAACAAGCCTGGGGTTCCAGGGGAGGATCCGGGCCCAGTGAGTAAGGGGCCTCATCACTATGAGTGGCGACCTGCAGAGTAATGTAGTAGTACTGAATGATAGTGACATAAATTGAATGACTTTCAGGGACGTTGCTGTTTATTGAAGCAGGAGACGGAGGAGACGGAAGAGACTCGGAGAAGGGGAGAAAAAGATGCCTGAGGAATCAACACGTGGCGGGCGATAACGACTTGATTGCCCAATCGGGATTCGGAGGGGGAAGACTTCGACCCCGCCTCGGATTTTCTGTTTGACACCAAAATTGCGACTTCAACTGTTCGGTGCATGCTGACACGCTCGTTTCTTCGTTGCTTTTCATCGCTCGCTAGACCTCTTAGAAGAATAGAATCGCCAAAACAACTCGCTCGAAGAATGGCTGCTCTTCCCAGCACCTACGACGGTTAGCTTCACTACCCCTCTGAGACCTTCAACCACGAGCTAATCTTTCATTAACAAAGGCCCCGTCGCTATTGCCGTCATCGGTGGTACTGGACTCCGTGAACTGCCTGGATTTACCCAGGTCGCCTCCCTCGACATCACAACGCCATGGGGCACCCCCTCCTCCCCGATCACCATCCTGCACCACAAGAACTCCCAGACCGACAAGACCGTTGCCATTGCTTTCCTTAGCCGACACGGCGCCCACCACCAGATCGCACCCCATGAGGTTCCTGCTAGGGCCAACATTGCCGCACTCCGCTCCGTCGGTGTCCGTACTATCATTGCCTTTTCCGCCGTCGGCAGCTTGCAGGAGGAGATCAAGCCTCGCGACTTCGTTATCCCAGACCAAGTCATTGACCGTACCAAGGGTATCCGGCCTTTTACTTTCTTCGAGAAAGGCGTTGTCGGCCACGTCCCCTTTGGCGATCCTTTCGACGAGGGTGTCGCCAAGATTGTGAGAGCCTGCGGACACAGCTTGGAAGGAGAGGGTGTCGTACTGCACGACCGTGGCACTCTTATTTGCATGGGTATGTTGTACTCTTCAAAATTCATTCCTAATACTAACTGATCGCCACAGAGGGACCCCAGTTCTCCACCCGCGCAGAGAGTAAGCTCTACCGCTCATGGGGCGGCTCCGTGATCAACATGTCATGCCTGCCTGAAGCCAAGCTTGCCCGCGAGGCTGAGATCGCATACCAGATGATCTGCATGTCCACTGACTATGACTGCTGGCACGAGTCCGGCGAGGACGTGACCGTCGAAATGGTCATGGGCAACATGAAGGCCAACGCCGTCAATGCAAAGCATTTTGTCACTGCTGTTCTTGACGAACTATCAGCTGACCACAACTCGGAACTTGTCCAGGCGAAGCACTATGCTGGAGCCGTGAAATTCGGTCTCAGCACTGCCCAAACCAACTGGAGTTCGGAGGCTCGCGAGAACATGAACTGGCTGTACCCTGGTTACTTTGAATAGACATATTAACATATATCTGTTATTTATCAGCGCTAGATATTCAGCATAGCCCGAACAGCTATAAACTCCATTGTTTGTCTATAGTCGAACACTAGGATGCGCAGTTGTTTTCTGTAAAATACTGTGGCAGATAATGTATAAGCGCCAAGAGAGCGATGGACGCATTAGGAACGGGGGATATCGCCAGAGCTCAGCTCCCAGTTTTCATTCCATTCCCAGGTCGGTATCATGATGAAAGGTGGCAGAAAGCATGCGAACAAATGCCATTGCTACAGAAAGCGAAAGATCAAGGTTGGTTTCTTTAATCGTTGATGAGCAATTACTTACATGATGCAGTGCGATGGCAGGCGCCCTGCTTGCGCCCAATGCCTGCAGTCTCATATCATATGCACTGGTTATGAGAGGAGACTTGAGGTTCTGTTTGTCTCACATTCTCAGGATGACAGAGATCTTAAGACTGACGGAAGGATTACTGCTCCCGGTAATCCGACTTCCTCGAGTACCGTGACAGTTTCTTCGCTTGACGCGACAGTTGTTTAGATCTCACCTCCTCAACTATGGCCATCACTATCGAACACCCAATATCGCGATGCATACTACGGTCAATGGATGGCAACAACTACTCGACCTGTCTCGAAGCCAGACAAGACCCACTCAGGGCGAAGAATGACAGCACGAACCACATCCACTATGTATTAAGGACTAACCCACTTATCGCTTAGGATCTAGATGTAGATCACTCAAGTTGTTATGTGGTTGGATTTCCTGTGTGAGCTTTACTAGCGTCAGCGACATCTAGATTCTAAACCGATCAGTGGGCTACTTTTAGTAGATCTCCTCGCCTAGCTTGCTTTTCTCGGGCGTTATCCTTTCATACCGAGCCTCCATCTCTCTGCGTGCGAAAGTACTGTTAAGCTTTCCGACGAGCAGACCGGTACCAGTGACTCGACACGTACGGGTTCGGCACATTCCACGCCTTCTATCGAACTCGCTGGTCTTGCTTACCGGGAGAAAGCTCGAGACTGGTTGTATGTGTGATCCAGCAAGAACTGCGGTTCGAGGCCGAAGGCCGCCCCTGGGGTATAGCAGGTGTTGGCGTCAATGTCCTCAACCAGCATATATTTAGTCGTACGTAGTATTTTCCAGCTCCTCATCTTTTACCAGCCACTCATGACTCATGCAGTCCTGCAGGGGCAGGAATGTGTCCAGGTACTGAAACAAGGCGAGGGGACCATATCCATCGTCGGGGACGTCTATGCGTGTAATCTTGCCATGGCCGTCTATCTCACGGCGGAGCTGATCATATCTAGGAGCTGTCTCGGATGGTCACTTGATTTTCCTCAAATCTCATCTGTCTGACAGGGATTGCTGCGCCGGTGTATCTATCAACTGGAAAGAGTGCGCGCGAATAATGTGGATGCTCCGCTTTGGTCTGGCCCCTGTGTCCGTGCTCCAGGAGAAATCAGCCGGTCAGGAACCACCCGATGCCCGTTGGTGCAGCCCGAACCTTGGCAACTTGGCAAGTCATCTTACTTCGGAGGTATGCCTCGGCAACGAGCTATAATTAGTAGGAGATCTGGCCTTCAGCCCCCCGGGTTCTCTCCTCATGTTTTCCTGTGCAACGCCCAGTCTCCGCGCTTGCCTGTTTATATGGTCAAAAGAACAGGTGAAGTGTGTGTATTTCTCGGCCGTGGCTGTTGGCAGGGGCAGGTCTCACCATTCAGAATGGAAAATGCTCGGAGTCAAAAATCCTCTAGCCAGAACTAAGTTGATGCATCTACAGCTCATCTCGCAACCGGATCTAATTCGTCCAGCCAGAAATTAGCGCCCGAAGATTCTCCATCCAGCTTGATACAATCGGGCCCTCCCATTGGCCCGCTCGCAAATGACGTCACAGAATGTACGCTATCCCCCATTGAGAAGTATATATCCATCGCAGACCCTCCACAAGACATCGCCTACCTCGAATCCTGCGGGCTAATTTGAAACAACCTGAATCTTTATTTAGTTTTATTTGTTGGGTATATAAGCGCCCCCGCGCAGGAATCATGCCGTACTCTAGAGCCTGCAAACCTTTCTCCTCCTACCCTCCGGTGTCGCCCCCATAAACACACTCTGTACTTGGCTTATACAAGTCGTCCACTCGTTTATCGGTATGTAAGGGCCCTTACCTTATCAGCCATACATCGCTAACCATGTACCTCAGATAAAGCTCCAAAATGGCCCTCACAAAAGAAGTCATCATCCTCCTCGTCATCGTTGGCTGCGTGGTCACCGTCCTGATCGGTTACTCCGTCCACTCCCTTGCAACGAACGGCTTCCACGGCGAAGGCGAGGCTAAGGAGATGAGCCAGGACCAAAGACAGTATATGCGCGAGTTACGCATGAAGCAGCTTAGTTGGATGGCGAGGGAGGCGCGGGGTGCACGCAGGCCGGATGTTGAGACACCGCTGGGTTCGGGGGTTTATTCGAATTCGAAGGCATGATACGTGTTCGGGTCTTATAGATGGATTTGACGTGGTTCTTGGGTTACGGTTACGTCTCTGCGGCGCTTTCTTATGTTTTGTTGGGTTGGGTTGAATGGTGGAGTTTGGGTTTGGGTTTGGGAGCATTTACAATTTGCTTTTGAAGAACTGTGACGTCGACCCTGGAAGCATTATGTATAGCGGATTTGATCGATTGGTTGTTGATTCATACTGTATTCTTTGTCTGAGTACTTGAGCGGCAGAATCAAATGGCACGCTATCTTTTGTGATCTCTTTGTTGAGCTAGTACAAGAGCTGAAACTTCTGCTCCGGAAATAAAATGGCATAATGTATTTCTACTTGATTTATACTGCTCATAAAGACAGTAAGAAGGTTGTCAAGAACGGTGGCAGCATATATATATAACTACGACATGTCATGTGCTTACTCACATACACTAAGCTATATTGGGCGTCCTGATGCCTTAGGCCTAAAGTTTACCCCCTGTCCCGTGTAACTACTGCCGTCTCTTCTTCAACGAACCAGGTCAACCAACCCAGCAGCTTTTCACTTAACTTTCTACAATTATTTACTAAAAGCCCAAAGAGCCGGCAAATTCCGGCTCGCCCTCACCCCAGAAAAGTATTTAGGTGAGTTGTGGTCGACATGTCGCCATGAGAACAATAGCTCATCCAGTTGTTAGGCCCCAATGGCGCCTTGATGCGCACAAATTCTCCAAAACAACAGCACCACGTTAAAGACAGCCGTTGGGACTGTGTATACTGTGTCCCGCGAGGTGTGTCATCAACAGGCAGAATTTCTAATCAGTCACTAATTTGAGATAGGTGTTGAGCTTCCGGACGACCTTATCCTGGTTCATGAGTCTCGCGGAACGTACTCCTTACAGGCGAAGGAGATTATGACAGTGGATGAGCTCAATGTGAAGATAACAAACTTCTTAGCGAGAAATGGCGAGCTGCTATCCAAGGAGGACTGGCGCAAGAAATATCCCCGGGCAACAGAGCTGGCATACGTTTCTTCTCGGCACCCATCTTTTTTTCGTCTCAAACTGAAAGATCGTATAACCGACCCTTCGAAATAACAGGCTAAAGGAGGTATTTTGAAATGTTACCATTTCTGCAGACTACGCTAGTCCTGGCCTCTTCCGCCTCTTCCTTGGCGCATTTATCCCCCAACAACCACCAAGATTCTCGCCTCTCGCTTAGATAATGGCATCTCGCTCTCTAGCCATTCCAACCTAGAACCTCTACTATCCATTCCAATAACTACCGTGCCATGCGCGTCTCACCAACACACTCATCACCCGAACGCGTCGGGCCTCTGAAATCGCGCCGGGGATGCAAGACCTGCAAGTCAGTCTTCCAAAATCCAGAATCAGTCCGAGCTAATCCAGTTCAGGATAAGGAAAATCAAATGCGGAGAGGAAAAGCCGAGCTGTCGCCGGTGCATCGCCAGCAAATTTACGTGCGAGTACAGCAACCCCACAACAAACTCCTACGCTTCGGCGCCATCTACCGCATCCATTCTCGACCATCCTGTCTCCATATTCCCAGGCACCGTATGGCGCGAGCGCCGCGCTTTCGCTTATTATTTTCAGCATGCCGCCCCCTATCTGGCCGGTGGGTTTGATCGAGATTTCTGGCGCACCGTCATCCCCCAGATTTGTCGCACTGAGCCTGCGGTGTGGGATGCGGTTAATGCCATAAGCACTTTATTTGAAACGCCCGAAATGTGCTTGGACTTTGTTTTTCTTAGTCTAAGGCATGAGAAATCGCCCGCTCTTAAGCAGAACCAGAAGGAAGCGCTAGGCTGGTACTCGCGCTCGTTGACTAAGGTTCGGACCGAGATTGACAGGGGCAATATCGACGTTCGGGTTGCTCTTGTCAGCTGCGTTTTATTTGTGTGTATTGAAATGGTCCAGGGTCATGTCGAGGAAGCTTTGCAGCTTTATAATCAAGGTACCAAGCTTATACTTGACTTACGGGCTAAGAAGAGTGCTCCTGCCGACGTTGGCTTGCTCGAGCATACTATCGTTCCTCTATTCATTCGTCTCGGCACGGCTGCTTTGACAATCTCTGGTGTTCCCGTCTGCGATCTGTTCTCGGAGATAAATACCCAAGGGATATTCAACTTCACATCAATAGACTCCGCTCGGGATGCCATTGTACCACTCGCTGCAGAAACCCTAGTCCTGCAGAAAGAAACCGGCCGGAATCCGATCATCGGTGTTGAGCTGCAAGTGACCCCGGAGTTACTAGCAAAGCAGTATCGCCTCCAAGAACGCCTCAGCCATTGGCACCACGCCTTTACGCATTTCATGAAAAAGTCCCACCGCAAAAGCCCCCCGCCTGACGACAATACCAGTATTACCGCTTTGCTTCTTACATATCACACGACATTGCATGTTCTATTGTCCACAATGCTAACACAAAGCGAAAGTATCTACGACACCTACCTCCCGAACTTCACCTTCATCGTCGAACAAGCGAGTGTCGCGTTGAATGCTTCCGCAAATCCAGACGGGACTCAACCTGCCTTTACTTTCGAATTAGGAGTCGGACTTCCTTTAGCATGGACGGCTTTGAAATGCCGTGAACTTCCAGTCCGCCGAAAAGCGCTGGAACTCTTACAGAAGGCGCCCCCACTGCAAGGATTCTACAAATGCGCCCCTGGCACCATGCTAGCCACGAAAATCATGGAATTGGAAGAAAGGTTCAGCAGGGATATTCTTCTCAACGCCAGTTCTACACCAGGTGATGATAACCCCCTTATTACAAGTGCCGGAACTAAAGGAGATGACTTGAAAATAACAACGATCCATGAGGAAGCCCGGATTCAAGATTACTGTATCTTTCTACCCCATTATCAGCCGTTCCTATTAGGGCCGCACGATGTTTCTGGGTGGGAACGGGGCCCAGAGCAGTTATTCATGAGGTTTTCCAGGAATCGACGTGTTCCGGGTGAAGACGGAGGTTGGTGTTTGTCGGATGAGTGTGTGCCGATGGATTGAGATGACCTATTCACGAAACCTACTCGACATAGTTCCACTTCACGGCGCATTACCCATGGTGCGTCGTGTGCTCTAGCGAGGGGAACGAGCTATAACGGACAATTTTGGGATTATGAGGCTAGTGACCGTGACCGGCGGATGCGTACGCCCTCCCCATCCTGATGCAGCTGCTCTCCATGAAGATTGAAATCGCTTCAGAGACATGGTCTACTTCGCCATCATATCTAAGACTCGACTCTCGGAAGCCGAATTCTATTGTCGAGATTTGCTTTTCAGTCATCTTGTGGCTTCGCATGAAAAAGACGGTCTACGCAATATCCGGACTAGAGAAGGGGCTAGAGACCCGGCTAGCGATAAATCAAGCTGTATATCAGCACGCCCACCACGAATCAACTCTCAATAAGGGAAGGGAGTTGGCTTGACGCAAAGGACGATTGGCAAGAGGACGGAAACAGCCAGCGTTCAAAGGACCCTCGTGTTGAAAACACAGTTTTGCATGTTGATGTATGTATAGATTCTCCAAGACGGAGATATTAGACAACGATACCTGCCCCTCGGGTCCTGATTCAATTGATCCTCTTCTCTCAAATATTGGGAAACACCAGGCTCCTTGCTTAGAACAAATTCCCTACAGAACCTTCGTGTTCTCACTCGTGAATCCGCCGTTGCCAATATTTTGTCCCCCAACATCGTTTAGGGCTCGATATTTGTATATAGTAGTTTCATACAAGGCGTTACCATGACTACGAGTACGTCCACTGGGCTGGTCTGCTAGTGCGATTATAGATAATATATTCTAGATATGTAATGCTCTATCTGGCTAGTATCCTGAAGTAGTACGAGGTACCTAACCAGCTGCTCCCGTCACCAATCGAGACTGGTAGTGATGGCTCCTTCCCTTTTTGGAAGACGCTCCTTCCGCAAATGTCTCGAAGCAGCAGGCGACCAAGGCCCCTCCCCTTCCCATCTCGCTCTTCCTCCTCATCTCCTCTCTTCATCGTCTCCCTCTTTCATCATCTCCCCTCCTTCATCATTTTCTTCACTTCCTTCCTCACAGACTGAAATGTTATCACATCACCTCACCATCGTTCCTGGTCGCCCCATTGGTTCTTTATGGCTCTTTGATTCATTCTCTTCGATTGATCTCCCCGGGGAGGATACTCTAGGCACATGTCTTCGACTGGAAGAGGACAATAGGGTTTCTCAAAGGCAAGCTTCTCCAATGATCCTCAATGAAGAACAAGAGCATCCTTCTGAGTGCTCTGCCTTATTGACATCGTTTCGGTTCTCTTGATCATCTCTCTACACATACTCTACCTACACCTTGGAAGTTTCCTGTTGCCTGACCAAGCGTATCAAAATGTCATCCACAACCACAACAACAGCAACAACGCTCTCTATCCTCGCCGACTACGAACTCCACAATGATCCTCAATGAAGAACAAGAGCATCCTTCTGAGTGCTGGGTGGGGAGCACGATGATGAGAAAACTGGACTGAGAGCACATCGGGCAGGATGTGTGCGGTAGGAGAAGTGGTTTTTTTCTTGATTTCTTCCCAACTTTTGCCAGTCAAGGGTGACCTTTCGCCCCGGCTGACAATAAGAAACCAATTTTAGGTCCGGAAAGTCATCGTTTCGCACACGAGAGCCGCTTTCCACAAACCAGCAAACCAGCTTCGCTGCTCGAATGCTCTTGACCACACTTCCGTTCCAACATTGTTGCCCACGCCGTCTCCCCACGCCGTCTCTCTGCCTACGCCGCTGTCTTCTTGCCCACACCGTATCCATGTCCTTGCATCCTACGTTCGCCTTGGGCCGAAGGGAAATAGGGAATTGTTTGTTTGAGAATGTTCAATAGACCATGAGCGCACAAGTGATTTGTTCCTGTTTTAGACTGAGGCCTTGACTCTTGGAGGATATTAGGGGAATATAATTATATTGTTATCCACACTTGACTTACGTTTCAATTTCGCTTTGAGTAAACTTAGATATCTTTCAATATTATATTATAATATCTATCAGTCAAGCAAAGCGAGAATATACTTAAGATAGGGGTAGCTATAATAATCAAGCTTTGTTCACCAGACAGGCTCGGGGACAAGGGCGTCCTGATTGAGGCATGGAAAGCCGCAAAACCTCCTGCAGCTTCCACTGCTTTCACGATCCAGTTTATCGAGTGTAAGTGTACACGCATTAAATAGGCGATAATATCGACGATGTTTGCCCTATCCTTATGCGATCTCCATTTAACATATGTCAACATGATTGGTTTCATCATCATGGAGGTACCCCGTTCCAACTCTTTTCTTGTCTTCGTCGACGAAGTTGCCTCCCCCGTACGTGCGAATAAGCAACTAGCCCCTCTGTCCTGCCACTTGCAGGCCGCACAAGCACCAGCCTAGAACCCGGGCAGACGAATATCCTCGGCGAAGATAAAGCGGGAGTTCTTCGTGCATCTGCCACGGGTGCGGACACCGCAGGAAGCAATGAGAATTGTATTAACGAATGATAACCGGCTAGTTTTCAACTGCCACCGAGATGTTAGCATCGCAATAATCAGACGAGACAAGCATAGACAACTTACCCGTGCAACCAAGATTCCGCCCTCCCTGACAATAAACTCGTATGCCGAGAAGCACCATGCCTCTTGTCGAACGGTAGTACATATGGCAAGCCAAGAAAGGCCGCGTTGCCAGCGGTGGTAAGACGGACGATGTTATAATTCCACTGAGTATCCAGCGCAATAAAACTTCCAACAGGCACGAGGAATCGGGTACCACGGAGAGCAGAGTCAGAATGGTTGTATGATATGCGGGGGAAGTCCATTATCTGAACAGAAACGATAGCCAAGGCATTATCGTCGGACGGGCGAACATCGGATGCAGACGTAGCTTAAGCAGGTAGCTTTCGCTCGTGATTGTAGAGTTACCGTCTACTGTATGTAATGAGAATAACACGAATAGCACCATATAGCCAACTTACACAGAAATATTCTTGCTACGATTGCCCTCGTGGCGGAGTGGGCAGAGCGCGTTAGGATGACTCCCACGTGGACCAGTTCGCAGGGCTCTGCGCTCCATTTCTTTTTGTTTAACTTCGAGGTCCATGGATCGAAACCGCTGCTGCCAATATTCTTGTTCATCGTTTAGGGCTCGATATTTGTACACAATAGTTTTATACGAGGCACTACCATGACTAGGAGTACGTCTACTGGGCTGGTCTGTTAGTTTACAGATACTCGTCACGTTGCAGACCCACGGCGCTAAACAACGCCCGGCCGCTTTAGCGCCGTGGGTCTGCAACTTGACGAGTAGTATATTCTAGATATGTAACGCTCTACCTGGCTAGAATCTTGAAGTGTACAGGACTATTGTATTCACGTCTAAACCAGAACCAACAGGGTGAATATGGTGCCTGTAAAGTAAAATCAAAAAGCCCACCACTAGAAAGTCCATACGAAATCTCGTGGATTATGTGACTTACGTTATTGAGCTGGGTTAATACACTATGCAATTATTCCCGTTCTCATTGAATATTAGCGTCCCTCGGGCTTGCCTTTTCTTTTTTCCCAGAGCTGGGAGGGTGTATAAATATGACCCTTTCCCCAGCCAGATGCCCCCTCTCCCAAGCTCTCTTCATCTACCCCCTTCAGTCTACCCATTGCACTATAAACTGTTTTATCCGTCAAGATATCGTCGAGTTCAGTATCAAGATACAGTACAGCCTCAGGCTCCCACGTTGCACCGACATGATCCGTCAACGTATCCATGATACGCGACCCATCATCAACATCGTGCTTTACGTACTTTCCATATTGCAAGAGTCATTCCACGTCTACTCTATCCATAATCTAGGGGTTTTGTCATGTAGCAATACTGGAGCCGGTCAAACGGTAAGCGCGCTGGGTCGTGGTCCCTCTTTATTAAAGATGCTAATGCTCCTCGCAGTGCGCACACATGTACGCAACTGGTCCCGCAGCTCCTGGTCTTGTTTCAACTCCATTTTTCTAGATGTTAAGTAAGGTGGATAAGACAAACGAGCATGCAAGGCAGAAGGTCCTAGCCGCGGAGCGAGACCGCGATTCACAAGTACAGTCTATTCGCCGGGAGGCCCAGTCCCTGGAGGAGAAGGTAACAGAATTGGGTAAGAAGGTAGAAAAACTAAGGGAGGAGCTTAGACATCAACAAGAAGAAAGCATCCACTAGTCAACGCGAATAAAAGAACTCCGCCGGAAGCTAGAAGACGCGCATGACATGGAACTCTTATTACAACGATAGAACTCTTCTCTAAAGAAGTTTATTACACTATTAGACAAGTGGGTTAAACGTGCAGTCGAACGTATAAAGAGGCATGGATTATCTATATCCACCCCCCGAATGTCGAGATGCCTTGTCTTTACCACCAGTAGAATGGGGCTTAACATCTCCAGTACTGGAATGGGAAAGAGAGAGTCGGCGTTCAGGGCTGACTTGATAAAAGTGAGAAATGCACAGCATCCATATGATGAATGGCTATGGTGCCCTATCATTGGTGATTAGTGTGATAAATCAAACACGCGAGCAGCGCATTTATTCCCCTACATACATAGCCTGGAGCCGAAATACAGGACATCCCAATTCCCGACGACTGTCCATATCTGGTCCGTGATGATGATGAGGCATTACCTACGCATGAAGATGATGATGTTAAAGCTGAGATCGAGGAATATCTATGTGACTCGTCAAGTCATTCCGCTCACCAAACCTCCGAGACAAGAAAAGAGTTGGAACTGGGGACCTCCATGACGATGAAACCGATCGTGTTCTCTACCATGTCACCTTATACCGGATCTCTCTCTTCGGAAAGGACTGGCTCCAAAGATGGCCTTACTTCAAGTGGCTGTGGCCTCCTGCTTGGGACTTGCGGCGGGAAGCGGAGCAGAGAGCCACTGACCAAGACAGTAGATACTAAGTCAGTCAGGTCTCAAGCTCAATCAGAAATCTAGGAGCTAAGACCTCCCTGTGCTCGCCTTCCATTAGGAAAATGAAGCTTCTATTCGTTTATTTCTGTACATCGCGGACCATCATTTACTCGTAAATGGACACGCATTTGTGCTCAACGCAGACAAAGGCCTCGATCTTGTACAAGCAATGTGCCCAGCGCAATGTAGTTTGTGACGTGGTATGTTTTTGTTGACTTTTTGGTGTTTGTTATGGTGGCTAACAGTTTGTCTTTGTTTGATAGATTCCAGTAACCAGTGTGTTACAGATACAGTGAGCGATGAAGAATCATACGCAGATATAATAGCCAGTGATAAGCTAGAGTCTATCGCTACTGTTGTGCCGCCTCCAGGCCCAAGTCCTAATCCCTTTGACCCGTCGGTACGTCGATCCTTGGTGACGCGATGAATCTGGTACTCATTCTCGAGTTTCTATCCAGGTACTGGGATGAGAACCTACAGGAGGGCAATATCATGTTTGATGATTGTATGCACGAGATCGCCACGTTGACCGGCCGCGATATCGCCAGGTCGTTTGAAAATTCTATGGACAACCATAGAAAGGACATGGGCTTAACAGCGGCCAAGAAGGAGAAGGTCGCTCGGGTAAGTTTCGTTAATATTTCTATTATTGTTCTGCAACTGTTGTTAATCGTTTTCAAGGCAACGTGGGTAATCAACGAGTTCTCTGTGCTCCGTGCCATAATTGGAACTGGGATCACCCTGGCGAAGACCGACCGAAACATGTTATCTTAAGAAGGACCGAGGAACGGAGATGTATCACTTGTCCGACTATTTCTACAATCGCATGGCGATGGTACGCCACGCCGAACGGATATTAGTGCAGGCAGTGTAGGATAAACCTCAGCGCGGCTCCTATATACAGAAAATATGCATCTTGTGAGAGCGAAGATCCGGAGATATTTGACAGTAAGTCGAATGCGGGCGTTCTACCCCGGATGCAACACTATAGATACTCTTGATGTGGTCAGTAGTCCTCTGTTCTATAGACAATCTTTCATATTCTTGACATGAAACTCGCGGCAATGGAATGTGAACTTGAGTACATGCGATGTGTCCGAGACGCCGTCAACGAAGCAAGACAGACTGAGAAGATTTCCCACGACGCCTTTCAGCGAGAAATCCAACCATTCTTGAAGTCCTTCCGTTCGTCCTGGATAACAAGATAATTGATTCCTCTAATATCCTCCAAGAGTCAAGGCCTCAGTCTAAGACAGGAACGAATCACTTGTGCAGATGATGAAAGAGACGAGGTGCCAGTGCAGTGGGAAGGAGCGTCTTCCAAAAAGGGAAGGACCCACACTACCAGTCTCGATTAGGATGGATCTGCAAGATTCTAGCCAGTTAGAGCGTCACATATCCAACATACAATCTATAACCAGTGGACATGTCGATACAAATATGATGCTGGGGGACGAAATGCCAACAGAGGGTTTTGATCCATGGACCTCGAAGTTAAAAAAAGGAGTGGCTGTCCTGTTATTCATGCATCCTGTTGTGTCATGGTTTGTGCGAGACATCCACTCCGCTACAGAGACACTGTAGCAAAAATACTTTTCCTTTAAGATAACTATATAGGGGTATTCCTGTCAACAACCACGAGCAGTTGCAGACACTCCTCCTCCTTTAGCTGGATCTTTACTCCTTCTTATTCTCAGCCTCGGGCGCCTGTGAAAGTAGGCGGATGATGTACGGTCGCAGCGACACCAGAACACTCTATCATAATCATGCATCGGGACGAAGTTCGATTACGAATTACAGAGCAGTCAGACCTCGACAATATACCAAACTGGGCTTTAGAAACGCCACCTCAGATGTTT
This sequence comes from Aspergillus kassunensis, assembly GCA_027569205.1. NCBI lineage: Eukaryota > Fungi > Ascomycota > Eurotiomycetes > Eurotiales > Aspergillaceae > Aspergillus > Aspergillus kassunensis. The sequence goes on along the minus strand of JAPDEQ010000019.1, from coordinate 121,611 downwards.
GACCCGGACCCGATAAAGTTCCTAGTCGGATATTTACTGTGCGGTTTCCCAAGCGTCGAAGCTGCTTGGGAGAAAGGGTCACCGAGACTAATGGATAGTCCCAGACTTCATACCGTCGTCAGTGGGACAGGGGCTTATCTTCGAGTAACACCACAGTGGACCGGAGCTCGTCTAATGTACCTAACCATACTTTCATTTTCGTTTTCGTGGATGGCCGGTCTGTTTACAACGCAATGCATGTTCTTAACCGATTATGAATTAACAAATTAGACCCTGTACTATGCCTTGGAATCCTCCCTTATCTCAGTATTACGATTCAGAAGGCCTTTTCAACAATTTGACAGTTGGCTCCGGTTTAGTTGTCCCGGATATCAGTTCCAGAGGGAAGTCACTACCCGTGGAAAACCATTGCTATGACTCACCGTGATTATAGGCAGCGGTTTTATCCTCAGTCGAATACTCGTAAGAGTAGATTAGACCTGCTTTTGTAACTACACCGAAATATCTGCCTAGACTCGCCTTCCGAACATACCCAACTACACCTTCCACCAGAATACTGTACACAGGCAGTGAGACCCGTCTAAATTCCGATTATAACGAGGGAAACATGTCGACCCTGAAGAGACCTGCTGAGAGCCCAGAGCCTTTCGAGGATGAGCAAAGACAGCTAAATAATAGCATTAGGGTTGCTAAGAAGCGAGCAAAAGCCCATGGTTCTTTTAATGCTGAATTCTGGGCGAATTCACGAGAACTAGAGTCCTTGAGACTACAGCGAGCCGAGACACATAGGAAGATCTCGCTGCAAAAATACCAAGGCACACCATCCGAGTGGGAGCAGACCGACCTGGCAAAAGACATTTTCCAGCAGATCAAGGCCCAGGCGACGGCAATCAAAATCACCGAACAACGCTCCGAGGAGCTAGACGCCAAAAAAGGCGGAGGAGTCCGGAGATGGAGAAACTGCTTCATGAAGGTCTTTACGACGAGTAGAATGGGGCTTAATATCTCCAGCACTGGAATGGGAAGAAGGGACGCGGGGACGCAGTCGGCGTTCAGGGCTGACTTGATAAAAGTGGGCAATGCGCAGCATCCATATGACGACTGGCTATGGTGCCCTATCATTGGTGATTGGCGTGATAAGTCAAACACGCGAGCAGCGCATTTATTCCCCTACATGCATGGCCAGGAGATTATGGACGGGATTTTTGGCCAGCGGGAATCGCCTGAGCTATTCTCCCCCAAAAACGGCATGCTTATTCCAGCACCCATCGAAGCGTACTTCGACTCCGGCAAGTTCGTCATTGTGCCGGACTTGCCGGAAAGGCCTCCCCTCGCTGATCTTCTCGCCTGGACACGCCATGAAACTAGAGAGTACCGGGTTCGTATCATCGACCGGAAATGGGAGAAGATGGATCGGCCAGTGATGGCCGGGCACTAAGTGACCTGGCGCGAACTTGACGGGAAGAAACTGGTCTTCCGTACCAGCTTTCGGCCGGCAGCCCGGTACCTCTATTTCCACTACTGCGTCCAGGTCTCGCGGCAAGCCTGGAGCCGAAACACAGATGGCGGCTCTCTGCCAGTTCTCAAAGATGAGGTAGGTAAGCGCTTTTGGGGGACCCCCGGCAAATATATGCCAGAGAATATGTTGCTGGCGCTAGTAGAGGAGCTGGGGCACGAGTATAAAGATCTCCTGGAAGGAGCTGCTCGCAAAACGGGGGATGAGAAACTCCTCCTGGAAGTTGCTTCGAAGCAAATCAGGAGTCGACCTGCCCTGAAGGATATTATGTGGGATGAGGACGAGGATAAGGAGGAAGGGGAAGAGACTCAGGAGAGCGACGAAGCCGAAACTGGAGAGGACTTTTGATTTGTTTTTTTGTTGTGTGGCAAGTGCATCCAGTTTATTTTTAGGTAATAGAAGCTTCCACGAATACAACTACTTCATGACTACATATTTGACCCTGCCTTGACAAAACTTGAGCAGATGATGAAAGAGGAGATGAGGAGGAAGAGCGAGATGGGAAGGCCTTTTTAATGACATTTACGGAAGGAGCGTCTTCCAGAAAGGGAAGGATCCACTAGTAACGGGAGATCTACAAGAATCTAGCCAGATAGAGCGTTATATATCTAACTCGCAGTCACGGTAGTGCCTGTATACAAATATCGAGCCCTAAACGATGTTGGGGGACAAAAGTATTAACCTGCGGGGTTCGATCCATGGACCTCGAAGTTACAAAAAGAAGGAGTGGCTGTCTGGGCTGTGTTTCCGGCGGCGGCTAGTCATCCTGGGCCAGACGTTACCACTCCGCTACACGTAGCTTGTAGCAAAAATAACTTTTCTTTAACATAACTATATAGGGGTATTCCTGTCATTCTCTTACGGTGTAAGAGTATCTTAAGCTATGACGTCAAACCTTACCAGTTCTGTGACGTCACTTGGTCGAGAGATCTATGAGCTGAGGCATTCAAGGTTACGTTTTCTGGGATGATGGCTGGACAGAAGGAATACTTACACCTCCAACATGTGGGCCAGGGCAACTCGAATTTGTGAGTTATAAATACGAAACAACCACCGAGTTACTTGGGATTTCGGAAGAGGACATACCTTCTCATCCCGGTTAATGGTATTCTTTCAGTACTTGTTTTACGTGGATTTGTATCAGTACTAATTTTATGACAGACTATCACCATTTAACAGCAACCCAGGAATCTAAGCATTGAATTAGTCGCACTTAAAGACTCTTTTAGGAAAGATACACTCACTCTCAAAGGCATACTACTAACAAACAAGGGCGGTGCGAGTCCCTCGAGCATCATTTAACTACCTGGCCCAAGAAAGAGATTCGCCACGATGAGAAGCCTCAACCCGTTCGTCCCAGTCCATGATTGAAAGTGTGACTTTGCCGCGGACAATGATACTTTACAAAGAGTCTCATTGATCCGGCGGGGGTTGAAGCCCCTGGCCAGTCATGTGGCACATTCTGCCAGCAAAAGGAAAATTCTCTAGAATTTGTTTGTTCTTTTTTGTCTTTGACAAAATGGGGAAGAGGATTGGGGTTCCGAATATGTACATCGGTGGCGTGGACTCGGATCCGACAGCGAGAGTGATCGATCTCCGGACGGACGCTGGCTTTGGGGACGGAATTGGACGGCCAGAGAAGGGGACCTGATTGATGCATGTTTTGGGAGACGATGGGGAGGAAGTTCACGGGGTTGGAAAATGGACATCCAGGCAGAGGGAACAGCAAAGGCGATGCTTATTATTGTCGTGACTGGGAAGAATGGAAGGTCTACCGGGAAGGTGGTTTCATAGAGTCACTCTAGAGTAATACGCGCTACCAGCTCCTACATGTCTCAGAACCAAGGCAGTAAATGTTACGGTCGTAGTCTGCGGCTCTGCCCAAACCAAAACAGCGCCAATCAACTTCGTATTTGCATGCTGTAAATGCAGATTGGTCATTCCGTAGCCAGTAAGGCGTCATGCTTCAGCCAGAGGTGAGCCGGTGAGCTTCGATGTATACACATTCTAACTACATTAAGCAGCTTTCTGCGCTGGGCAGGAGGCAATGATTCCCCGGAATTTGCCCATTGGTACGTGAACCAAGACATTGGGGGGCCTGACTGCTTACCGTGGCGCAGCTCATCGGAAATAGATGGCTCTTGGCCTATAGAGTGCATGATCGACTGTCTTATTCTAGAGCCTTGTCTGAGACATCTAAACACCGAGTATACAAGAATAGAATTACGCAGGCTGGGAAGTGTATATAAAAGGGCCATGAGTCGCTGCAGTTTTGTTCTTTCCAACAGCATCAATCACCATCACCGTCAATCATCAATCATCAATCATATCCTTACAAACAACACCACCTCAACAAACAAACCCCAATTACCAATATGAAGACCTCATTCATCTCCCTCTCCCTCTCCCTCCTCGGGCTCACCACAGCCACCCCCCTGCAAACCCGCCAAAACACCCAATACCCCTACAGCATCGGCGGTCTCTCGCTCAAGCACCTCACCGAGACTGAGAACAACAACTACAACATAATCTTCTACGCCACGCGCTACTCCGACGCCGGCGAGGCCCTCGAAAGCACCACCTGCCAAACAGCCTGGAACCCCACTGTTCCTGCAGGCCCCGAGGACCCGCAAGCCTGCGCCGACCCGGCTTTCAGCTTCTACTTCCCCGCGGGTATCCAGGACCTTGAGAATTATGAAATTACTTTAACTGGCCCCGATGGAACCGTCTCTGGCGAGATTGCTTTTGGGCCGAAGTATGCTTGTGGACCGTATGAGGGGACTATTGCGGGCATTGATTATGAGTGTAGGACGAGGAATGGGGGGGAGTTTTATTTTCATTTGGTTTAGATTGGGATTGAGATCATGAGGGGATGGATGTAATGGTTGGTTAGGGCTTGGTTTGTTCTCTTCGGTCTGGCTTTGTAGGGATTGTGGATTGGGATTGGTGTTTTTTTTTTTTTTTAATATCGTTTTCTTTTCTCCCTTGTAAAAGGAAAGAATGGTTATATTTAACTTCGGCTTCATCGTGCAATGCTTATTATTTATGCTGTCTTCGTTGGCTGTCTCGTCTGTTAATCACAGCGCCCTATCAAGCCATGGTACTGTAGTCTTAAGGTCTAGAGACTCTTTAGACTATTCATAAGCATGGGATTCTACTAGACAGAACCCTAAACAAAAACACGCCATGAAGGGTTGACTATCTGATACTCGTCTGATTGATGGAAGAGCCTTACCGTATATAGTTAGCAATCTAGCAAGCCCTAAACCGGGCATCAGTACGAGTACGGCTTGGCTTGCGTACTTTGTGCTTGAAGAAAGGTTAAGCAATGACTACCCCCTTTTCTAGAGAGAATCTGGAACGGATGTAGATTTGAGCTCCAGCCTCCCTGTTTGCCTTGGTCTGCCGGAGTATAACTGAACATGAGCCCGGCCTTCGCACTCTGATACACCGAGACATTGAACTACCTAGGGCAAAATAGCCATACCATGACCCAGATTCCCGGGAATCTGGTGCCAGGAATTATGATTCAAAGGGACGAGGCTAAGAAATGCAGTCATGGTAGCTAACGGACTGGCATGGAGATCAATTATAGCCATGCAGGCTTCTGCCCTCTCATTTGGTTTCTTGGCTGATCCCCGGTACAGCGATGACGATGAGTACGAGTACGAGGACTTGGTAGACAAGAGCCAGCCTTATTAACAGGCCTCCCATTTTCCAGCAATCACTTCTCTCCTGCTCAAGGACTTCACAGAAAGAAGAAACATGAACGCAACCTCTCAACCTCTCAACAAGCTCGACCACGCCATCCAAATGAACACCAATCACACCACCGAGCATTCGCCAGAGACGGAGAATCTGGTCAGTCCAATCTCTCGCGGGGTTTCTTTCCCCTCATTTCACTACCTAACCCGAGGATAGATAGACACAAATAGTACCGCCCGCAAGACCCAAACTCCTCCTCGACCCTCTCTCCCACCCTCACCCTCACCCTCACCCTGGATGACCGCCACTCACTCATTCATATCCTGGGCCTTAACACCCCTAGGGCTCACAATAACAATCTACGGCCTCAACGTGATCGCATGGGGCGGGATGCTATTCCTCCTGCTGTGCAACGCCGCACCAGCAATGTGCCATCCGAGCTGCAATGATCTGTACTCGTCACGCCGAATCTGGATCGAGATCGACTCGCAAATCCTAAACGCACTCTTCTGCGTCCCTGGATTCGGACTCGCCCCTTGGCGGATCCGTGATCTCTATTATTGGTGTCTTTGGCGACTGCGTGGACATGGACGTCGAGGGGGGAAGAAGGGGTTGCATCGTCTTGGAGAGATTCATGTGAATTGGTTTTCCCAGGGTTCTGATGACACTAGGTTGAGTATCCTGCCGACGACGAGGACTATAGCTGAAGAAGATAACCCTAACCAGCTGCAGCTGCAGCTACATTCAAACCCCCGGGAAGACAGCAAGCCCACCCCCGGATGGAAACTAGACGTGGTAGTCTGGGGTAATATCCTGAATACAATCTTCCAGATATGCCTTGCTGTGTGCATGTGGGCGATGAATCGATTCAACCGGCCGAGCTGGACGACTGGGCTATTTGTCGGTCTGGCTTGTGTGGCAGCTGGAATGCCGGGGGTTGTGATGTGGTTGGAGAAGAAACGGATTAGGAAGGCGAGTGAGCATCCGGGGGCTCTGTTGTTGATTCCTTAAGGACTCGAGATAGCTTGCTATTAGTTGAAAAGGAGGACAAATCACAAAACGAATTACAGCTCAATAGTCTATCTACTACTCCATCTATCAAACATCACGGATATCAATCTATAAAATTCAAACCAAACCAAACCAAACCAAATCCCAAATCTAAACAAAAAACACCTTTTGACCTATCCAACAGGTAAAGAAAGAAAGCTCAGCAAAGCAAAGCAAAGCAACTAAAATCAGAAAATTAATAATTAAGCCCTCTTCCCATCAAACGGCGCAGCCGGCCACCCCTGCATAGCGCCCCCATCATCAACATGATCGCCCGAAAGCACAAGCGTATGCTCCAAAAGACAAGCATCACTACCCATCGACGAACCAGACATAAGCCTCGAGCCCGTGCGCATGATACTGCGATCACCAACAACAAGCGGATGCAGCTCGAATTCACCGCGGGTATTCAAATGGCAGACGAGACTCGCGTCGTCGACAGCAACGCGGTCGCCCAGCGTAACCATATCCGGCTCCGTGAGCATAATATTCGGGTCGCCGTTCGCAAGCAGCGCGCAGTCCTTCCCGATACTCGCGCCCATGAGTCTGTAGTACCACGAGAGATAGGCCGTGCCCGAGATCATCGGCAGGACGCCGATCCCGCGGTAGCTGTCCTTGATGAGGGACTCGACGTTGAGGAAGAATTGCCAGCGCTGGTTGTAGCTGCTGCGGTCCCAGTGGTAGGAGCCCTCCGTGCGGCGGCCCATGACGGACCATTTGGCGGCGAGGACGACGGCGAGCCCGATGATTGTCTGCGCGAAGGAGACGGCTGCGACAACGGCGCAGACGATGCCGTAGACAGAGAAGGGCTGCCACCATTCGCGATCCAGCGCGCGGTATTCCTGCTTCAGGCAGTGGCCGAGGACAAGCAGGCCTGAGAGCACGCCGAGGAGACGCCAGACTGTGGAGACGATGGCCATGAAGGTCGAGTAGCAGACGATGCCGGGGATGCCGATGACGAAGAAATTGGCCATGCCTTGGTAGAAGGCGCGGCCGAAGGGTCGGGTTGTGTCGCGCGGGAGCGAGGCCTTTTCGTCGGGGGATGAGGAGCCGGGGGACATCTTGTCCATGTGCGCGGAGATGGTGGGGAATTGGATGGCGTTTCCCTTACGGCTTCCGGTCCAGACGGTGTCCGGGGGGAAGAAGCCGTTGCGGCGCAGGAGGGAGCCCGAGCCGACCATGGCCATTTCGCCGATTGTCACGCCGGGGAGGACGACAGCTCTGTCGCCGAGCATGGCGCCGTCGGAGATGACGACGCGCTCGCGGCCGCTGCCGTCGCTGGTGACGAGGTACGAGCGGGAACCGAAGACGACGTCGTTGCCGACCTCGACGAGGTCGAAGTCTTGGATTCCGGGGCCGACAGAGGGCCAGTAGATGCGTTTGCCGACGCGGCCGCCGAGGAGGCGGATGGCGACGGAGACGAGCTCGTAGTGTTTCCCGATGAGGCGGGTTAGGGGGGAGAGGCTGCCGCCGGGGATGAGCTTGAAGAGCGCGGCCTGGCGGACTTTCTGGCGCGTGGTCATCTTGTTGATGGGGCCTGTTTGGGAGCGGCCGCAGGTGAGATCGAGGAGGCGCTTCACGGCGAGGACAAGCGCGAACCAGAGGATGGGGCCGGCGATGGCGTAGTAGATACGGGCGAGGATGTGGTAGGCGATTCGGGTCGGGTTCGTGAACCAGAAGACGATGATGCGGAGCATGTCGTCTCCCTGGAGGGGGAAGTGCATGACGATGGGCACGAGACCGGCGAGCCAGGGCAGTCTGAACATGAAGCCGGCGAGGAGGCCGAGGGGCTCGACGAGGAGGATGGACCAGATCCAGTGGGGGGAAGCGATGGCGGAGGAGTTGAGGTCGCGGTTGTTGTCGTCGGTGTCGTCGGTTTCCCAACTCGACGAGTTTGGTCCGATGCAAGTGTTGGGCGCGATCTCTGCCCCGGGCGCCACGACGGTGCGCAGCCCGATGGCCGAGTCTGCGCCGATGCGGATGGGCTGCAGGAGCATCGACGTGTTGCGTTCCACGGCGAAGGGTCTGACGATGCAGTTTTCGAGGACGACGTTGGCTTCCAGATGGATGAGGTCGTACTCGCCCAGCGACGCGTGTTCGTGGATGGTGACGTTGCGGCCAATGTGTGCCCCAAGGGCACGGTAGTAGAGGACACGGCTCCAGTCGAAGTAGTTGAAGATTCCCTATCTCGTCAGCACATCAACTTCCAAAAGTAAATGAAAACATACCTTGCCTGCAATGCGGATGGCCTTCTGCGTCAACCACCAGCGCGTATGATACACCCCCCACATGGGATGCATGCCAGCGCGATACCTCCCGATCACAAGCCACTTGAAGAGAATGCCCGCAACCGGCGCAATCGCATTAATCGCAATGCGCGAAGCCAGCCCAACCAGGACAATATGCACGAGACGCCCAATAAGGAGGTCATCAGGCGGGAACCGGCGCGCGGTCTCACCCATCACAAACACGAAGATAGTCCACTGCAGCCCAACACGCAGGGGGAAGAACACAAGCATGGGGATGAGTTGAACGAGCAGCAAGATCGGATTCGTGGAGCTGTGCGTCTTCGTACAACCGGGGAGTTCCGCAGCAGCCGCATCGTCGGGGTTTTTCTTCGCGCAGGCTGCGTCGACGATCGCCGTGATGTCGCCGACGGTGCTGTTGAGGAATAGCACGTCTCCCGAGAGACGGATCTCGAATTCGCGGCGCAGGGTCGAGATCAGGCGGCCGGCGCTGAGACTGTCGCCGCCGGCGGCGAAGAAGTCCGTCGTGGAGCTGACGTCTTCGACGGCTTGGTTGAGGGCTTGGGCGAAGAGTTCGCGCACGCGGTACTCGGTTGAGGCCGAGTCTGAGGAGCCCGCTGGGTTCAGGCTGCGGATTGCCTCGTCGACGGCTTTTTCGTCGACGTAGCCGTGCATGTCGATGGGGATTGGGCCGTTGAGCAGCTTGATGCTGCTGGGGATGAGGTAGCCATGGACCAACGGGCGGAGACTCTGTGCGAGCTCGCTGACGGTGAGCACGCTCTCGGAGGAGTGGAAGAAGACCGCCTGAGGGAATCCGTCTGTAGGGTTGTGCCGCATGACCATGTCGGGGAGGCCGGAAGCCTTTGCGAGCTGAGGTTGGATTTGGCGGCCGTCGATGAGGCATCTTGTATGCGGGATCGAGACAGTCAAGGCTGTTCCTTGGGGGGGACACTTTGCTTCGTAGTGTCTCTCCGCGATCGGCACGTCGTCAGACAGGGTCTCGATACCGAGTCTCTGGCTCAGACGGATACGCTGCAACTTGTTGTTCGACTTCGGGACACCCTCGTCCATGTAGACCAGCATAATGGGCAGTTTGGGCTGATGCAATCTATCATGCAACGCCGCGGTAACCTGCCTCAGATCCGGTCGAGCCCGGCCAGGCGCGGTGACAATAACAGCACCAACCGCTTCCTGGAGGACATCGTGGGGCGTAGAAAAGGCAAGGGTCTCCGTGATCCGGCCGTACAGAATAGACGTCGGGTCTCTGGCCGCAGACAGAATGGCATTCTCGACTTCAATCGGCGAGATGATCTCTCCGCCGCGGTTGATAACCTCTTTGCTGCGGCCGGTGATGAAGAGGAATCCGTCGTCGTCGAGATGACCGAGATCCCCGGTATCGAACCAGCCGTTCTCGTCAAACGCACCCTTGTTGATACCGTCTTCTGTCAAGTATCCCGGGAAAACCGGGAATCCACGCACGCAGATCCGCCCGGTCGTCCCGTTTGGAGAACGCTGTGCAGGTGCGCCGCCGTCGAGGATAGCAACGTCAGGCCCACAAGGACGACCGGAGGTACCCTCGCGCTCAAGCTTGTAGTCTGTCGGAGGAGAGGCGATAGGGGCGCACTCGGTCATACCGTAGCTCGGCAGCACGACACAGCGGAAGACCTCGTGGAGCTGAACGGCCAGGGTAGCAGGGAGACCACCACCTGCGTTGATGATAAACCGGATCACGCTTTGGCGCACGGCTTCGGGGCGGTGCTCTGACTCTGACAGGATCATCTGGTGCATGGTGGGTGTGGCGTAGTACCACGTTGGGCTCCATTGCTCGACGACGTCCCAGAAGAGATTCGGGTCGAAGGATGCGCAGCAGATGGTGGTGCCTCCGGCCAGCATTGGAGTGTAGAGACTGCGAATCATTCCGCCACTGGTATGGTTAGAGAAGCTCTTAGGGATTTGGGGGATTTGTCAGGGGACATACATATGGTGGAGGGGCATCATGTTGGAGCAGCGGGAGGAGTCGTCTAGTCCTACACTGTCCATTGTGAAGACTGCGCCGGCGAACAGGTTGTATGTGGTAATCGGGACGAGCTTCTTCTTTCCGCTGGTTCCACTAGTGAACAGGAGTACGGCGATATCATCCGGGCCGTTGTCCGGTAGTGTCTGTGTGGACGTAATAGGGGTGGAGGTCGAGGTCACGGTGAAGGTCAAGTCCGGTTGAGGATGGACAGCGAAGACAGGCACGTCCAGGTCAAGCTGGACCTTGGACACATCGGCATCGAGCATGAGGAAGGCATCGGCTTCGACAGCGTCGACCTCTGCCTTCAGCTGGTCCGGCGCCACGGTCCTCGCCATCGGGATCATAGTATAACGGTTGGCAATAGCCAGGACAGCCAGGGCAAGGATCGGGCCGTTCGGCAGCATAACGGCAACCTTTGGCCGTCCCTGGGCAGGACATGGCAGGCCGAGGTCAAAAGCCTGAATAAAGGCCCGCAGCTTAGCATATGAGATTTCTTGGTTCGTTTGGGGGTCGATGAGGGCCGGGCGTAGAGGGTCGTTCAGGAGAAGGTCCGGGAAAGAGGACGTCTTCTGCTTCATGCGTTGTTGCACCCGATCTAAGACTTTGTTTGTGTTAGGGTCCCGACCATCTCTGACAGGCTCCGGCAAGTTTAGCCAGATAGCCTGGTAGCAGCGCAAGAGGTCCGTGGCCAGCCATGGCTCCTGCTGTTGCTCTGACTCGTTGTGGTCAACTAGCAGGGACTCCAGTCTCTCCAGAGACCCTGGATGAGAGGCAAGGCTGCGCAACTGGCGCAATTCCTCGTGCAACATTTTCGGGGCTAAGGTGAAATAGAGAAAACTGGCCACGGCATACGGTGGCGGAAGACGTAGCGGGCTTCATATAGGATTAGAACTGTCGAGCAGGAGCAGCTAGACTCAAGACAGCTCACACAGCGAGCTGGGCATGGCCCTGATTCCCGACAGTGGGTCCGATCAGGACGACTATTTGAAAAAAAGAGATCTACAGGATATAGTGCAGCAGCGGGATGTTCAGGACAATGCCTTGATAGGGAAGAATCGAGACCCGCCGTTGTTACAGATGGTGGTCCAGCTGAAGAGACCAGAGGATCAGCCCAGAATTGGGCGTGTGTGGGCGTATGTAGGGCTACGTGGGGATTCCACGTTCCAGATGAAGTCAACGAACTTGCATTGTGCAACCATGAAACGTGTTCTCAGTCTACAGCTACGGAGAATTACTGAATAATCTACTGTTCTACAAGCAGAAGTGTCTCTGCTCTGTCTGTGTCTCGGCTCTGTATAGGGACTCAGGGTGGTGACTCTGGTGAGCTGTATAAAGTCAACTGCCAAGAGGCGACACGTACTGCTGGAACGCAGATCTTTAATTTATTCTATTTCTCTATTATTTCTAAGATTTCTAAGATCGACTCGGAGTGGATTCTTTAGACTCGGTTTCCCGAAACGGTCGTTCATTGACTTGGTACCGAATATCTTCACCTTCACAATCACATGTTACACGACTGTATGACCTCATCTCTTCAAATTTCTATATCCGGCATGTCTTGTAGACCAACAGCTGTTGTTTATCTCGACACGCAGTTAGTTGCCAAGAACGGCGTTCATGCAGGAAGGATCCTGGTGACTTTTGATATCCGAGGATCATGGACCGTCGATATAAAACAATAATGCCGGGTCTCTCCGGAGTTTTGATGTCGCCGGAGTTTTGCCATGAGCTGAAGAGACTTCATCTGCATCTTGACACTCACTAGTCCGGCTGTCATGTATGCAAAACAGCAGAATATTCCCCTGATTATCTTCAGAAATCTGTACATAGGGAGAGACCCACGTTGGGCACTAGACGCCATAGACTCATAGTAGTGGCCCGCAGCGCCAACCCTATGGGGCGTTCCCCCCCACAGGGCTTAATTCACATGTCCATTTCGTCTGGTCGATATTCCCCCTGTGGACAAGATCTCCCCTGATTCTTTTTCCTATCTGGGCTGCGCTGTCTCCTTTGGGCTCTCTTGGCAGTGCTTGATCAGCGGGACCTTGAGGATGGCCGTCCCTTTCTCCAGTGTATTCTCCAGTGTATGATCTACCATTGTAAGGAGATGTTCTACTTATTTGAAACTGCCGCCCTCAACGCGTAACACGTTCGACGCTCCTCATGTAAGAGTGGGATGTGATGCATTGCAGTGCGGCATCGGGGCTCAAGATATACAAAACAGACATACGGAGTAGAAGATCCGGAACTTCCTCGGCCTCGGCGACGATCACCGGTAGCACGTTCCCGATGGCGTCGAATCACAGTGCAGTTCCTGGCCTTAGGGCTTGCGACCGCTTTACCGCTGCTGCTGATTTTTTAAGTCTGGACTCTGGCGCTCGAAGACTTTTACCCGGAGGTTCCCGGAACTGATCCCTTCGCAGAAGATACGGATATTCAAGATAATCATGTTGTATCCCGAGGATTCGAGGAATTCCACCCTGTGCCGTGTGGGTGTGATTAGATTATCTGATAACAATCAACAGTCCTCTTCAGTCTTCACACTCTTCACATCAATCACCTTATTCGGAATGAACTTCCCCGGACGGCAGAGTTCTTTTTCATCTGGATTGGTTCGCTTGCACTGTCCTTACGTTACCGATAAGGTCCAAAGTTCAGAGTTCGAGTTCAAACAGCTGGTGTCTGACAGTCTATGGGTCCGTTCGTCATTGTACATCTGTCGCTTTCGTCCGAGAGTCTGGAACTTGATTAAGGTTTTTAATGTATCATACAAATGATTGGCTCATTCTCATCCTTGCCCTGAGTTCCGGGCGCACTTCGGATCCACGGCTGAACACAGTGGCTGAGTGGCAATATGCAACAACTTGCTTTTTTTACACTTCATCTCGCCATCATTGTGCATTGTGCATAAGTTGCATTCATCCCACTTGGATCTACACTTGATCTTCCATAACCACACAACGCTCAACCAAACAACAAGCAGTATGGAGTATACTCCAGTACATCTGATACATAGTCTACGCTGATACGCTCCCTGCAACCCTGGTCTTCGGCGTCTTAATCTCTTCGTTGTGCTAATCTGTGTTTACCTGCAACAGCCAAGAAAACTCATTTGCTGTTCAGACGGGAATGAAACCACGGGCCTTGTCCGTTGGCCATGGGCAATGCGCATCGCCGCATCCTGAACTCTGAGTCTGAGCGGCGGAGCCTGGGACCTGCATGCCCGGTATCGGCTGGCCGCTGGCCAGTGCCACTGTTCAGGTCAAGAATCAAGATTGCCGTGTCTGCCCCGTGTCTGCCCCGCGTCTGCGACTCTGCAGGCTGGAGGATCGACATACCGTGCGGTTGGCTAAAGGCTTTGCCACATTCTTCACGTCCACGAGATGCGATTGGGACTCCACGGCGGGATTATTAGGTGGGGGGTTGATTGAGCCTTGACTCTTGGGGACTATGATTGCATTGTGTTTGTGTTTGACGATTTACTGTTACCCGCGTCTACCGGGCCAGACTACGGACTATGCAGATGATAACTAGACCTTAGATTAGAATGTGCAGCGTCCCTAGCCCTCTCTGCGTTATCTGAAGACCCGAGGACTGGGGTCGTCTACGTACGACGCAGTCTCCTTTTTTTTTTTATCTTGGTGATCCCCCTCAGCAGCTTCGTACAAATTTATAACATAGTCAAGGTCCTTGTCCAGGGCATGTCATTGAGCTTCAGTGAGGCCGTTTCAGGATACAGTTTCTCTTGATTGTGATTCTAAATTCCTGGTCCGTAGAGTTTACAGTAATCATAGTGGAGAGCCAGTGGACCTAGATATGCAACGAGCTGTGTGCTACACGATATCGAGACCTTGCAGTCTGCAGACATGTATACTGTATAGTGAGATCACACCTGAAGCTTGATCCACAGTCTCGCCAGTCAGTCTTCGGAGTATGCATGCCTCTTTGTCACCCCACGGGTAGGTACTATCAAGGTAGAGGTGGGTGGGTAATTATTCCCGAGCTCATCTGATGAAGTATTCAAGACATCACACGTTGTGTGACGAGACGGGCCCCGGGCAATCCCCATACGGCACGACTTACTTTCCACTCTATGATTTAACGAAGGCTTCATGATGCTAACAAAATCCAAGCTTCCATTTCTCCGAACAGAGACCCCCTTCATACAGCTTCCCTCAATGATCCTGTAGACCGTATCTTAATAACAGTAACTAGCTAGCTAGCCATTCCTCTACTAGTATCAAGATATATAGTACTATTATAATATATATTTCAGATTAGTACTACTGCTTCGGGATTCTCGTGTAGCTGTAGGCGTCGACCGCCGGCGGCCTAGGATCTTGGTGTTGGCCTTGGTCCTTTGTGGTTAATGGCCTATTCCGGTTTTGTCGATATCATAGAATAGCATTGACAGAAGGATTGATCCTGTGCTGAGATTTGCTGACATGCCGTTGGAAAACTCACCCCGCCTACCTCGTAGGAGGGAAGGTTGAGTCGGAGCTTTAGTACCCTGTCTCGTGCTCATGCTCGCGCTCTTGGTTCTTTCTTTACTTGTGTTTGTCCTCGAGTATTAGCGTTGGGGAGCTAGCCTTCCAGTGATGTGCGTATGTGGCATGCACAGGATTATCGCCCCGTCCAAGTGCTACCTTCGAGAGTATCTATCCAAGACCTAGACAAGGTAGAGTCAGACATATATATACGTAGCCCGTGGTCTTGCAAGCCAGATACACTCACTTGTTGACTTTCGGGCTAGGAACTTCGAGCACCTTGGATCCTGGCCGGGACATAGGTCCAATCGAACTCCCGAACACGGACTGTTATCATAAAAAGGTTGATAGTTAACTAAGGCTTAAGAATTAGTCCTCACCGGTAGCGGAAGGCGTAATTAGTCTATGTCGGTTTCCAAAGGGATAGTCCGACAACCCGCGTGCAGGGTTCCGTAGACCTTCATGATCTAGTACAATATATCTATGACGGCCGGACTCCATTCAACCCGTGGGTAACAAGCGAGAACGTCTGTTTAAAGTCCAGGGGAGACATCGAAGCTTTCATACTACTCGTCTGAATATAGATATAGAAATTGGAATAATAGGTGGAAAGCATCCCTCTCGTCGCAATAGCAGCAGGTAATCTCCGTATAACTAAGACTGCGTAGCACCTTCACTATTGAACGTTCGAGGGTTGAAGCTAGAGATTGAGATTTAACCGAGACATATTACCAGATAAGGTCGGCTGTTCCTTCTTAAGGCGGGCCTTAGGGTATTCTAGGACATAGATATATTCACATAGATATATTCACGTAAGGTGTCAGAGAATACGGACCTTGTCAGCCTAAGATCTACTGCGCCGCAGCCTCGGCCGTGACGACAGGAGAGGAACTAAGTGCCAAACTAATCATATCAGAGAATATGCTGCTAAGTATTTAGTGGCAAGAGATGGCCAGACAGGGGAACAAGCAAGCATCAGGTTCAATACAAGTCAGTATATGGTTGGAGCAATCTGAGACTAACTAAACACAACAAAGTATGAGAATAATCCCTAAATGTCCTATTCCCTCCATTGTCATGTTGAATGACAACGCAACGCATTCATTTTTCCAAAATGATGCGGATCTCGCCCCATCAACGTCAGCCTCTCACCCCTCAATGGCTCTCCAGACGTACCAAATAGCCCGCGTCAATAAGCCCTTGAGTAGTATTATCTGGGAAATAGTACTGAAATTCACCTCCAGGCTGACCGAACCAAGGAGCACTTCGGCCGTGCCAAACGCGAATGTTCTCGGTGACGCTAATGGTCTGGGTGACGCGGAACAGGTAATAGACATAGGTGTTTGTAGGGCTGATATTTCTCGGCGAAATAGCGCGTTGAGCATAAGGAGTTCCCGCCTCAGATAGCCACTGCCCATCAAGGCGGCCAAAGCGATCGAGGCGCGTGCCGATTGGAATTTCGACCTCTGCATACAGTGGCCTGCCGTATGCGTCTAGTTCAAATCCGTTTCCGGGCGGGTTTATATAGGCGCTGCCGCTGGTATTGAACCAGTGGTGGAAATACTCTTGGGGGCATACCCCTCCGAATTGTTCATAGCCGGCTAGCATAGCCGCGATGGGTGATGCTGTAGGCAAAATCGTTGGACCTAGCCTATAGTCGCTGCAGACATACCCCGAGCTTGTAGCACTCGGGGTTTCGGTGGGACATGGTGTATCACATCTCTGAAGGAAAAATCATCAGCCGAGTCAAGTTGTTTGGTTCCATTGTTTGTGACTTACTGGTGGAACGGTTGTTGTTGGCTCCTGCGCGAGGACACTGCCGACCAACAGGAGGGGGCACAATGCAAGAGTGCAGACAATGTTGAAAAGCATTTTCGATGTTGCGAAGTTGCTGCTAAGTGGGCTATCGGTTTGCTATCTTGAGGCTTGATACTGTGAGGAGTTGGAGATGGAGATGTTGTCTCTTCCAAGGACTGGCTCTTGAATAGGGTTATCTACGTAGTATTTATACATATTTGGTGCGGACAATCACCAGTATGAAAGTCGGCTCCAGGCTAGAATAATCGATTGTCCGAGGGCTTTAGATCACAAAGGATGGTCGAGTAAGACTCGGACTTTCTCACACTCCGCAGAAGCAACAGCGTGAATTGTTGAAGAAGAAAAAAGAACCTCATGATCATTTCATACGCAGTCTCACCAACAAGAACGAGGATTTCATGCACTACCCGCATTCTCAGGGCACATCTCATGTAGGTGACCAGGACAGAACAAAAGGAAAGGGAAGCTGTTGGGTGTCTGACAACATCGAACATATTACTGTGGCTTGCTGAATATGCTGACACTTTTCTGGATTGGGAGATGCCTACATTGCACCTTGCATTCGACAACATCGCACATTACTGTGGCTGGCTGGTGTCAATGTATATCACTCGAGTCTCACTTAGGTCAGGTACGGAGTACAACTGCCTTCTATGCGAAGATTTTGATGTTTTGCTGACACGACTGACTTCTATCTTCTCAGAAACCCTTTTAGTCATGTAATTCCATTGATCACACATGTGGCGGCATTGTGTAGACAGAACACCCGAGCTATGGTGGCGGCATAACACAGATCTCTAGCTCGTGCAGGGAAAGTGTTCAACTTCCCACGGTTCCCACGGGTCACTACGCAGCCCGGACTTCTTGGTTGTCGATTATAATTTTATCCTGCACCTGGAGAGCGTCGCACAAGAGTTTCCGTTTGGCGCCCCGGGGCATCTCGGCCCCTGCGCTGGGACAGTATGTCGTGGTGAACGGTTCAACCTTCTGCTTTGAGTTATTCTAATCAAGGATTAGATAGGGCTTAAGCAAATGCTCCATATAACTCTCAGGGTGGTTGTCACCCGACCAGCATCGTCTAGTTCAATATCCGCGAGCTTCGACTGCTGGAGGAGGCGGCGGATACACGTAAACTTCCTTCACGGCGGCGCTCTGGTTGGTTGACGAGGTCGAAACCATCGGATCCTCACTCGTTTCGTTACCTTCCCCGCGTCTGTAGACGCAAATGAGACCTCGCTTCTCTTCCAGCCGCCATTATCTTCATCATATTCCTTAGTCTTGAGGATCATTTTGATAGAGGGCCATAGCAGTAACTTGTGGGCGGCAGTAGCATGTTCCACGGGAATAGACAGCTCGCCATCTTCGCCAGTTAGGAAAGCCTGGTTGCTGTTGGTGTCGAGCGCGCTCGCCTTCGAAACTTAGTCTTTATCGGACCCCTGCGGATTTGATCCTGAGCAAATGTTGGGGGGTCTGTTTCGGCGGTTCTTTGGGGACGCGGACGTTCTGCTCTCGGAGTAAAGCACTGTTGGTCAGCTGGCTCAGTTGGAGGCCGTTATCGACCTGAACATGTTGCAACTGGGACAGCTTCTCTTCCAGGCGATCATCCATCTGTTGGATTTGATCTAGGAGCAGTTGCGTGGCTTTTCATGTCTATATGTAGGTTAGCACAGCCTACTGAAATGAAAGAAACTGGAGTGACGCACTTATCTGGCGGGACTTCCTTGTAGACGGAGATCAAATTGGTTTCCTCGCAGTGGCTGCAAGCGGGACGATTTTCGTCGCATTTTGCCTTCCGTGCTCGACACTGATTGCAGGCCTAGTACGGTCGAACACAGGTCAGGGTCAGAAATGGAGCTCAATCAACTCCGACTTGTGACCTACTCGTTGCGCGCGAGAAGCTTTTTGCACTTGGCGAATGCCAAAGGCCGGGTTGTTATAGAAAGTTGGTATTGCAAATATTGGGCGGACAGTGGGATAGACAATTTGGGTGGATGGACTATGCTGTGGGCATCCTGATGCGGGCTATAATACTTGGGTGACTCCCAGAAGCTGTGCTACATACAACACCGCATTTGCGGGCAAGACCAAGACAGGGTGCGGATATACATCTAACGCTGCGCGAGGGGTATTGGGCAGGCGTTCTTAACCATCTAGACGAAACTGGAAGTGTTCTCTATCCTCAATGGACGGATATCGTGGGGCGGTACGTCTGCTGCCATGCGTATCCCGCAGGATATTCAACGGGAGGCGTATTAGTAAGGGCGAATGCCTTGGGATGAAGGCCTATAGGGCCCTGTGAAGCTCTGGGGGTGATAATTGAGGACCACATTTGGTGGAAGTATAGAAGGCACGAACTGGAGGAGCTGCCTCCTGCGGCAATGGCCTGACTGTCTCATGAGTGCCTTGTGAGATACATCTCAGAGCAACCGAAGAAGGGACCTTTGTTTTGATGGATGTCACGTAGCCTTTTTCCTGATAGGTAGACAACGCGCCTTTCACTGTTCCAATGGTGTTATTCGATGCCTAAGGGCTGGGTAGTGATCTTTAGGAGAAGTCGGATATTGTGGTCAAATTGACCAGAGCAATTGTGGATGTCAATGATGCGTCGATGTAGAAGGATGGAGGAATGGAAGTGATAAAAACTGAAAGTCTTCCAGCAATCAACCAGTTGGAATTTGTCTATTGGCTTGTCGTTTCTGACAGTTTGGGCTAACCCGCCCACGTCATGGCATACCCCGCCAGCCCATCATCTCTCCTAAATCACATCACCTCAAATTATCATGGCCTCACAACAGGAGTGGATATTCTCTACCAGAGTAGAAGGGAGCAATGATAGGGAGAGTCTCGAAGCAGATCTACGAGAATTATTAGGAAACGGATGGATACGAACTGAACCCCCTGATGGCATCCGAAAGGCTTTTACCTTTGCGACCGTTGACGACGCCGTGGTGAGCTTCTCCCTGGACTGGTCGCTTTGACACCCAATCTGATGGATCAGGACTTTCATACCCTTGTTAGTTCAAGTTCCATAAAGAACCGGCATCATGCTCTAATCACGCTGGTATGTGCAACGATTGACCATTCCCACGGCGCATGCTGAACGTCGTCCACAGGAAGGAACAATAGTATCGGTGGTGTGGACAACTCATGAGCCTGGACCTCGAGGCCTTTCGAGACTTGATTACAGCATGGCTCGGATTTGTGATATTATCGGGGGCGCTTTGAACAACGATCAACGTGTATGGGAAGAACTGAGGGAAAAGTTTCAAGTCTGCACCATTCCGACCCAAACCTTCTATTTCAGGTATCATTCATATGTTATTGTAAGTTCAATACCCGAAACACTCTGTTTATGGTTCTTTAACACCCATAGGACTTTGTACGTGCTATGGGCGTTGTTTCGAAAGCTGAGCTTCTTCTTGGCTCGATGCAGTTCCGTTCCACGCCGAATAGCGTTGAGCTAATAATACTGAATGACGATATGAGATCAGAACTGGCCTTCTGGCTGGAGTTTGTGAAGGATTCAGTGATCACATTAGGAGAACCGACCCAGGACTCCATGATCGGAGGCGGGCAAAGAGACTTTCTATTCAACTCTGTGGATCAGGCTCTGGTATGTACCATGGTATAATCTAAGTTTGGCACTGTCTAATACAACCACAGAATTTTCATACCTTGATGCATAGATGCTCTATATCAAAACAGCTCCCCATCGAGAGTTTCTGTCAGGGCAAGAGCGTGATGGTAAAAAGCCCTGACGGGAAAGACATGAATAAGTTCAGTGATCTAATTGCGGACGCTTTGAGCGATAACATGGGCTCCTGGGGATCTCTTGTGGAAGATGATAAAACCATTCCAACAGTGCTATATTTTGCGCACCATTCAAAGCTAATGGTAGGTCCAACAACCCATGCATGTTGACAGTGTCTAACATGTATAGATATTTGTTCGCGCGGTGGTAATTGCATCTAAATCCACTAATCTCTTTCCAATAACTTCTGACTACACTGGAGTAGAATTGACTGGCAAGGCTGGAATGGGTACAATCGTACTCCATTGGTTGGAGTTTGTTTTGCAGAACGTGGTGAAGCCAGATCCTGAAGACAAGGTGCAGAAATGTGGCAGTTGCCTATGATTCCGAGCCTTACATGCTTCAGATTCAGATATGCATGTAGACTGTATGTGCATGTTTGCTTGGTTTTTTGTTATGCAATGTAAATGACCTGTATCACCGGCCCCAAGTTGAGTAGAAGTTCAGCACTTGAAACCAAGGGATTGTCACAGGATGAATGAATGTGATAATATTCTCACCTTTGAGAAGATATTCTAGAACAAGGGTTTTTCTGATTTTGCTCTGGCAGATCCAACTGCTTCAGCAGGCAGGGAACGGAGGAGGATCCAATCAAAGCTTACTGTCATCAAGGCTCTGTAGCTACATGGGAACAATGGGAATGATTAGACAGCCAGTACTGCAGATAGCTTATGCGTTATGTCTCACCTTCCCAACATAGTGGTTCAGCGAATGACCGCTCTGCCTTAGGCGCTGTACCTATGTGTACAACAGAGTGCAGAACGCTGCTCTGTCAATCAGCACAAGCTGACCAGAACTCCAAGGGCCGGCTGTCATAGAAACAAGCTATTATTGAGCCAGTCAAAGTGAAAGAATTCGTCACGCTCTACCTTAATTGTTCTTGTCTCTACTGTAACCTGGTCACTAGGCCTAGACTCACTGAGTAGATACCTGACTCAGTCCACTTACAAACTAGTTAGTTACAAAGTACCTTTCGCAAGGGCCGAGGATCAATAAGAAACAGATTCAAAGACAATGACAAATACTCCAAAGCTCGGCGCGTACAGACGGAATCTGCTTGGCGACAGGGCGATCACCCGGTGCTTGTTCGATCCACTTGGAGCAATTGTTCTCCACCCGGTCAAGGTCTCGACCAACTCTCCATCCAGACCCCGGCTCTGCCCTCCTTGTCATCCTCCATCACCATCGCCAGGTTGCATCGCTTCGTCCTGTGATGAGACCTGCTGCTTCGCCTCTGCAACCCCTGCTTAGAATGGGACGAAGCGCTCTGCCAAGATGACCGTCCGCCTTCTTGCAGCCTCTCCTCCATTATGATTGACGTCTCCTCACGCAAGTTGACTGTGCCGCAATTCTGACCCCCTCTTTCGCATCCAGCCGCCTATGAGGCCATACTGGAACGGTGAAAATATCCAGATCTCGAGAACTCATCTTCTCAATCCGTCAGGGAAATGAGTCTTACCGCTGTTTGTGGCGCTGTCAGACCGCTGGGGTGCTCAAATTCAGCGTGCCGTTCCGGATGATCTCAAGTGGTCTTGAATTCCAATTTTTTGCCGGCGAGGAGATACAGGGAAGGTGCTTACCAGACTGTCGGGTCCGTCTCACCTCTTTTGGCCCCTAGAATGCCCGTCGCTCTGCCTATTCAGGCTGTCATCGCGGAGATCCTCGATGTGCGGCTTTCATCCATCCCAAACTTCCAGAGACGTGGTCTGCTGCACAGCCTGCACTGCTTCTGTTTCTGAATTATGCTTCGATAGAAGCTCAACCCATGCAGGAGGCTGGCATCTCGACCTTGTGCTCTTTGAACCCTTTTTTGGGGCTTACACGCGGGGGTTGTCGATAGCAAAGGGTGGTTTGTACATAACTACCTGGTGAAGGTGCATATCGCCCCATTCCACCCCCTGTCCTCATCTGCCATGTTTCGCGTCCCCCTTCAACTACTCCGATAGCGACTCTCCTTCAAATTTCTAGCTCGCCTCCATGTTGACTGAAAACTCTCTTCCCCCAGGATTTGGGCACATGAAGAATCCGGTAAAAATCATGGCGGCCCTCATCCAAAAACTTCGAAGGAAGCGCAAGTTATCATCCGAGCTTGACTCACGGTGGGGTGATATGTCCATCTCCTGCCCCAACCAAGGCTCCTGGAGCCAGCATGAGGGAACATCTTTACGAGCCAGTCCTGTTTCCGCTCGTTCATCTGATAACGACCAGCCATGGAGTCCGAACCATGGAGAATCCTCTGATCGATACACACCTGCCAAAGGGGGGTACCAAGAGCACCGGCAAGCGTCCGTCGAATCTCCCTTGGCCATGCCTACGGGCCACTACGATGCAAAACTACCCCGTCGGCCAAGATTGAAGCCGCGCTCTTCTAAACCACAGCCTCTACAGCGCGCGCCGATGAAATTACCCAAAGCCTGGGGGGACCGCAAATGCGGCGACAACTCCGCGGGCGAAGCAGGCGACCATGTCTCAGCCCTTGGCTCCCAGCCAGGAAAACAGGGCGCGGACGACACCTACTCCCGTGGATCGAAATCACCTCCATTATCAGTGACGTCCCGCATGCGACGCTTCAGCGGGCAGAGCACAGCTACAGATCCTGTATACTCGATACCCGGCACGGCCAGTTCCCAACGAACGAGTTTCAGTTTAGACGACCCGCGGCTCGCACGGCATACACCGCACCATGAGAAAAAGCCTCCACAACGCGCAAAGGCTCTCGACGGACGCGATGCAGAGCCGACCTCTGCGTCGCAGGAACTGGTTCCTTCGTACGAAGAGCTGTATGGATGACTGGGCTGGGTTTCTTTGTTTGTTTTACTTAAGGCAGTATCAGGATGATCTGTAATGACCAACGCGCGGATGAGTTGTTTATTTTTGCTATTTCCCGTGCTTTTTCTCCTTTGGGTCAGCGACGATACAACTTGCATAGTGGCGTTTATTGGGGGGCATTTGTTATTTAGTACGGAGTATTCCATTCCAAATCATTATCTGTACTTTTGACTTGGTGGGACAAGCAGTTGGGACTTGAATCATCTTGGGAATAGTTAAGTGATGATCGATTGGGCAGAACAGCTCCAGGTTAATTCCACTAATTAAGCTACACGGAGTTCCCCATACGGAGTAGTTGATCCTGATCGATTCTTCTTGTGATTTTCCCGTGACGAGGATTTTCCTCACTGAGTCCTCAGTCAACTAACTCAGCAACTGTCAACGGAGAAAAGCCACCGAATCCTCATCCCTTCTCACCATCTGATTCTCCTAATCATTGGTGACAGATTGCGGGATGTGACAGCCAATGAAGCAGAAAGCAAAGAGGGGTCGCAAAAGAGGCACAGCCATCCACGAATAACAAGCTCCAATCGCCCTGCGTCTCGCTGCAAGTTCATCACATCTCCATCACCCCGTCACACTCGCTTTTTCCCTCTCTCAACACGCTGAATGGCTGCTGCTGGCTGGTTTTCCTGCCCGGTGAGGCCCTGCGGCCTGCACTAGCCTCCAAGCGCACCTCTTGTTTCCTTCCTTTTTTTCCCCGGCGTTCATCTGCGCTTCGCACGATGTGACCATTGGCCTCTGACCGGTTGGGTCTGATTGAGCTTGGACGGACGATCGCATACCATCCGGGCTTTTTAATCACATCTCCTCCTCTTCTATTTACCGGGGTCATCCCGGTCCGGAAGAGGAGACAGAGCTCGAATCGAACTCGAGATGGCTTGTCGGGCGCTCATGCTGATCTGATCGTGCAACTTGAGTCTCTCTCATACCCCCCGTACTTAAGATTAAGACTACGACTGCGACTGCGACGATTGCCCTATATCGACTGTCTTTCTACGCTCTTCGCTCGCTCGCTCACCTTTTTTGCGCTCGCTTATACGTATTGGGGAGGGTTCGGTTTCGATGCCAGAGGAGTCGCCTGTCGCTTGCCGTTTGGCTCTCTAGTTTTCAAGTCGTTAGAATTGTGAATCTCCTGAGCAATTGAAAAAATGGTTTCGTCGGGCTTCGGCCTGTGGACGGCTGTCCTGCTCCTCGGCCAGCTTTCTCTCGGATTGCGAACGACGCCCGGTTCGCCGTGTGAAAACCGCTGCAGCCCGTCCAACAGTACCACGGGGTCCGAGATCGTGTGTCTGGATCATGAGTACAACAGCACCGATGTTGGACGGACATTCCAGGACTGCGTCGACTGCCAGCTGCAAAGCCCTTTTGCGGATGATATCAGCGGACAGTCCGATGTCGAATGGGGTTTATGTATGCAATTGCTCTTCCACGCTGCATGGTCCAAGCTGACTTTTGTTGTTAGATAACCTTCGATTCGCCTTTAGTTCCTGCGTCTATGGGTATCCGGAATCGGTGACCAACTTCTCCAGCTCCTGCCCTGTCGCGTGCAAGGATCTGGAAACATCGCTCGAGTACGAGCTGACCGACCCCACCGGTATGAACTTCGAGACGTGGTGCGGAACAGCCTCGTTCGCAGACAACGAGATCACAGACTGTGGGAAATGCTATAACCTGACGGCCGACCCGGAGAATGGCAATGCCAACAGTAACCAGGTGTACCTGGCAAACTGTAAGCTTCCTCCTTAGGTTCACGTACCTTCCATTCCCAGACTAACAACAACAGTCCTCGAATCCCTCCGCTACAACTGCCACTTCCAAACCCCCACGGAAGACGAATTCCCCATCGCCCCCAGCCAAATATTCTCCGAATCCCTCCTCCCCTCCTCAACCGCCGACCTGATCTCCGGCTCCGGCTCAGGCGGCACCGACAACCTCGCCCTCATAATCGCAATGCCAATCCTCGGCTTCGTCATCCTCCTCTGCCTTCTCTCCCTCGGCTGCTTCTTCTTCATCCGCCACCGCCGAAAGAAAGTCCGCCAGCTACGCCAACCCGGACACCTCCACGCCCGCTGGAATGATACTGGAATCAGCACACCCCAGTGGGCCATGGAATACCCCGCGCAGGCGCAGGGCATGTACAGTCCGCCACCCGGACAGGGATATGGACCGGGGACACATGCTGTATACTCTCCACACCATGACCAGCAGTATGCGTACGGCCACGGCGCGGGCTTCGGGTTCGTGGATAATGACGGGCGCGGGTCTGAGGTCGGTTATAGTAAGCATGTTGAGCCGGTGATTGCGTCACCGTCGACGGCGTATTCGCCTGAGGAGAAGGTGCCGCAGGGTTATTACCCGCCCCCGCCACCGCCTATGCCTATGCCCATGGTTGCGCCGGGGAATGGGAAGATGAGAGCCGCGGAGTGAGGTGCCCGTATTATGCTCTTTCATTGCGAGTGAATTGTCGTGTTGGTGACACAACTCGGTTCCGTCAAATCACCGGTGACTGTTGTCTGTTGGTTGTCTGATGCACGTATACCATCCATCTCGCTGTTGCAAGTCGTCTCAGTATATATCCCTCCTCTCTTCAAACCCGCACTTGTGTCCACATCGTGGCCGCATATCATTATCCCCACCTCCCATCATGAGTCTGTCGAAGCAGCCATGTGCTGTCGTATTGTTGTTGAATACCTAGATACCCCTCGAAGGCAGAATTAATTAGTTAATACATACCTTTCCTTGGCATTCGATCATGTTTGGAAACTGTTTCTCTGTTTCCTAGGAAGAAACTAAACAGAAACTGGAGACCGGAAGACAGGAAGACAGAAGAGCACGTTAAGTAGAGAAAACGAAAATGGGCGCATATTCAACAATCTAAATATATCTCCTCGCAGCGGGGAGACGACCACTAGCCCTTCCTCTGGGCATTCTCAACGGCTAGCCTGGGCGGCCTGGGCGACTTGGCCGCGGGATCGATATTCTATACTTAGTCTACCTACAGGGCGCGTCGCTACCCTCCTTCACCATCGTTTCCTTACGATAGGCAGGCTTGACTTCTCGTGCCCTTCCTTTCCTATTAATATACCACGACGGAGTAACTACATGGCATACACCAATCCTTCCTGAGTCCCCACAGACCCTTGGCACAACCTACTCCATCCCCTCTCAAGCCCTTCAGTGCCGGAGACACCCGCACCAAGCGTAACCTGGATATCAGGCGTGATCTCGTGGCTAACGCGCATCCAGTCTTCCCACACGGGCTGGACGTGCGTCTCGTAGGATTCTTCCCCGCTGGTGTGGCTGCTTACGACGGAGTCGCGCAGCGGCGCTGTGTTGACTTGGATCTTACCCATTGTTTGCATTGCTGTGCGGGTTTCTTTGATTTCGTCGGTGGAGTAGACCTGTTTGTTCACGGGGCGGTTTGTTAGTATCGGTTGTTTGTTTGTGTTTGGACGGATGTCTAGTGGTTGATATCTTTTTCTTCTCCAGTCACGGTCACGTACCTTTTGCTCCGACCCAACTTGGAATATTGTCAGTTGCAGGGTATTAAGGTCTGAATGGCTCTTGATGCTCTCAACCAACTGTGCGAGTGTCCCTGCCCGCGCGCCAAAATCTAGCAGTACTATTCTCGCCGGCTTTAACTCTGCAATCCATCTCACCGACTCATCCACCTGGTCATATCTCACGGCCTTAGCGGGAACCTCAGCGCTCAGTTTTCCCGGTACGAGCTCCAACAGCTCTGGTGTTTGCGAGACCTGGAGAAGACCTAGAGGCCCTTCTACAGCACTCCGTCGGAACACGTGGTACGCAAACGACCGGGCTGTCTTGCTCGACGCCGAGAGACTGATCACAGCGGCAGCAGAGATATCTGAATCCGCAGCTGTCCAGGGAAGATTCATACCCAGCGGGTGAACAGGCGGTCGAGATTCCGGACTCGACGTGAAAGTGTACCGGCTCAGCAGATATCCCGTCTGCCAGGTCGGACGGAAGAGCGATATCCACCCCAAGCGCTTGAGCGTGTCCTCATCAACAAGCGAGGAGAAGAAACCGGTCTTATTCTGCAGTCCAGGGAGCTCAATCCTCCCTTCTTCCAAATACGCGTTGTAAATAGACATAAGCCGCTTTCTGGACTCGCCAACCTCAGTCCAGTGCCCCTTCGGCTCAGAGCGCTGGAGTTGAAGCGAGACGGGGATATTCGCGGTTGGCCAGAAACCATACAGGAGAGCCCCCGGGGTGAGATCCGTTGTCGATTCCGTCACGACGCCGTAGCCCCATGCGGGGACAATGCCCCAGGCAGTTTGGTCGTTGTATGGGGAGGGGAGCTCTGCGGGGACTGGGTATGTGTCCCACCTGCATGGGTATTCCGTATTAGCACAGTTGTAACCAGCCTTAGGGGTGTGGCGCACCAATGCAGCAAATCCCCGGCACGGGCGTAGCTAAGGTTGTTTGAGGTGAAGGAGACCAGGAGTGGTCGAATACGGACACTAGATGCAGCGAGGTCGTGGCTCTCGTATGCGGGGTCATTGAGGGTTGCAACTGCGTGCACATTGTTGTTCGTTTTGGATACAACGTGGACCTCCATCTCGCATGTAGCTTATTGATCGAATACTCCGTAGTTAGTGTTGATTTGACAAGAGTTCTTCAAAGTCGTTGTATTCTAGGAGGGGCTCGGTGGGATGTTGGAGTCAAAATATATACCTACCATGGGAGCCAAGCATTGCGCACGGCCCCCATTCTTGTACGCTTCTCATCTAACCCTCGAGTCGATTCAGAGTGATTGATCAGCAAAATACCGGAAATCCATCTCGAATAGAATCCTGTGGCATGAAAGACAGAAGAAGTTGGGTTGTTCAATTGTTGACATCGAAAGAGTGGACTGCGGAGTAAATTCCGGCCGCACTGTGGATCATCTCCAACTCTTCAACTTGGACTTTCAACACTGTAACCACCATCACACCTTACCTCACTTCATTCCCTTAGCACCACATTTTACACAAAGACAAAAGAACCACCAAAATGACAACCCCCTCCCCCTCCCCCGACCAAATAAAAACCCTCGAACAATCCCGCCAACGCCTAATCCAGCTAACCCACTCCCTGGGCTCCCTAATCACATCCCTAAACCAGTCTGATCCTTTACCTTCATGGTATATCTATCCCCTCTCTTCCCCCTCCAACTCTACAAAGCAAAACTAATTCAACATTGCGCTACAATATAGGCCCTCCCTCCAATCGCAAGCCTCCATCATCTCCTCAAACCTCCTAACGCTTTCAACGCACCTCTCCGAAAATCACGAGCTACTCAGAAATATATCCGCGTATCCGTCTCCTGAATTCCCGACAAAGACACACGGAACGACGCTGGAGCAGTTATTGCGGACGAAGCTCGATCCTAGAGTTGAGGATTGGGTATCCAGAGGGCGGAAGGGTGATACGGAGGGTGGTTCCGCTACGCTGACTTCAATGGGGACGGGAGCGTCGGCCTCGAATTCAGGAATGAATACGGGGGCTATCGGAGATGGAAAGGGACTGAGTGAAGCGGATCTGGCGGCGTTATGGGAATGGGCGCCTGTTGAAGCCAATGAGGAAGCGCGGAGGAGAAATTGGGGAGGGGATTTTACGTTGGAAGAGAGGGAGCGGGGTATTCAGGGTGTTACGGCAGGCTTGGGGCTTAGGAGGGCTTTGGATGACGATGAAGATGAGAGTGATGAGGAAGAAGAGGAGGATGAGATGGAGGTTGTGGGGGCGAGGAAGCCACTCACTGGGGCTGGAGTCGAATTTGATGTTGCGATTTCTTCAAACAGTGCAGGACAGGAGGCCCCGGCGGTGCCGCTGAATGAGATCCTACGGTATATGACTACGGGTATTCCGCCGGCGCAGCGGTAATGAAAAAGGGAATTGAAATGATAATGGCAAGACTCTTGACATGCTTGTGACTGGATTAAAAGAAACTATTCTAGAATAGAGCCGAGAAGAAATGCGCGACAAGACGGTTTAACCGCGTCGGCGAGTTGTGGGAGTTTTGGATGTGAGCGTTTTGGACGGCTTCGGGGACGCAGAGGTCTTTGGTGACGCAGGGGCTGCGGGCCGCACGGGTCTGCGCGCAGCCTGCTTGGGCTTTGGCTGCTGTTGCTGTTGCTTTTCCTTTGGCTGCGCCGGGCTGTTCCAATAATACAGCATTTGGCCTGCGAGCACGAGGTTGAGCACGAATCCGGCGAGGAATCCGTACAGAATCAGCTTGTCATCGACCTCTTGGAGTGTCGTAAAAATGCGGGACAAAGAGCCTGCAAGGTAGTTGAAGACCTAGTCAACAATTAGCATACTGGCCGTTTGAAAATGTGAGGTGCTCGTACCGCGAAAGCACTCAGCTGTCCAGTTCCCCCCTCTTTCCAGATAGCCAAGATCTGGGGCACCTTGCTAGCAACACCGAGAGCCCCTGCACCAGCTTGCAGATATGACATGGTCTGGGAGTCGATGAGAGTAGTGTCCACCAGCAAAGAATAAACACTCGCTGCCACGACTGCAATGAAGGCTGCTGCCGCCGTCGATCGGCCGGCAAATGTCAGGACCAGCACTCCTACCAATACATCTTGCGCTGCGATGAATGCGGATTCGCCGTAAGTACTGAATGGGAACTGGTTCCGTACTCCGTAGGAAAGCGTGATGAGAAGACTGGCGGTCTCAAGAGCGTACGATACAAAGGACACGCCGGCAGAGGATTGCGAGCGGACAAGCTTCAGGATCTGGGGCACCTTCACAATCCCACTAGCACCCACGATCGCAATGCCAAGAGCTTTGCTTATAGCTAGAGAAGTGCATTCAGGGTTCTGAGCAAGGTCCAGGTTGAGAACGAGCGTGTTGTGGCAGCTGGATCCGACAAGGGAGACGATCGCATCGTGGACGGGTTTCGGGACAGACGAGACGATCGGGTGGAGGTAAGGCTGCAGGGGGTCAACGATGGTCTTCTGAATGGCGTCCATGGTGAATATGATATGGACAGGTGTAGATAATGAGAAGGAGCACAGAAGAGGAGAGAAATGGAGATCATACGATTGGCTCCTTCCAAAAAGTTGGTGCGCTTTTGGTCTCTCTCGCTCGATCGACCTTTTTCTCCCGACTCGTCGTCTTCATAGAGCGAGCAGTCAATACTCGACTGTCGTCCAGTTCACCCCGTCAGGCTCTGTGCCACTACAATGAGTCTCTTCCGCTCCTCATTGCGGAAACTAGGAGCGGCTCGAGATTCCCCATTGCTGTGCTCCCAATGCCTCCGTCGCACTCCGCTTCCCCCCGCGGCCAACAGATTCGTTGCACTCTCTCGATTACAGTCCAGCATTGCCGGCCAATCGCCCTCTGCAACGCTGAACAAAACCTATTTCTCGCCGAACAAAGGCGAAAATAGCCTTGCGTCGCAGAATGGATTGTTCACCTCGTCCGCTCCCGCCAATTCTCCCCAGCCGAAGCGCGAAGAGTCGGACCCTACCGCATCCCCGGATACTCAATCAGAGCTGCCTCATCGTCGGAGGAAACAATTAAAGGAAGCGGCATCCCAAGAAAATGGCGCTGAGCAAGTCCTCCCGCCAGATGCCTCCGCCCAGCTGTCCAAATTCTCCTCCGCACTCCCTCAAACCTCCGTCCGCCGCAAGTTGGCCGCCTTCCTTGCTCTCACCAAACCTCGTCTCTCGTTCCTAGTCCTACTTACAACAACATCCGCCTATGGGATGTATCCGATATCCTCTCTACTCACTCTTGATCCGTCAATAGCGCCCCTTCCTGCCCTCTCAACCTCCACTTTGACTTTCCTCTACTTGACGACCGGCACCTTTCTCTCCTGCTGCAGCGCCAACACATTGAACATGATATTCGAGCCAAAATACGATGCTCTCATGTCGCGCACGCGCAATAGGCCCCTAGTTCGTGGGCTTATCAGCAAGCGTAGTGCTGTTCTTTTCGCTATTGCGACAGCCGCCTTGGGGCTCGGCCTGCTATATCTGGGAACAAACCCCACAGTTGCTGGTCTATCGGCTGCGAATATCGCTATCTATGCATTTGTGTACACTCCGTTGAAACGGATACACGTGGTTAACACATGGGTGGGCGCCGTGGTGGGCTTTATTCCTCCTCTAATGGGTTGGATTGCGGCACTAGGGCAAACGGCAACGACTGGACATGACACATGGCGCGACATGCTATTTAGTAAAGAGAGCATTGGAGGATGGCTTCTAGGCGGAATTCTATTCGCCTGGCAATTTCCCCATTTCAACGCCTTATCATACTTAATCCGCGAGGAATACAAAGGAGCCGGCTACAAGATGATGTGCTGGGTAAACCCGGCTCGCAATGCTCGCGTATCCCTGCGCTACTCAGTATTCATGTTTCCCCTTTCCATCGGCCTTTGGTACTGCGGAGTCCTGGGTCATGGCTTCCTAGTCGGTAGCACTGTCGCTAACGGCTGGCTCGTGAAAGAGGCCTATGGATTCTGGAAGCACCAAGCTAATGGCACCGCTAGAGCTCTATTCTGGGCTAGTATCTGGCAATTACCCATCCTTCTCATTGGCGGTCTTGTGACGAAGAACGGCCTATGGGACGGTGTTTGGAGCAACATCTTTGGTCAGGCAGTTGAAGACGATGATGAGTATGTATATTATGATGAACAGGATAAAGTCTCCGGAAAGGCAGTCGAGACGAGCACTACCTCCGTGTCGAAACCTGTCGCCTCATGACCCTGGATTACAGATCTCAAGGAATCTCTGACCAAGTCATATTTCTCTTCTCAGCCATGTATTAGATTGTTCTTGGTATGGGCGGCGTTCTGTTTAGGAAGTATATGAAGGCATCTTCTCATTCTCGTTCCTTGTCTTGACTCCATATAAATACATACTGCTGCGAATACAAGCCGTGCATTTCAAGTCGACACTCACTCCAGTTCGTTTCTATCCCCACTGCCCGTTCCCACGTCAAAAATTTCGACATAGAACAGGGCCTGCACTTCCGCACATGTACTTTCGATCTTGGTGTTTGAGTCTTAGACCTGGGTGCGGCAGAGTTACTAGTCAATCGTCAATTGGTAGAGGGCTTGATCAGATTCCAGCTCTTGCATATACCGATGACCACCCAACCAGTAGGAGACCTGATACCACCAGCTATCTTTGGCGTATCTCATAGCGGTCGTGAAATCCCAGTATTCCGGATACCAGCCACCTGATTCCCAGTCGAGAAACCCAGACAAATGACCCTCGTGAACAAGCATATTGTGCGCGTGAAGATCACCATGGGTAAAAGTGTTTCGATGCGGTCGTTGGCCGAGTCCCCTCGCACGAATCAAAGTCTGTAAATATTCCATGGGCGAATTGAGATGATGCATGTTGGCCGGAGCGATGAGGTATTCAAAAAACTCATTTTCACTTGTATACGGCCCTATCCGCTGCATTGGAACTCGAATACTGTGAATCGCAGTCCCAATCACAGAGCCGATGTAGTAATCATTAGTTGGGTGCCTCCACTGCCGCATCGCATGCAGACATTGCCTCAATTCATACACCCAAGGTTGGCTCAAGTCGGCGTCGAATCGATCTTCAGAATTCCTCAGAGGTATCCCGGGAAGTCTTGTCATAAGTATGGAAACCCATCCATCATGCTCTCCGCAACTTAATACTCTAGGTACGGGCATGCCAGCCGCTCGAGCCATTTGCATTGCCATCACTTCCTCGATACTTGTTCGCTCTGTCCATTTCAAAACAAGACCGAAGGGCAATTGTCTGTAGCTGGAGGTTGAATACAAGCCCCAGGATGCGCAGTACCACTTGGAGTAGGAGGCAACTAGCCTATGGATAAACCCCCATATTCGTAAAGATATCCTGTCTGGTATACGGGGCACTGGAGGTGGCTGGGTGGCGATCACAGGTGACATTGGCCGTGGCCAGGTAAAATCCGGCGAGTAAATGTGTGAAATACGCGAGAGAATACCCATTCTAACGTTGCCCAGGCCGGTGATTCCTAGCTAGTCAAGTGTTTCTCGCCAAGATGTAGACAACCTCCAGGGTATAAATGTGAGGTGACGAGTGAACGTTGAACCGGGGCAAGTCGACCAGCTTCTTGTTGTGTTGCTACTTTGGGAAAGACGGGTAAAGGGATCGCGGTTGCCAAACCAGGACAGTGATCATGACGGGGGGTAGCACCTCCCTGGGAAGACGATTTGATGGGGCTACGTTCTAGACACCAGTCTGATCGCTTTGGTGTGATATTGCTATAGGTAGGAGGATGAAGGCTAACGAGAGCCAGCGTTGAGAGCAGCAGTTGACAGAGAGTCTTTTCTCAAAAGTAGTATACATGTGTTGGTCGTATATATCGGCCGTGGGTATTAAGACGCTAGCACAGCTGACCCTTTCTATAATGTACAATAGTGTGTGCGCGCCGCAGATGACAATCATTCAAATGTCCCTGGCAAGGCAGGAAAAATCACTCCTCGATTAGGCGGAGATGGTAGGTTTCTAAGGCTTCCTTGTTTACCATACTAGGAGCCTTCACCATGGGATCCTCTCCGAACTTGCCAGTCTTGGGAAACGCAATGACATCTCTAACGGAATCCTTGCCCAGCATAACTGCCACCAGGCGATCAAAGCCCAAAGCCAAGCCAGCATGAGGAGGGCAGCCTGCGCGGAGTGCTTCTAGCAGATGTGAGAAGTCTTTTAGACGCTCCGCTGGCATCTGGAGGACGTCTCGGAGGACGAATTCTTGAACGGCTGCATCATGAATACGGCGACTGCCCCCACCGAGTTCTACACCATTTACCACCAAATCATAGTGATCGGCGACAACTTTCGTGGGATCCTCCAGAAGCATATCAACATCTGCGGCGGACTTCGGCGCTGTGAATGGATGGTGTGTAGAGGATAGCCCAGCAGCACCACCCTGACCGGGCTCTGACTCGTTAGAGGGAGAAAAAAGAGGGAAGTCGACGATCCAATAGAATTCAAAACCCGTCGGAGCAGCCTTGAATCCTGTCTCGACCGCAGCAGAATGGAGGGCCCGACGAAGATCACCTAACGGGGTTGAACCGCCTGCAAACGGGGATGCCTCACGCGCCTGGATTACAAGCAAGTCACCATGGTCAGGCTCCAGAAGCTCTTCGATATATTCGGCGGCCTGGAAACCAAAAGGCTGCAGTCCACACAGGGGCTTCTTCGCGTCATATACAAAGATCCCCGGAGCACCTGCTGGGTTGTCATTGAAAGGCGCACCAGCTGGGGAGTCAAGGAAGCTCGTAATGAACTCCGAAGTAGCAGCGGGATCATTTTCGTTGCCCTCTATTCTGAGAATCTCGACGTGTGGTTCTGTCAAAGGTGAAATTTTATTTACCAGGTCCACGGGCAGCAGATGTTCAATCCGATGGATTTCCATCCCATACCTGGTGTCAGGTTTGTCTGAACCATAGCGACTCATAGCATCTTGATAAGACAGCCTGTGGAACGGGCCCGAAGGGGCTTGCGTATCCATCAATTTTGACCAGAGTCGGCGCACGACACCTTCCACCACTCGCATAACGTCTTCTCCTGTTGCAAAAGACATCTCCAGATCAAGCTATTTAATCATGTAATTAGCAAGTAATCCAAGCAGTTTATGCAGAATGGGCTTACCTGTGTGAACTCCGGTTGCCGGTCTGCACGAAGGTCCTCGTCTCGGAAGCAGCGCGCGAATTGATAATACCGGGGAATCCCGCTGGCCATGAGAATTTGCTTGTACTGCTGAGGGCTCTGTGGAAGCGCATACACCAGCCCGCGCTTTCGAGTAGGCACTAAAAATTCCCTGGCACCTTCAGGTGTCGACTTAAACAGCAGAGGTGTTTCGATTTCTGTAAACGATGGTCGACTTTGCTCCAGCTCTTCTCGACAGAGGTTGCGCACTTGAGCGCGGAACCGAAGAGCATCCCGCAGCTCGCTACTCGATCGAAGCTGTAAATGTCTGTGCTTAGGGGGATGTACCATATCTGAGGCCATCCGGATATCACCTGGAAAATCGTTGAGAACCTGAACGTCATGCAGGAAAATCTCCCAAGGATCACGCTTCTCCATCTCAGCATCTTTTGCCTTTTTGCTCTGCACCTTCCCCTTTATCGTGACTGGACTGTTCGGTCTGAGAGACCTTAATTTTTCGAAGGACTCGTTATGCGATGTCGAGACGAGCTGTATGGTATGATTCATGGTCGGATCTTGGAGACGGACGAAGGATAGCTTTTTGGAAATGTCATTTCGGACCCCGAGGTAGCCGTGGAGAGTAACATCTTGGCCGGGCGAGGCTTGGGAGAGGAAAGTCTCGAAGTCGTATGTTGCAGGAGGAAATTCAACTAAGCAGCTCGGACATTAGCACAATTGCTACCAAGCCTGCAGCACTACGGATGAAAACAAAGTATACGGAACTCACCTGATTTTTTATAATCCTCTAGAGTCTGTTGAAGATCTGGACGACTCGGCGCTTGTTCGCGCAAGCAGGAAGCTCCATGGAAAGCTCTCGGGGAAGAGGGAAAGCGAACGTACGATTCCGAGGTCGGCGCCGATCGTCTACTGCGAACATAGTCGAATATCTCAAGGTAGCTCGTACGGAGCCGGGTGCCTTTCTGCGCCACACGCCCCAGGAGCATCCTGAAAGATTTTCAGAGGGTTGAGAGAGGAATTGCCGAAATTCAAGCTTTGTGAAGTCGGCGAGGTGCATTGAGATGGGTTCGGATTGTTGAAGAAACATCCGGCAGAATTATTCCGCCCGCCCAGAAAGACTTAGCGCCATCTCCAGCTCTTTAAAATCAGCTAAAATTTTCCCGAGCTTTGTTTTCTTCATCCTTCCAAGTTTTATACAAGTGAGTGCTACCTTTCTGTCCTTGACATTAGACCAAAATGCTAATATTCGCGCAGATGATGAAAGCCTAGTGTGTTTTATTTGATCTATCTCCCCTCTTGGAACTCGGCGGCTCTCCCCTCGGGGCCTAAGGGCCGCTTTGATCCGGATGGGGGGAGGATGATATATGCGTTCGGCACACCCACCTTGTTAATCATCGGACGCGATGAAGGCATCTCTGACCCAAATATTACTTGGAGGTGTTCCCAAATATCGGTTGCATTGACCCTTGAGATGTTTCAACCACCGGCATGGTAGAGAGACATTTTTGCATGATAGGGCTCATTCGACTGGAGATGATTGGCCAAATATGCGATCACCCCTTGCAAACCTTTTGTTATTAGATACCTGTGATTTCAAGTTATTTTCATACTCTAAAAAAGTGTTAAACCTGGGCAAGTCCGTGTCAGATGTGTGCCACCTTTGAGCAACCGTCATACAACGTGGAATGATCCATTCAAAAGTAGATTCTTCGTACTTATTGGCCTTTGCCGATTATCTCTTGACATTTGTACACCATTATTAGAAGAACCAGCAAAGCTCGAGGGCCAGGACCTCAGTACGGCACCGAAGGTCGGGGAAAAGCTCCGCATAAAAGATTCTCCGTGAGATAGCAAATGGCTTATCGTCAGGAAATATTTCTCCCAAGTCCAACAATCCGCCTGCATTGAATCGAACTTGGACGTGAGCTTTTTTCTGTATTTCAACGCTCATTTCCCTCTCTGGCCCAATGCGGCCTCAAGTGCTGTTATTGCCTTGCCGGGCACACCTCCACGGACTGGCACCGACTCGCCGAGTTCCGCGTTCAGTATGCGGAACCCGTGAATATGCGCGCATTGCGGAGGCTTTATCCACGAACACGAACGTAGTCTGCTCTGGTCATTCTCGCGTTACTTCTAGCCCGCATATGTCAATATTACAGCAGGGGCAAAAACGGTTAATTTCGACGGGGTACCTGAGGCGAATCGAGGAAGGGAAAAAGCAGTGGGCGGAATGGGCACAAGAAATCAATGAAGGGAAAAGAAAGAGCTTTGTCCAGCATCTCGAGGAGCGAGGGCTCTTAAACGATGTTGTTGGGTGCGTTATATTCCTGTCGAGATTACAATGGTTTCAAGTGAGCGCCACATGCTGACCGGTCACCTGGGAATTTATAGAGAACGAGATTTGTTGCACCGTATCTTCACCCAAAAAAGGGTCGGGCTCTATGCAGGCGTGGATCCGACAGCCCCGTCATTACATGTCGGACATATGTTGCCATTTATGGTCCTTGCTTGGGCTTATATCTGGGGTATGCCCGTTACATTTTTGGTCAGTGTTGTATAACTTGAAGAAGCCCGGGGCGAATGCTTACGTATAACAGCTCGGTGGTTCTACATCGCGTGTCGGTGACCCAACAGGGCGGTTGAAGGGGAGAGATCAGGTTCATTCCTCTGTTCGTAAAGCGAATATGGCTAGCATGCACATGCAATTGAAGAAACTGGGCGCAAGCATTGAGAAATATGGCGAAAAGCACGGATATGAGAGGCAGATGATCTGGAGACGGTCTCTCACCAACAATAATGTTTGGTGGAATAAGCAGCCCTTTCTGGAGGTACTCCGGGATCTAGGGTCTTACATGCGGATTGGCCCAATGCTAGGACGAGATACGTGAGTTGGCCATTGAATCCCTAGGCGACTAGAAACACATACTTATCATAACAGGGTCAAAAATCGGTTGGCGAAAGGTGATGGAATGTCATTTTCAGAGTTCTCGTATCCTCTCCTACAAGCGTGGGATTGGTGGGTGCTCTTCCGCAAGGGATGTCAGGTCCAGGTCGGAGGAAGCGACCAGTATGGGAATATTCTCTTCGGGATGGACGCCGTGAAATCAATCAGCAAGAACACCGCGGTTGAAATTGATCGGAATCTCTTGGACAATGACCTAGACACGCCTATCGGTCTAACCACGCCGTTGCTCACAACCCCATCGGGCGAGAAATTCGGCAAGTCGGCTGGTAATGCAGTCTGGCTGGACAAAGACATGACTTCTACCTTTGAATTATACCAGGTCAGTCGAAATATGTTTATCTACCAGGGTTCATCTGACTAATATTAATAGTTCTTTGTTCGCACTCCTGATAATGTTGTCGAGGGTTATCTCAAGATGTTTACCTTCTTACCTATCGCTGAGATCTCCAAGCTCATGGAAGAACAAAACCACGACCCATCAAAAAGAGTAGCACAGCATGCCCTCGCCCAGGAATTCGTTGAGCTTATCCACGGTAAACAAGAAGCCGATGCGGTGGCTACACAACATCGCCAGTTATTCAGGCCACGGTCCTCTACTGCAGAGCCCACACCTCTGCCTCGAACGCCATCTGCATCGTCTGGCAATCCTAATTCATTCACAGCCGGGTTCATCAACCCACAGGCTGGGAATCCCTACGCCCCTCAAACCAACTTTGCCAACATGCAGTCCGCGCGGGTAACGCTTCCAGAATCACTGGTCCTCAACCAGCCCTTCAACAGAATTCTTTGGTCTGCTGGTCTTGTCGCGTCAAAAGGCGAGGGTGCGCGCATTATTTCGAATCAAGGTGCCTACGTAGGGAGCCTCCCCGGTATCAGTGGATCTAGGATTGGCGGATCAATGAGGGATCAATTGGAGTTCACGCCCATCAAGTCTTGGACAGCAGATAAAACTGAAGAGTTTATCGCAGATGGCCTTCTGTTTTTGAAGATGGGCAAGTGGAAGTTTAAGATCGTGACGGTTGTTAGCGATGAAGAATTCAAAAAGCTCGGTCTCTCGGTTCCTGGATGGGAGACCCAGGCCACGGCACCTGAGGAGCAGTGACCGAAAGGTTTCCCTCATAGACACCGCCATACCCCCGTCTTTCATGTACTTTTACTACTATACACTGTAAATATATACCACATGTACTTTTATCGAGCTCGGTTACTCCAGACTATGTACCAGACTATGTACCTACAACTTAACGAGTCATTATGGGACACAAACCACGCTATTTTCATGTCACTAACGGTAAACAAGATATCCAGTGGGTGATAATTCTAATATTAATTGAGCATCCGGTATATTCTAGTGCCATTGCATAGTAGGAAACTGGCAAGAGCATGGAAGATGACTGAGCAGGGCAGGACGGCGGTCACAAACCACTAGACGCGTCGACGCGTGACGGAGTCGATCAATCAATCTATCGCATTTCTCCCTCCAAGCTTTCTTAGAACCCCCTGTATCTCAATGATTCTTGTCGACTCTATTGTCACTCCACTGGACACTTCCGATATTTGACATACTTTGATTGTAGCTTACTCGTTGTTAAAAGTACACAGAATGGCCAAAGGACCGCCCGCGTCCTCTCCTCCCGCGGCGACTCCGTTGAAACGGGCCACGCCCAGCACTCAGAACACGAAAAACCAGAAATCGATTCTGGGGTTCTTTCAGAAATCTTCACCGTCAACTCCTTCGGCGCGTAATGCGGGACCTGCCTCCTCTCCGGCTCAGAGAGCTTCGGAAAACCGCGAGTCAGCCTCCGTCAAGCGCGAGAACTCAACGAAGATTGCCTCCAAGTTTTCCCAGGATTTGACACCTGTTCCGAGTAGCGACCTGGGCTTTGTGGAAGAGGAAGATGATCAGAAGCAGGTATGGTGTTGACACAGACCTTGAGTGCCGAGCTTTAGTAACGGGTAGACTTTCCAGCTGCTGATGAGCCCTGGAGAGAACTTGAAGGAGGCATCTGGCTCTCCATCACGTCGGGTATGCATAGCACCTCCGATGCTTCTTTTACCTCAGAGGTTTACTGACATCTTGACAACTTTAGCCTACGAAGAAAGTGAACTACATTGAATCCGACTCCGAGGGTGCGGACGACGACGAAGAGATATTCCGTCCGACTCGAAAGAATAACAGGGCGTCGAAGAGGAGGAAGGTATCACCGGACAGTGAGGATGACTTTGAACAGGACGCACATGCTGCGGACTTCTCCGATGACGGTCCGTCCTTAGACTCCTTTTACCTGGTCTAGGAGCTAATGTCCTACAGAAATAGACGATTTCGTCGTGGCGGACGACTCGGAGGAGGAAGCAAAACCAGTGAAGAAACGGAAGAGACCAGCTAAGTCAGGGAGCAAATCTTCATCTTTACCTCCGCAGTCTACCGCGGATGAAGATGTTGATCATGATATTCCAGACGCCTCGTCAGGTTCCGCTTTGAAATGGAAGTACGATCCTGAGAATATGGAACCTCGCCAGGTTCGAGCTGAAGTCTCGGTCACGAAGACTTCGTCCAATAAAAGCAAGCCCAAGGCTCATACAACAGAACCAGAGCAGCGTTACTCATGGCTTGCGAACATTCGGGATATCGATAATCATCCTCTCGGTCATCCTGAGTATGATCCTCGCACACTTTATATCCCTCCTCTCGCATTTTCCAAATTCTCACCCTTTGAAAAGCAATACTGGGAGATCAAACAAAAATTCTGGGACACCGTCGTCTTCTTCAAGAAGGGCAAATTTTACGAGCTGTATGAGAATGATGCAACGATTGGGCATCAGTTGTTTGATCTGAAGCTCACTGACCGCGTTAACATGCGCATGGTTGGAGTCCCCGAATCGAGCTTGGATCACTGGGCAAATCAATTTGTGGCAAAGGGGTTCAAGATCGCGAGAGTTGATCAATCTGAATCTGCTCTAGGAAAGGAGATGCGCGAAAGAAACGGCAAAAAAGGCGGAGGCAAGGAAGAAAAGATTATCAGAAGGGAACTTGCATGCGTTCTTACTTCGGGCACACTCGTTGAAGGCTCCATGCTTCAGGATGACATGTCAACCTATTGCGTTGCTATCAAAGAGGCAATTGTTGATGGTCGTCCGACCTTTGGAATTGCGTTTGTCGATACTGCAACGGGTCAATTCTTTCTCTCTGAATTCGTCGACGACATAGATATGACCAAGTTTGAAACCTTCATTGCACAAACACGCCCACAGGAACTTCTTCTCGAGAAGTCGACCGTCTCTCAGAAGGCTCTGCGCATCTTGAAGAATAATACGGGTCCAACAACAATCTGGAACTACCTCAAACCAGGCAAGGAGTTTTGGGAAGCTGATATCACTGTTAAGGAGCTCGATGCAAGTGAGTATTTTGTCTCTCAAGACAATGATAATCTCGACGCATGGCCAGATGCTCTTCGGCAGGCTCGCGATAAGGATTTTGTGATGTCGGCTTTCGGGGCCCTGGTACAATATCTCCGACTGCTGAAAATCGAGCGTGATTTGATAACGATTGGCAACTTCTCATGGTATGATCCCATAAAGAAGGCTTCAAGTCTGGTTCTGGATGGCCAGACTCTCATTAACATGGAGATCTTCGCAAATTCTTTCGATGGTGGTATCGATGGAACGCTCTTCCAGCTCCTCAATCGCTGCATGACGCCCTTTGGGAAAAGAATGTTCAAGCAGTGGGTTTGCCATCCGTTGATAGATGCGCGGAAGGTCAACGCCAGGTTAGACGCGGTGGATGCGTTGAACGCAGATGCTACTGTGCGTGACCAATTCTCATCCCAGCTCACCAAGATGCCGGATCTCGAACGCCTTATATCCCGCATTCACGCCGCCAATTGCAGGGCACAAGATTTTGTCAAAGTTCTAGAAGGCTTTGAACAGATTGAGTACACCATGAGCTTGCTCAAAGATAGTGGCTCTGGTGAAGGGGTAATCAGCCAGCTAATTAATTCTATGCCCGATATGGCCGAGTTGCTGGAATATTGGAAGACTGCATTCGACCACTCTCAAGCACGGGATCAAGGAATCCTTGTGCCGAAACCAGGCGTTGAAGAAGATTTCGATAACTCTCATGCGAACATCAACCAGCTTCACGAAGACCTTGACAACTTATTGAAACGGGTCCGGCGTGAATTGAGCTCTACAGCCATCTGTTTCAGGGACAATGGCAAAGAGATTTACCAGATGGAAGTGCCCATTAAGGTGAAAAACATCCCCAAAAACTGGGACCAGATGTCAGCAACCAAGCAAGTGAAGCGCTACTATTTCCCTGAACTGCGAACAATTATTCGCAAATTACAGGAAGCGCAGGAGACACATAGCCAGATCGTGAAAGAAGTCTCTAAGCGATTCTATGAGCGCTTTGATGAACATTATTCCACCTGGCTCTCTGCCATCCGGGTCGTCTCGCAGCTGGACTGCCTGATCAGTCTGGCCAAAGCCTCATCCAATCTAGGCCAGTTGAGCTGTCGTCCTACTTTCGTCGATGATGAGCGAAGCGTCCTCGAATTTGACGAACTTCGGCATCCTTGTCTACTCTCCTCGGTTGATGACTTCATTCCTAATGATATCCAACTGGGTGGCAGCGCCCCTAACATCGACCTGTTAACCGGAGCCAACGCCGCCGGAAAGTCCACTCTCCTCCGCATGGTTCGTCTTGCTATCCATATTCTTCCCCATCCCCTGCTAACATCCGTAGACCTGTGTCGCCGTAATAATGGCCCAGATTGGCTGCTACCTCCCCTGTAAATCTGCCCGCCTAACCCCTGTCGACCGCATCATGTCTCGCCTCGGCGCAAACGACAATATCTTTGCCGCCCAATCCACCTTCTTCGTCGAACTCTCCGAAACAAAGAAGATTCTTTCCGAAGCAACCCCCCGCTCCCTAGTCATTCTCGATGAGCTCGGCCGCGGAACAAGCTCCTACGACGGTGTCGCTGTCGCTCAAGCCGTCCTCCACCACGTCGCAACCCACATCGGAGCCCTCGGCTTCTTCGCAACTCACTACCACTCACTCGCCGCTGAATTCGAGAATCACCCCGAGATCAGGGCGAAGCGGATGAAGATCCACGTTGACGAAGAGGAAAGGCGCGTTACATTCCTGTATAAACTCGAACCTGGGGTTGCTGAAGGCAGTTTCGGTATGCACTGCGCTGCCATGTGCGGCATCTCGAACAAGGTCATCGAGCGGGCCGAGGAAGCCGCTAAGCAGTGGGAGCATACAAGTCGACTCACAGAAAGCCTTGAGCGGCGTAAGGGCGGGGGACTCGTCAGTCTAGGCTGGTGGAGTGACATTGCCTGGGCTCTTCGCGAGACAACTTCATCTGATGATGTGAATAATGTTGACGACAATGCGGCTGGGGTCACAGATCGGAGCTTGGAGGTTTTGCGGAGAGCTATCGAGGCTCTTTAATCATGTTATCGAGTTCCTGCCCTGCAACTATTTGATCTTCGATGGTTGATTTGTTTACAATTTGCGTTGTTTTTATACCGCACCTTCAATACCTTCTCTGTCATCGTTTTTGTTCTTTTGACTGTCAATTGTCGCAGAGTGAAACGTGGCTATCGGGCGTTTGGGTTGTGCACCTAGTCCCTGTGAAGGGCTATATATTGTGTGCTAATGTAGATTAGATCTTCTTCCGGGGGTTATTTTATCCATATCAGATATGGAACTAGAATGAGATATCAAGTTCCTATGTAGCAATATATACTGTTTTGTGGCATCATTTTGCTGTTACTGGTCACAGTAAGCTTAAAGAATTCCTTGCTCTCAAGCAAATCATTCACAAGTGCCTGAAGGGTAACTCTGGCGGCCTTTTGATATTTGCTCACTGTGTGAACCAGCTTGTGTTTCTCACCCTCAACTTTAACTGACCTCACTTTTCTCTTCTATTACTCTGCTCAATAACCTGTTTCTCCCTTCTCTCACACTATCTCCCTAATCATCTTCCACATTATCTTCCTCGAAAACATCTCCAACATCATCCTCAACGCCTTCTTCAATCCAACGTCTCTTGCCTACCTGACCTCCCTCACACTTAACTACACCTTGAAAACATCTTACCTGGAAAGACAAGCATCCCTTGCAATCAACCCGAACACCACAGAAACAACTCGTCTTAAACCTATCGCAATGGCAACTCCGGTCAAAGGCAAAGTGGAGGGGCTCTTCGGCCTTAGCATAAGCGAAGCTAAGCTCCTCATCCTCGGCTTCCTTTGCAGTGATGGCTCCGGCAAAGTATGTTATATACACACCAGACTGGACCGGATGTCGGGCGCACTCGAGGTCTTGCCCTCAGCGGCTCATACCATGCACATTGATGGAATCAACCCGCTAACAGGGAACAAAACAGGTCGATTTCGAAAGAGTCGCCGCACTCGCTCCTTACAAGAATGTTTCATCCGCCAGCAGCTCTTTTAACCAGGCGAAAAGAAAATTGCACAGTTTGAATCCCGAGCTGGTCTCTAGCGCATCCGGAACTGCGCCAACTGCTACTGCTACCGAGGACGGAACACCAGCCAAAGCGACACCCAAAAAGACCCCCGCAAAGCGCAAGAGGGCCGCCGCCGGAGCAGCCAACGTAGATGCTGCAAGTCCTGACGGGGCTCCTGCTATCGAAGATAACATGCTATCCCCAACTCCGAAAGCCAAGCTCCAGCGAAAGTCTCTAGCCAAGAGTGCCCCTACCCAGCCAGCGGCTGAAGGTGATGAGTGAGTATGCTACATCTATTCCCTCCCCTACCGTCTCAGACGATATCTCGCCGGCAATCACAGATGCAAAGTACTAACACAAAGCGAAAGGAACACCAACACAAACCCCATCAAACGCAAGCCACACCAGCC
Source organism: Aspergillus kassunensis (assembly GCA_027569205.1). Classification (NCBI taxonomy): domain Eukaryota; kingdom Fungi; phylum Ascomycota; class Eurotiomycetes; order Eurotiales; family Aspergillaceae; genus Aspergillus; species Aspergillus kassunensis. The sequence goes on along the minus strand of JAPDEQ010000019.1, from coordinate 76,627 downwards.
TGTCCTTAACGCCATCATGAGCCACGCGAGCAAAGATACCCTACTCAGCATGAATGTCGAGAACGAAGAGGAACAGGTCATGACCGAGCTTGACGTTGAGGCCGAGTTCAAGGCAATGGGCAACGAGCGTGGGCAGTCGTCGGTGAAAATCGAGCCCGACGACGATTTTGCATGATATTTCGTCTCTCCTGTAGTGTTTTCGAAATGTTCTCTAGGATATTTCTTGGGTGGTGTTTCGTTACTCTTTTTACTCCCCTTTCTTGAAAGGTTGATTGCATTTGCACTTCTTTTTCTCTTTTCTGGTGGCTTGCAAACGGGTGCCATGGATACAGTTTCCACATATGCGCAACATGTTCTTGTTTTCTCAAATTCTGTGACAGCGTCAGCAGGAACCCTGGATAACTACTTAAACGAGTTGTACTTTTGTTTTTTGCTCTGTCTAGCCCTAACCCCAGCAATGGCAAGTTAGTGGCAATCCTGGAATGGGATCTGGATAGTTAATCAACGATCGAAATTAAAATGGATGTACACATGTTGCAACGGACTTGATATGATCTCTTGATTTAAGTAGTTTTCCTCGTAGGGCCGTTCTGTATCTGTTTGTAGACGTCCTCCCACAGCTCCGGGTAGAAGGTGGTTGATTCCCTCCCTGGTTTACTTTTCTCTGCCGTGAAAAACTGGCGCAAAGGCTTACCTCGCCACCAAGGCAGGGGAGCAGGATTCATATTTCGGAAAGTTACAGGGCGAACAGGGGCTTTGTCCGGGGCGAGATCTCCCAGTCTTACAACTGTCTGCCTGGGAATCGTTGTAAACTTCATGGTGTTTATGTATAATGTCGCCGTGGGTGGCAGCTGTTTGGCATATTGTATGGCTTGCTCTCGCGATCGTCGAACAGAGATGGGGAGGGCGAGGTGGACAAAGTTCACAAAGGGAGCGGCGGTATAGGATATGAACAACATGGGCAAAGCGCCACCGACGACGACTATAAGCAGGAAGTATTAGCAGAGTGCAAGATTAGCGCAAGCAGCGAATCCTTACTAGCTGGCCCAATATACCACGGGAAGTCGGAGGACATGAAGGCCGGCGCAACCACGAGGCAAGAGACTCCGAATAAAAATATAGTTGTTATTCGGAGCATTCCGAGAAACATGGTTGGACCGGTTCCTCCATGGTATATCAATATTCTTTCCGGGGGTCCTGCAGGTCGATTTAGTACGGTTTGCGTAGACTTCTTAGGTTCTGGTACCTCGTCGGATCGTGGTTTTTGCGTGTGCTGCGGCAGAAGGTAAGGATGTTCTTGAGCCATCGCTGCCGCCACCTTTCGGTTTCAGGAATGGAGATCTATCCTTTGGCGTCTGAGGAGCGGATTGTGTCGTCTTTGGTCGGACGAATATAAGGCTGTTGCAGAGCTCTTTGCGCAGAGGTAGAGACAGCGCAGAGCGCAATTGAGGGTGGAACAGGACGGGGACTCGCATTTTGAGGGTTCTTTTGACCTCCGATGACAATAATAAAATGGCAATTCCGTAGAGCGGGCTAATTGAAGCAACCCTGGCGACGAGATTAAAAGTGAAGCTCCGGAACGTGATCGCCGCGGGCTTGGCAGCTTACTTCCAATTCGGGGATAGTGGGTTACAGAAGACATCTTGCAAGTTGCAACAAGTCGGCTTGTTCTCTTGTACACTCGTCCATCCTCCGGGTCTATCTCGCTGTCCTACTCTATCGCCTGGTCCGGCAGGAGCCGCTTACAAGCCTCTGTTAGCTACCTGGCTGGCCCGTGATAGCTTCTTGTTAACTTGACACCCACGCCCATCAAACCGCAATGGCCTCGGCTCACGCCGGTGTATTTCGCCCGCTATTATCGATATGGCTTGCGGTCTTATATCTGCTGCTTCCAGGTAACGCGTATGAAGATATCTCTGACGCGACATTGAAGGCCCTGCCGCGGCCAGGGAAGGACTTTGATATCCACGACGGCTCCATTCTTTCGCCTATCCTTGTTCCCCGCGTCCCTGGCACCCCGGGGTCCACTGCGGTTCTCAACCACTTTACCGACTTCTTTCGGACAGCGCTCCCAAATTGGAACATCGAATTTCAGAATTCGACGTCTGTGACTCCTGTATCCAAAGGGAAGGAAGTCCCCTTTGTGAATTTCATTGCCTATCGGGATCCTCCCTGGGCCGCAAAAGGGGATGTAGGGAGGCTTACACTCGTTGCGCATTACGACAGCAAATATGAGCCGGAAGGATTCATCGGGGCAATTGATAGTGCAGCACCGTGTGCGATTATCATGCATGCGATGCGGAGTATCGACGATGCCTTGACAAAGAAGTGGGAGTCGATGAAGGAACATGGCCACGGACACTCCTTGGATGACCACGCAGGGATCCAAGTCTTATTTCTAGACGGCGAGGAATCATTCAAAATATGGTCCGCGACTGATTCCCTGTACGGTTCACGCTCCCTCGCCCAGCATTGGGACTCGGAGGTGAATCCGGCCATGTCGATTTACAAGACACCGCTTTCCTCCATATCTATGTTTGTTCTTCTGGACCTGCTTGGCTCCAAAGGACCAGCAATCCGGTCGTACTACCCAACAACCCACTGGGCCTATCAAAAACTCGCCAATGTTGAACGTCGGTTGAGAGACCTCAAGGTATTCAAGTCTGGTGGCAAGAATTGGTTTCCTGATATCTCGAAAAACGAGCATGAAACAGCCAGCTACAACCCAATAGATGATGACCACGTTCCATTTCTGCGACGCGGAGTGGAAGTCATGCACATTATTGATTCCTATCATGGCTTTCCGAAGGTTTGGCACTCGATGGACGACGACGGGGAACACCTGGATACCGATACAGTCGAAGACTGGAGTCTTCTTTTTACCGGATTTGCTGCCGAGTGGATGGAACTAGAAGGTTTCATGTCAGATTCGAACACTCAGCGTTCCTCCGAGCCTGCAAAAAATGATCCGAAGACTAAGGGGAAGCGAAACTCTGACAAAACTGAACTGTAAGCTTTATCCAACTCTACTTCTATGATACCCCTTCGCTCTTCATGTATGTACACGGCATATTTCGAATGTACCAATCCTATGCCAATGCGAGCTGCGCTGATACGTGCCGGTTTGCGTAGTCTTTGAGCTTCATGCCACGACTGTCGAACCTCCACAATGAAATCTATCTTTGTTTATAACATAATTGCCATATCCATGCCATATCCATGCTACCTTGGCGTCGTTACTTTCAGAGCAAGACATTTAGCTCGGGTACGGCTTCATATCAAGCTGCCCAGAATGTATCCAGCCATCTCCGCAAGGCCCCATACTGGCTGCAGCACTGAGCGCAGGACTGCAGGACCGGGGCATACTCCACGTAAACCCCAAGCTATTCCAAATACCATCGCCCCGAGTACAAAATGCCAGTCAATGTCAGCGACTGTGGCTGTAGGAAGTCTCCAGGCTTCCGCAAGAGTGGGCTTCATCACCTGGTCTCCTTTCAAACCAGTATTGCGGCCTGGCTTTACGGACAAATATGTGATCAGTGATGGGATAATTCCGAATATAAGCACAAGCGACAAAGAGGGGTCGAAGCGAGCTGAGTCCGTGAGGAAACCGAAAAACCGCAGAACCTTGACTGGATCAGCCATGCCAGAAATGAAAAGTCCAATTCCAAACTGAAGTCCAGCCAAAAAAGAGAATATCGTCCTTGATTGCTGCGATCGATCCATTGCGCGGGGTATAACCAAAGCATTTGTCAGAAATGTGAGAGCTGTCGCGGTCGCCATGAACGTGAGCTCGGATTTAGAGGGATAGATAGGCGTATAGCACGGGATACCAGCTGGACAAGGCGGAATACCGGAGACGAAGTTCGCCGTCAGCAGAGCGGTTGTGAAGAAGATACCCGTTGCGATCAATGAGCGCGGTGATAAACGTGAGACGCCACACAGCATATGTCCTGAAGTGCAACCTCGACCGCTCTGCCCGTCGCGAATGGTCAATCTTGTGTTTCTCTTTGTTATGGCCGAGACAACCTACCTTTGTCCCCCAACCAAGCAGAAATCCAGTACCAGCTGTGGAAAACAACGTTACCCACGAATTCGGCGGCGCCGGGTATGCGGGAAATAGAGAGGGCGCGATTAGGTAGACGGGAATGATGCTGGAGAGCAAGCCTGCGATAATCGGGACATTATCCAGATTTGGATTGAGCATAAACCCGGAAAGCAGAGAAGAAATGCCAAACACTGAACCATTGTGGATGAGAAGGCCAGAGGAGCTTTGATAGAGCAATAACGCTCCTAGCGAGGTGTGTACCGGGGTGAACATTAGAGGCGCAACATCTCTGCTAGCCTTGACGAAGAAACCGATATGAAATGTAAAGAGATCAGGGAGCCAAGGGAGAAGATAATGGGTTTCATCTCAGAATCGGGGACCAAAAAGTGAATGAAATTCGACCCATACTCCGTTTGGCGTCGAGCTTAATGGAATGGTCCCCGACGCCGAGAATAAAGTTTCCACAGTCCAGCGCATCTTGGGGTTGGTCCTATCCTCAATGCTTCGGTATGCTTCAGTCAGGCTAGATTGAAACGAGCAGATGTATCAGAGATGCGGCATGTTCGTAGAGAGGACTGTGCTTATACAGAGCGAGTTGGACAGCATCTGCAGTTTGGGCGCTCGCGTGGTCGGGATCTGCAATTGTGGAATTAGTCGCCGATGCCCACCTTGATTGATTTAAGGGAGCATCTGGTGCTGAGATGGAGATAGATAACATAGTCAGCGTTCTCTCAAGCGGTTGAAGCTAAAAAAAAAAAAATTGACTGCGTTTGACATGGTGATCGCGCAATACCTGAAAGAATCACAATTCCGGGGGATTCCGGCTGCTTAGGCCACGATAGTGACGATACCGTCCGTATTGGGCGGAACGCATATCCTTCTAACATTAAATGCCTCTTCTCTAAGCTCAGACATTCTTCAGCAGGTTGCGGCTCAATCAATAGAACTCAGGCGCTGTTGCCCAATCAGAGCCTCTGTTTCTCCTGTTGCAGCTATTGTTAGTCATGGCTGGCAGGGTGCTACCAAATACATAAACACCAGGCTCATGGACGTACAAACACCCATCACCATCATGGCTTGTGCGAATCTCCCCGCTGAGCTGATCCTCCAGATCATCGAATGCCTGATCCCCTCGAGCCCCCCAGTTGCATTCGCCCCAAGTCATCCGGTAACTCGCACCCTTCTCAGCCTGGCCCTGGTCTGCAGGTTGACCTCTCGCACTGCAAGACGAATACTAACCAAGCACTGCCTCTACATCGACTCTGCCAACCGACTCAACCAGCTTCTACATCTAAGCAACTTCCAACACCACCTCCCACACCACCTCAGCCTCCTTCTCTCCCCATTCCCAGTAGATAACCTCAACATCCCACCAACAGTGCTGCAAGTAGACCAGCTCTCGTCCATAATCAGCAATACCCTCACCCGCCTGGTCATTGACATGCCCCTCCGCCACCTCTACCCCGAAGAAGACACCGACTCCCTCCGCCCACTCCTCCGCGCCGCCTTCGCGCGCATGCAAAACCTCGAGGAATTCACCTCCGTCCGCGACGAACTCTACCTCAGCACCATACGCGGCACCCAAGAACCCGCAATCTGGGCCTCCTGGCCGCGTCTCCGCCGCTTAGCCCTGTACAATGTCGCCGTCGAGTCTAGCCAGTTCCTCTGCGGTCTGCGTCAGTGCTCGAACCTAACGCACCTGATCCTTGTCCGACCCGACGGATTGGCCGAGAAGGTGTCACCGAAGCAGATGCAGACTCAGAGCGGGGGCGGTTTGGGTTTCTTGCCGTGCTTGCAGCGTCTTGTTGTTGTCAATACGGCGCCCGGGTTTTTGCAGAGTACGCCGTTTGATCAAAGGATGTGGGAGGAGTCGTTTGTTGGGAGGTTGCATCAGTTGAAGGGCTTGAGTGGCGGTGTGGATGGGGATGGGGATACGAGTGATGAGGAGTCCGTTGCGAGTTATCTTTCGTTGAGGGTGCCGTTTGGGAGGGAAGAGGATGAGATTGAGGTTTGTCAGGAGTGGCTTGCTTCTAGGGCGACTGATGGGACTTTGTGGGGGTTGTCCGATGAGCTTCAGACATTGCTTTGGTCGAGTAGTAATTCTACTGTATAGGTGGGCTTTTAAGAGGCATGGCGCTGTCTCGGCGTCGTTGTTTCATGTTTCTCACGAGACTAGTGTCTATACGGCAGCCTATGTCTTCCATATTGGTACTCTCGTCTTGTTGGTTCACGGCGATGGATGCTTACGACCACTACCTATCCATCTGGATACCTGACTGGAGATCTCAATCCCCCCACTCGAAGCTCGAACACAACAAGGACGTGCAACATTGGCCGCTCGTCTTCAGAGCCCAGACCACATCCCAAACACCACAAGAGATACTCATGCATGACCAATTTCCGGAGAGAACGCCCAGAGCTCGCTTATCTCACCAGACAACACAGACAGGTCCACGTTTACAGAATACTCTGCAGCCCTCTATACAAACAAGGGTCTACCCTGTACCACCCCCTGTGCAAGCAAGCATGTTTCCCGGATTTTTAATCCTGTCAGCAACTGACACGCAAATTGACATGCACTCCGTTTGATATCGGTCATCAGCGTATGATTGGGGATGTTCTGCCAGTGCCAGATCGCCTCGATGGCCCGCAGTGTCTGCGCTCCGGTCGCAGGAAATCAATATACTCATTGGGCCCTGGATAATACGGCAGTTTTCGACTTCTGTCTGGTTTTCTGGAAGGTCTTGGCGATTTGCAAGGGACTTATTCTTTGCCACCGGCATCAACATAATTAGCGCGCGAAGCCGATAGGGAGCCGAAGGCGAGCCGGCGAAGCAAGCCTTTACGAGGGGAACGCGATTTCTTTTCTCCGGGAAAAGTCACGTGAGCTGGATATTTCCGCTGGCACTCATTCTTGGCAAAATAATAAAGCGTTCTGATTGGTTAATGAAAAAAAGTACAATAACGTGACCTTTAGGCACGTGACCTTGCTACTATTTCACGCCTGCTTCAAGGCCTACTTCAACACCTACTTTAATACCTGCTTCACCTACTTCAACGCCTGCTTCATCGCCTGATTCAACGCCTGCTTCTATACCTGCTTTAATACCTGCTATAATAGATATAGCTATATATAATTACTACCTACATAGCAAGCTATCTAATCGCTGTTTTGCGACCTGGCGCGCAACCTCCCGCGGATAAAAGAAATCGCAGGACCCTCGTTGGATGATCTTGGAGCTTCTCGATACGATTAGCACACATCATCTCATGACGATGGGTCAGATCACTCAAACCCCTTCTCCTCTTTGGACCTTGAATCTAGAGCGGGCTCTACCAATTAGCTGGGTCCCGAAGGGCAGAACCAAAGAAGCGAGAGGGGTTGTTCTCCTTCCAGAACCCCCAGCCGAGTTTACAACTTACCCCGTACAACTTCGCCGCTCCATCTCACCAATGACGCGGTTTATCCAAATGCATCATAGATGCCACAACAATTGACACTGCGGAATATCATCCAGACGTAATAATACGCCTTTTCCTTGTAATCTTACTGACAGCGATCGACGATCTACCAATCATCTTCCATGAGTTTCGATCCCATACATACAGCGTCATGAAGCCATGATGACGACCATAAGCAACAACAACGACTTGCGAAAGGTATATAAGGGTCATTTTCAACACTTAATTTACCTTCTTCATAACTCATCTCAGAAGACAATTCGTCCACGAACTCATTACTCCGATTCCACAAAGCAATCAACCACCCAAATTCGCAATAAATCATTTTCACCATGTCTGAGAACACACGCGGTCAGGGCATTTCTCACGCCACTGGCGACTCAAAGGTCCCCAAGGGAGTACAGGAGAAAGTTCCCCAGGGTCTTGAGGAGTCCTTGCCTAACAAGGTATGCTCTGTGTTTGGTGATTTTCCTACATGGCATACTGATATCCATCAGGTGCACGACACTGGTGCCGGAACTGGACGCCAGACCCATGCCCTCAACGAAGGCCAAGACTCCTGGGTGCCCAAGGGCATCCAGAAGGCCGTGCCTGAGAGCGTCGAGCGCGCGTTGCCGAACAAGATCCACAATACTGGGGATGAGTAGATGATTCGACTCTTGGATGAATGAAAGGGCATGAATTGTTTTGTTTTGTACTTTACTGTATATTAGTGAATTTGAATAACCATATGGTATAATTACTTTTTATATCTTGTTTTCAGTATACTCCATGCTAATAGACGTGGAAATCATCATTTCCATCATAGCCTTTCATGGATGAAAGTCCAAGCTACCAGTAAATAAACCACAGAGCTTAGCAATCTACATTCCATACACGCAGCGCAAAAAGTCACCCGACTTCGTATATCCGAAGCCATCCATGAAGCCGAAGCCACCCGCCATGTAAAGGAAAAGTAAGCACAACACTATTCGTGCACGTACATCCTTAGCGCCTCGCGACCCCATCAGGATCGGATAATCAGCAAACTGATTCGTGAATTCTTTCAATGCCAATTTCAAGGACACGATATAGTCCGCTTATCTCGTCTTCTGACTGGTTGGTTAAATGGCTACCTAGTACCTACAGATCCGACGGACAAGGACTTCGGCAAAGTCCGTACATATTGTATATATTCTTCAACGTACTCAAGGAGTAACACATCACCATACCTTCCTTACATTGAAATATTATGTTCTAGGACTGGGAAGGCGCGACTGTAACGTCAGTCCCTACCTATTTAGCTAGAGACGTCTATTGCAGGCAAGATCTAAAACTTCACTTGTTTTATAACACTACTACTCTCTTTGATTTTCATGATGACAGTCACCACGTCTCCTCTTCATTACAATAACTGGCCGAATGACCAAGGCGTATGTCCTCCCTCCACCCCTAACTTCCCCATCTATACTACTAGGTACCTGGCGAATAATTGATCTAACAAAATCCAGTTCAACGCCAACACCGAGCAGAAATCTCCTATTGAGTTAACCGTCACAGGCTCTATCCCCTCTTATGCCGCAGGGACACTCTATCGAACCGGGCCGGGTCGTTATCAAGTCGCCACAGAGCACGGAACCACATTTGCGGTCTCGCACTGGTTCGATGGGTTTAGCCAGACGCATCGGTTTCAGATTCTTTCCCCCGAGGCTCATGGGGCGGAGACGCGCGTGCTGTATAACTCTCGCTTCTCGACGGATGCACGGGTAGAGCATGTTAGGAGGACTGGGGGGATGGAGACATTTACCTTTGGGGGAAGACGAGAGATGGATCCTTGTGAAGTCATGTATGGGAAGGTGCAGAGTACATATGAGCCGGAAGGAGAGACAAATACGAAGCCGAAGCCGAAACCGCAAAAGGAAGCTGGACTACAAGAAGCAGCACACGCGAACATAGGCGTGACGCTCTCCGTCAATATGCCCGGCATGCAAGACACATCCACAGAACCAACCCCAGAACAAGAGAGCTCCATCCATACCCTCCACGCCAAAACCGACACCTCCTCCTACAAATCCCTGCACCCGACAACCCTCGAACCGCTAGCCCTATCAAACCAAACAGACCACCATCCCTCCCTATCCGGTCCACTCTCTGCCAGCCACGCAGCCACAAACCCAGAAACAGGCGACCTATACAATTACAACCTCGCATTCGGCCCGACTCCAACATACCGCGTCTTCTGCGTCTCCGCGTCAACGGGCGAAACCACCATCCTCGCAACTTTCAACGCCACGCCAGCCTATTTACATTCTTTGTTCTTGACAGGGAACCATGTGGTCCTCTGTATCTGGAACGCTCATATCAATCCACGCGATTTTGCAAAGGGCTCGTATATAGGCGCGATGAGAGAATTTGATGACTCGTTACCGGCGAAATGGTACGTTGTTGATCGCAGGCATGGTCGCGGTCTTGTGGGGATATATGAGAGTCCGGCGTTTTTCTGCTTCCATACTATTAATGGTTGGGAGGAGGAGATTGGTTCTCAGGACTCAGCGGAAAGCGATGTCGACATCGTTGCTGAATGCGTGGTATATGAGAATACCGATATCCTAAGGAGGTTGTACTACGAATACCTCCTCTCCGACTCGCCCTTGCCTGACGCAATACCACCTCCGGAGTCAAGAGAAAACGGCGGGAAAACGAAGTCTAGAATTGCGAGATTTAGACTTCCTGCTGTTTCGTCGACGTCTATACCTATACCTACGTCCAGCGAACCCACTGTTCCCTCGGAGACAGCTAACACCCCAAAAGCAACTCTAGAATGGACAGCCTGTGAGACACTCTCTCCCGAACTCCCAACCCTAAACCCACTCTTCGTCACCAAACGCCACAGATATACCTACGCCGCCATAGACCGGGGGTACTCGACATTCGTTGACGGGATCACGAAGTTTGACTCGGTGACGCGGGAAACGATACTGTGGAGTGAGCATGGGCAGTCACCTGGGGAAGCTATCTTTGTTCCTAATCCCGAGGGGCAGGAGGAAGATGACGGAGTTTTGTTGAGCGTTGTTCTTGATGGAGTCAGTGTAAAACCTGCTAGTTATCTGCTTGTGCTTGATGCGAAGACATTGATGGAGGTTGGGAGGGCGAGTGTAGATGGGGTTGTTGGGTTTGGGTTTCATGGGCTGCATGTTCCTGGTCAGGTACATGCGTAGAGGAGCTGAGTCTCATACCTAAGTCTTTATACTTTTTTTTTCTTGATTGTCTGTTTGTCTTCCAACACTTCAAACCTTACCTATACAAAGTCACCACTAGGATACCGCATCCTCACCCCCACCGCAAGAGAATCTCCTCCCCCCTAACCCTCGAATTAAACCACTCTTGAATCTCAATCTTATCCTCCACAACCCTAGCCCCATTCAACAAATCCGCCCTCGCAACACCCAACACCGCCAACGTAACCTCCATCTGCCCCAAATTCTGCGCAATGCAAGCCCTAGTCCCCTTCCCGAACGCAAAGAAGTTATTCAGCATTTCGTCAGTTGGGTTATCTAGCCACCGCTCAGGCTTGAACTCGGCTGCGTCAGGAAAGACCGACTCGTCTTGGTGTAGTTGGAATGCGGCGACGCCGACGCTTGTGCCTGGCGGGAAGTGATAGCCCTTGTATGTCCAGCCGCCCGCGGGGACGGAACGGGAGAGGCGGATTGGGTTTGCCCAGGAGAGGCGGAGGCCTTCGCGGACGACGGCGCGCAGGTAGGGGTTTGAGAGGGGGTCTGTGTCTGTGGTCGTTTCGATGGAGGTGCGGAGGCGGGTGTATCTGGTATTGGATTAGTTGTGAGTCATTGGGCTGTAAAGGACCCTGTAGTATTAAAGGCCTTGGGAAGGAACACGTACATCTCAGGGTTCTTCGCCAGGTACCACATAATAGTCGCCGTATTCATACCCGTGGAGTCTGTACCCGCGAAGCACACATCCTTTACCTCGATCTGCGATTGAGAGGGGGAAACCCGTTCAAGCAATCGGCTCTGGTAGCTGCCGCTCTTCGGAACAGAGCTCTTCACCAGCCGACGAGTATACTCGTCCATAGCCGTGAATGAGCTCTCTGTCTCAGGCCCATGGGTCAGACGCTCCACCAGGCGAACCAGGTACTCGCCTGCCTTCCCATAAGTAAAGTTGAAGAACGCCCCCACGCCCACATACGCATCGACAAACGGCGACGCAGACATGACATCCGCCTTCTCATCAAGAGCTCCATACCGCTCCTGAAACAGATAAGCGCTCACAGCATCAATCGCCATCGCCCTCGCAAGCTGAAGCACATTGACCGGCTGTCCTGACGCCGCATCGCGCCGCATCCGCGCAACAAAATCATCAACAACCCCGCATAGCGTATCCTGGGAATTGCGAATCGACGCCGTAGAGAATAACGGCGAGACGGTCTTTGCGCGACTCGCTCGTTCAGCAAGCGTCAATGTCGAGAATATCGTCGTGTGCCCCTCTATATCGAACTTCGAGTACACCGGTGTCTTTGGGAATCCGCCGCGGGTCAGATAGATTGGTTCGATTGCGTCCCCGCTGGCGATGTCCACGTCGTTTGGGCTGACCCGGATCACGGGGCCGTATTTTTTGTGCAACTTGAATACGACTGTGCACTCGTCGCCGATGTAGGTGTGGTAGGCGAGCCAGAGAGAGGTACAGGCTGCGAGTCTTGGGCCGGGGACTTTGGAGAGAGGGTGGTAGTACAGTCTGTAGAGACATCGGGAAAGGAGGGCTCCGAGCAGGAGCGCGATTAGTGTGAGGACCATGTAGGTACTCCGTAGATTCGACGATCTATGCAGGCTTGCTTGTGCGAACTGATTGTGAGGATGATGCGGGGATCACCGGGGTGGATTGGTTTCACGTCCTCTGGGATTTTTCAAGTTGCATTAATGTGCTCCAGGAATAGGAAAGATATCGGGTATTTAGTTAACTATTGCTCAACAATGACTCACACTTTGTAGACATCGAGTGATAAGAGTCGGTCGGTCAAGCTTTTATCTCCGGAGTCTGCCAGATCGGAGGATCCGATGAAAGACATTGTTAAGCGGAGGTGACGTGTTTCAGCGAGAATACGGAGTATAAACATTAAACACCACTCAAGTGCAGCCGCTTCTGCACCAATGATACTGTTGCTGGAGGAGATGACGGAGACACCGATCGTCGACTAACTGGAGTTGGAAACGAGTTTCCTCGTCTTATCTGCTTGAGTTGGAGACGTTTTGATAAGCTTCTCTAGATAAATATGTCTTTACTGGGTGATTTCGGGAGAAGAATGAAGATACACTCACTTGCACAATGGATGCTGAGAAAACCGCCGCCAGTCAGAATGTCTTCGCTCCAACTGTCAACGAAGATCTCGCCTTGGAGAACCTGGGTTATAAGCAAGGTATGGTCTATCTCCTCCGGACTCTCGAGATAGACGATGCTGATCATGTCAAGAGTTCCAACGCTCCTTTAGTCTACTAGACATGGTCGGATTCAGCTTTAGCATTGTCACTTGGTGAGTTTTGAATTCCACCTGCAGATTTCTCGCTCATACTGATAATCCCCAGTTGGACAGCCCTTAGTGGAGTCTTCATAGTTGGCGTAACAGCTGGAGGGCCACCGGTCATGGTACTCGGCTGGCTCGGTGTATGCGTCGTCACCCTCACTGTCGCCCTCTCCATGGCAGAAATGTGCTCGCGGTGGCCTGTAGCTGGAGGTCAATACTCCTGGGTGGCCCTGCTGGCTCCTCCCAAAGTCGCCCGCCAGCTCTCCTACATCACAGGTTGGTTCATGCTCACAGGTATGTTGACCTGCTTTCTCTATTATACTTCTCTAACACACACAAGGTATCCTCGCCATGGGCTCCGTCAACAACTCCGTCGCAGCCAACTTCATCCTTGGCCAGGCAAACCTCGTCTACCCCGACTTCATAATCCAGCGCTGGCACACCGTCCTAGTCACATACGCAGTAGCCGCCTGGGCCCTACTCGTCAATATCTTCGCCCCCCATTTCCTCAATCGCCTCTCCAGAACAATCCTAGTATGGAACATCTGCTCCTTCATAACCATCACCGTAACCCTCTTGGCCACAAACCACAACAAGCAATCCGCATCATTCGTCTTCCAGGAGTTCCAGAATTTCACTGGCTTCGGCCAAGCCATGGCTACAATCATCGGCATCCTCCAAAGCTTCTTCGGAATGTGCTGCTACGACGCACCAAGCCATATGACCGAAGAAATGACCAAGCCCTCTCGAGACGCCCCTAAAGCCATGATCCTCTCCGTCGGACTGGGCGCCGTAACTGGCTTCATCTTCCTCTTAACCCTATGTTTCTGTATCGGAGATATCGATAACACGGCTGCATCCACCACCGGTGTCCCGGTGATCCAGATCTTCTACGACTCTACAGGCAGCAAAGTCGGCACCTGTTTCATGGCCAGCATGATAACTATCATAGTCCTCGTCTGCTCAGTGAGTTTGATAGCAGAGGGTTCAAGATCTCTCTTCGCTTTTGCGCGTGATAACGGGCTTCCCTTCTCGAACTTCCTATCCAAAGTCACAAACACCCGACATATCCCTCTCAACGCTATCTTGGCTACAACACTCGTCCAAGTAGCTTTCAACTCTATCTATTTCGGCACAGTCACGGGTTTCAACACCATCGTCTCAATCGCTGCCACCGGATTCTGTAAGCCTCCCCCGCTCTGCTCTCCCCTTCACACAGCTCAAACCACAAAGCCCAAACTAATCATTTAAATCAAATCAAAAGACATATCATACGCCCTCCCCCTCCTCTCGCGCCTACTAGGCTACACAACATCCAACCCCGCCGCAACAACCCCATTCACAGGCCCATTCGCACTCAATCTCCCGCTCTCGCTATCCCTCAATGCAGGGGGCCTGTTGTTTCTGCTCTTCGCGTTCGTGACGTTTAATTTCCCTTCCGAGGCCCCGGTGACGGAAGAGAATATGAATTATACTAGTGCGGCTATTGGGGTCATTGCGGTTATTGGGACGGGGACGTGGTTTGTTACTGCGCGGAAGAGGTTTACGGGGCCTGTGGATGGGGTGACTGGTCCGGATGCTACTGGCGTTGGAGCGGATGGTGTAGTGGCTGAGAATTGGACTGGGGATGAGAAGGTTGGGTCTTGAGCTTGGATAAATTGAGGTCATTTATTTCTTGGATGGTGATGTTTGGGAAAATAGACATACATTGCTCGTGCGAGGAGCAGTAGCAGTGGATGATGTATGATACAAGCTATAAAGATGAATATCGAATAGAACAAGATCCGTTAGACAGTACTCTTAAGAGTTAGGTGTGATTTATTCCGGTGCGCTGCTTTCAACGCGACAGCTTTGGTGGTGTAAAATATGACTTGTTGCGTACAATGGGTCTGAAGGAGAGAAAAGATGCGCGCGCTTGGAGTGAAAGCAATCGCTGTTCTGTATTCATTGGTGTATGCTGAAGTCAAGGTTCAGGGAGCAACCAAGCGGGATCTGGCTCGTTGTCCTCGACATCCGACTTGGAAGCTGCTTCATGGGAGGGGCTCTCTACGTCTCTCAATAAATCAGCTGGGGGCTCAGCCTCATTATCCCCATGGGGATCTTCTTGTGAGGAATCATCTGTGTCTTTTGAATGATCCTCCAGGCCCTGATCCGCGGATGGCGAGAGATCTTGTTCCGTTATGTTGAAAACGCCCAGAAGCAATTGGCGTGCCTCTTGTAGTGCTTGTAGCTCCGCCGAAATGCAGCAAACGAGGAGCTTCCAGTTTCTTTCCTCCGCATAGTTGAGATGTTGTTCTACAAGGTCTGATGTCCGTGCTAGGTCATCCATGACAGTCTTCACCAAGTCATCTTCACTGCTGAGAGGCTCATCGGCTTGTAGTAATTGTGACTGGGTTTGAATCGATTGGCGCATCGTGGCTTTCAACCTCTTTTCAAACCCTGATATATCCCCTACTACTTGCTTCCACAACCCACCCCCTTCTTCGAGAGCTTCAATTTCGGCAGAGACCTCCTCTTGCCTGTGTTGTAACTCGGTCTGTTCGCTGTTCCAATGCTCCTGTGCCATCTCAAGGGTCCGTCGACTGGCTTTAAGCGAGTGGAAGTTTTCCCGGCCGGTGTTACGTCCCGATGGCTTGACAGGAGGACGTGCCAGGAATTTCCGGACATCCGACTCTAGAAGTGATAGAGACGCTTTGTATGAAGATAATTTGGCCTCCACCGAGTTTTCTAACTGGGATAGCTCCTGAGCAACATGTCGGTGCCTCGCCCTCATTTGCGAAATCTTATTTTCCAAATCATGTATTTCTGCTTCAATCCTCGAACTCTCGTCTCGTAATTCTTTGGACCGTTTGGTTTCCCTGTCATCGTTGATAGTTGATATGGACTTCTCGAGCCCCGCTCGTTTATCGCTGAAAGCCTTGACCTCATCCAGCGCACGATCCCTATCCTCCAGTCCAAGGGCAAGTATTTCCTGTTCTTCTTCACGAAGCTTCAACAGGTCATACATGGATGAGAAGATACCCTGCCTTGCAGCGCGCAATCCTATCTTTTTCGTTGGCGGCTGCCGGACCGGCACTGTAGATGCTCCGATAGAGCTCGCAGGTTTCGAAAAAGAGGCATGGCTCTCGTCAGAAACGCTTCCTTCCACCTGTTGATGGTTTAGGCCAGCCAGCAACCCTTCACTTTGCGCATCTATGAGGCGCTGCAAGTTACGCTGTATATGCGTTGCTTGCCGTTCAATATAAAGCAGAGGGTCTTGGTGGTGAGTAGACGCTCTGAGAGGTAAAGGTACTAGGCTATGCTGCATATTTTGGGTCTGAATAGTAGACATGACACAGATAAACAATGCGGTCTCGCTCGACTCGCCCCTTTCGCCGCGTTAAATGGCTCAGAAAAAGGACGTATCCGTGATGTAATGTCTAAAGACAAGTAGATGAGTATGTGGCAGACAAGCAGATCTTCTCAAGCAGAAATGCCATTTCCTCGTATTTAGGGTGCCAGGCGGACGAACGAATGATTCCTCATGCGGCTTCCTCCTTCGTCACGCGGCTTACATATGTATATATCACGTGACAGGCCTAGGGTGTTCTGCAGGAACCACGGGAACCTTTCGACAGCTTCCGTCAGCCTAACCTCCGTTGACGTGTGCTTCTCTCACATTTGTTTCTTCTTGTATTCCACCCTTTTCTCTATTATCGCCGTTTTAACTCTCTGTGCTCTGTTATTACATCTACTCGGTGTTTCTTTTTCTCGTTATCCGCCTCCGAATCATCCGCGTAGAGCTCCGTCGAAGCTGTCGCCTCATTTCACATCATCGTTTCTTCAGCTAGTGGTACACCAAGTCCGTTCCTACAACAATGGTTGGGCTTGCTTCAGCCGCCGGCCTCGTTGGCTTTCTTTCAGAACCCGATGCAGAGCTGAGAGTCTTCGCCCTGAAGACGTTAGACGCTCAAATCGACCTCCTCTGGACGGAGGTTGTTGACTCAATTCCTCAAATGTTTGTTTTCCATCTTGTTCCACTTCATTCCATCACTACCGCTGTAGCTCGGCGCAATGTGTAGGTGATGGTTTTTCTTGTCTGTGCTAATTACTCGCTACCCAGAGAGGCGCTTTACGAAGATGAATCTTTCCCCGAGCGCGGCCTTGCCGCCCTTGTCGCCGCGAAGGTCTACTACCACCTCCAAGAATACAATGAAAGTATGGTTTTCGCTCTAGGAGCCGGTAAGCTGTTTGAGCTGGACAACGGTGGCGAGTTCGAGGAGACTATCATTTGTAAGTATCTGGAATGGTTACGTCGCGCTTATGCGAAATTCTAACATATCACTCTCATAGCCAAGTGTGTCGATACGTTCATCACACTATCGGCCGCACAACGACCTGCAGCAGGTGATCAGGCCGCAAACCTGAACACGTCGTTCCCTACCACCGTCGAGGGTGCCAGCAGCACTTCCGCCGGCCTCACGTCCCCGATCACACCGTTCTCACAATCCGCTTTGCCATCAAAGTCGCTGCTGTCCAGGGATGAAATCTCGGGAGTAGATGGCCCGCAGCCAGGCGGCGAGGGAACTGGCGTTCAGGATGTTGAAATCCCGCTCGTTCTCAAGCGCGGAGTCCAAGGCCAGCTGCAGGCTATCATTGAAAGATTGTTCGAGCAATGCTTCATCCAAAAGCGCTACCGCCAGGTTATTGGAATTGCTATTGAGGCCAAGAACCTGGATGTCCTCCGAAAGACTATCATTCGTGCCAGTGAGGACGAGAAGAAGCAGGGTGGTGAATCCCGCCAAAGCGAGGAATTGATGGAATATGTGTTGGACATTTGCATGGGTGTTGTTCAAGAGCGTAGCTTCCGCAATGAGGTACTGCAAGATCCATTCCTGATTCCCAGTCATCGGCTAATCAATCTTTACAGATTCTCAAACTCATCCTCGACCTCCTCAACGAAATCCCTGCCCCTGACTATTTCTCAATCGCCAAATGTGTCGTATACCTCAATGAACACTCGATGGCTTCCGTCATTCTTCGTCAACTAGTTGAAAAGGAGGATGCACGGTCCCTTGCTGTTGCGTATCAAATCTCTTTTGATCTTTATGACAACAGCACCCAGGAATTCCTCCAGAAGGTTCACCAGGAAATCGCGGAGCTCGTACCGGAGAAAAGCGAATCCGAGTCTCAAGCGAAAGACGATCAGGAGGAACCGACCGAGTCCGATGGATTGTTGGCGGGACAGTCCTCATCTATCGGCGCCGATGGTGATGACAAGTTGACGACAGAGGCACGAGATGCGTACAAGAATATCCTTGATATCCTTGATGGGTTGAAGACAATTCAGCTCAACCTCGAGTTCCTGCACCGAAATAGCCGGGTGGACGTAGCGATCCTCAACAAAATTCGAGACAGTTTGGAACCTCGCAACTCTATTTTCCACACTGCAGTGACCCTCTCAAATGCCTTCATGCACGCTGGAACAGCTCAAGACAAGTTCTTCAGGGACAATTTGGAGTGGCTTGGCAAGGCGATCAACTGGTCCAAATTCACTGCTACAGCTGCTCTTGGTGTTATCCATCGCGGTAACATTGGCCAAGGTCAGAAACTTCTCGCACCTTACCTTCCCAAGGACAACATCGCAGGGGTCGGTCAAGCAGGATCTGTTTACAGCCAGGGTGGATCTTTATACGCCCTCGGTCTAATTTATGCCAACCACGGCGGCATGGCTGTCAATGTCATTCGCGACTATTTCAAGAAGGCTACCGAAGAAGTCGTTCAGCATGGCGGTGCCTTGGGTCTTGGTGTTGCAGCCATGGCAACCGGGGATGATGGTATTTACGAAGATTTACGTAACGTTCTCTACACTGACTCCGCTCTTAATGGTGAAGCTGTTGGTCTTTCCATGGGCTTGGTTATGCTAGGGACTGGCAACATGAAGGTGCTCGAAGACATGATCCAGTATGCACATGATACGCAACACGAAAAGATCGTCCGAGGTCTAGCCGTCGGTATGGCTTTGATCATGTACGGTCGCCAAGAGGCTGCAGATGAGTTGATCAACGGCCTTTTGGGTGATCCCGACCCCACTCTCCGCTACGGAGGTATCATGACCATTGCTCTCGCCTATTGTGGTAGCAGCAGCAACAAGGCCGTTAGGAAATTGCTGCACGTGGCTGTCAGTGATGTGAACGATGACGTCCGACGAATCGCCGTTCTGAGCTTGGGTTTCATCCTATTCCGAAAGCATCAAAGCGTGCCCCGGATGGTCGAATTGCTGTCTGAATCTTATAACCCTCATGTTCGGTATGGTGCCGCCATGGCTCTTGGTATTTCATGCGCCGGCACCGGTCTCGATGAAGCAATTGATCTTCTCGAGCCGATGCTCAAGGACTCTACCGACTTTGTTCGGCAGGGAGCTTTGATTTCTCTGGCTATGGTCTTGGTGCAGCAAAATGAGACTATGAACCCTAGGGTTAGCAGTCTACGCAAGACCATGCTGAAGATGGTCAGCGATAGACACGAAGATGCCATGGCCAAATTTGGCTGCGCGGTCGCTCTTGGTATCATCGACGCTGGTGGCAGGAACTCCACGATCAGCCTGCAAACACAGACCGGCAATCTGAACATGCCAGGCATTGTCGGTGCTGCGGTGTTCATCCAGTATTGGTACTGGTTCCCCCTTACGCATTTCTTGTCGCTGAGCTTTGCCCCGACTTCTGTTATCGGCGTGGACCAAAAGCTCGAAGTCCCCTGCTTCAATTTCCACAGCAACACAAAACCCAGCCTCTTTGATTACCCCCCGGAGCAGCAGGTTAAGACTGAGGAAGCACCGGAGAAAGTCAAGACTGCTGTTTTGTCTACCACTGCGCATGCTAAACGCCGCGCGGCGCGCATTCAAAGGCAAAACAGACGGGAGAGCATGGACATTGAACAGACTCCTACAACTCCTAAGGTGTCAGATCAAATGCCAGACAAGATGGAAACGGACGAAGAGGTCAAGGGCGAAGAGGTGAAGGAAGGCGAGAAAGAGGTCGCAGATGGTCAAAAGAAGAAGGCCGAACGCGAGAAGGTTGGATATGAGCTCGAGAACATGTCCAGAGTCCTCCCCGCTCAATTGAAATACCTCACATTCCCGGATCCCCGGTTCGAACCTGTGAAACGGGTACGTATTTTCTCTTCCGGTGCTTATTACAACGATTTCAGGGACTAACTTATTTCAATAGCCCACTGGCGGTGTCGTCGTCGTGCTAGACCAGAACCCAGATGAACCCCGAGAAACAATTGAGCTGAAGGCAAGTAAGGAGGCTAAGCAACCTGCACCTACCGCCGATCACTTGCAGGATCGTCTGCAAGCCGCCATGAGCGGAGCTGGCCTGCAAACCCCCCAGCGCGGCTCCGCTGCTGCCGAGTCCACCTCGACCTCAGGGGCTACAGCTGCCGTGGGTGTCTTGACTGCTGTGGATGAAGACGAGGATGGGGAGGAGGCACCTGTTCCAGACGAGTTCGGCTACACCAGCGATGGAGAAGGAGAATACTAAGGGTGGTGAGGATGTGCCATTACGGCACAAGCTGTATTACTAGATTAATATAAATCTATGTCTTGAGTGACGGCGGTAGTTAGATACTGCATAGCATCTTGGAATGTCAATTATTGCATATAGCCCTATCTTCCACACAGGCATTCTGATTCAATCGAGCTGCCGAAAGCTAATCGGCTGGTTCTAGGTATATGCTCAGCTACCCACTGGCTGTCCTCGAGAGGCCAGTGATGCGACATCCCCGTATGGCATCCAAATTACGGGGTGAAGAAGCATGATGTTCACATGCTATCAAGTACAGATAGGTCGACTCGACTCTTGAGATCATGGGTCACGTGCAAAAAGTCTACCTCGGTAATTTCCCGATGAAGTAAGCTGTTTGATAGCAAGGATGACGCATGAGGATGAGGCCTTCACCAATCAACATCAAGCAAAGCATGCTGCATCAGCTGGCCGAGGCGTGCCCCCACGTGAGCTCATCAAAAAAAGTGCACACTGGTCAAATCGAGTAAAGAAAGGCGGGCCTTAAGTAAAGGAAAACTGGTTATTGGGTAGGTAGACCATGGTCGAGGATAGCATGTGAAGGTGCCTGCATTCAGGTCTTAATTCACCGAGAAAGCTCTCAAACCACTGAAGCAAAGCACTGCACCAAGTCTGGCGGCTCTTTTAGGCCTTTTGTCCGAGACCAAATATCCACCTTGCGTACTCGGTATAGTACCCTTGGTTGCGCTCTTATATCAGACCTCCTCTGCCCTCTCTTCTATTTCTAATCCTACCCCATACTATCCATATCGTGCTTCCCACGCCATCTGATCCCCGCCAAGCTCTGTCACTATTCGCAGCTGTTTGCTTCTCATAACCATGGCAAAGACGTTTACTAAAGAAGACGTTGCGTCGCATAGCAAGCCCGAAAATCTCTGGATCATTGTCGACGATGATGTATATGACCTAACCAAGTTCCAGGACGAACATCCAGGTGTGTTTCTTTGAAATGCGACAACCCCCTTCATATTAGCATGTGATGCTGACGTCGATGCCCCGATAGGTGGAAAGAAGAGTATGTTTCGACACTCCAGACGCTCGGGATTCGCGGATACATAACTAATTGTCGCAAATAGTTCTCACACGAGTTGCCGGGAAAGACGCCTCGAAACAGTTCTGGAAATATCACAACGAAGGAGTCTTGAAGAAATACAAGGGGCAGTTGCAAGTGGGATCTTTAGACTCTAAGAAAGCGGTGGAAGAAGTTCCGGCCAAGAAGGAAACCCCGAAGCCTCAGGCAGCAGCGGCTGTTGATGTTTCTGCTGCCAAATCTTCCGAGCCTGAGGAACCTTATGGTGATCTTATCCCATTTGCCGACCCAGCGTGGTACCAAGGTGTAAGTATTCCCCGGAATGCCCAATTGACTTCAATTGCTGATTATATTACCTTAGTACCACTCTCCCTACTTCAACAAGACCCATGCCGCCTTCCGTGCGGAAGCCCGGCAATGGGTTGAGACAGAAATCGAGCCCTACGTGACTGAGTGGGATGAAGCAAAGGAAGTTCCTGATCGTATCTACAAACAGATGGGCGAACGGGGATACCTCGCGGGCTTGCTCGGCGTCAAATATCCAGTCAACTATACACCACACCGGGTCCAGTCCGTTGCTCCGGAGAACTGGGACCTCTTCCACGAGATGCTTCTTACAGATGAGTTATCCCGCGCCGGCAGTGGTGGTTTGGTCTGGAACTTGATCGGTGGTTTTGGCATCGGCTGTCCTCCCTTGGTCAAGTACGGTAAAAAGGAGCTTGTTGACAGGCTTTTGCCTGGCATTCTGGCGGGTGACAAGCGCATTTGTCTTGCCATCACCGAGCCCGACGCCGGGAGCGATGTCGCCAATCTTACATGTGAGGCTAAGCTCTCACCCGACGGCAAGCACTACATCGTCAACGGTGAGAAGAAGTGGATCACCAACGGTGTCTGGTCCGACTATTTTACTACTGCTGTCCGTACTGGCGGGCCCGGGATGAACGGTCTGAGTGTTCTGCTTATTGAGAGAGAGGCGGGTGGTGTCGAGACTAGACGCATGGATTGTCAAGGTGTCTGGAGCAGTGGCACTACCTACGTGACTTTTGAGGATGTCAAGGTCCCCGTAGAGAACCTCATCGGCAAGGAAAACCAAGGCTTCAAGGGTGAGTCAAACACGACCGATCCTCTTCTATCTACTAGCCATGACTAAACGTACTTAGTTATCATGACAAACTTCAACCACGAGCGAATCGGCATCATCATCCAATGCGTCCGCTTCGCCCGTGTCTGCTACGAGGAATCAGTGAAGTACGCCAACAAGCGCAGGACATTCGGCCAGAAGCTCATCAACCACGCCGTCATCCGCATGAAGCTCGCTCACATGGCCCGCCAAATCGAATCTACATACAACTGGCTAGAAAATATCATCTACCAATGCCAATCTATGGAGGAGACCGAAGCGATGCTCAAACTAGGTGGTGCCATTGCCAGTCTCAAGGCCCAATCGACAACCACCTTTGAGTACTGTGCGCGGGAGGCTAGTCAGATCTTTGGTGGTCTAAGCTATAGCCGTGGTGGCCAGGGTGGCAAGATCGAGAGGTTATACCGCGATGTTCGTGCTTATGCTATCCCTGGTGGAAGTGAAGAGATCATGCTCGATCTCAGCATGCGTCAGAGTCTCCGTGTTCACGGGATGTTTGGAATGAAGCTGTAAGCTTCATAAAACGGTCTTCTTCTTGGGTATCACTTTTGTCTTTTCTGTATGGGCAGACTGTCTGATTCTTGAATCTAAACTGTACTATATTTTGGGAATATCATGAATTGGTCTGCGAACAAACACCCGGGCCATTTCTTGTACAGTTCTTATACCGAATAGTCAACCTCATTTGTATGTCAAGGAGGCTCATGAAGGCCAGCAAGTAAATATAAAGAGCCCCATATAGAACAG
Source organism: Aspergillus kassunensis (assembly GCA_027569205.1). Taxonomy (NCBI): domain Eukaryota; kingdom Fungi; phylum Ascomycota; class Eurotiomycetes; order Eurotiales; family Aspergillaceae; genus Aspergillus; species Aspergillus kassunensis. The sequence goes on along the minus strand of JAPDEQ010000019.1, from coordinate 53,122 downwards.
TCACCGACGCCACATATATATATGAAAGGAGCTTCAGCAACATTTTTACCTCAAGACTGCAGTTTTGAAATGTCATCCCTGATATCTTTTACTGTGAACCGTATATGCCCATGTAAATGATACTAGCTTTTAAAAAACCCATCAAGCATTCATTAGCACATTAAATGAGATTATGTTAACGACATAGTGATCAGAATAGGGCGTGGATGGGATGAAACAAAGGTGAAATTTATCCGGCATGGCAGAAGAACCAAAAGCGCAATCATCTTCTCAATGAAACTCGCCTTCGAACGATCCCAACCTTCGTAACACATCACCTTTCTTTTCAGAAGGTAGCTCAGTGCTAATTACCTGCTGGGCAACTTCGAGTCTCTCTTTCATCACTTCAAATCAACGTTTCCTTTCAGTTCCCGATTCGTGGTTGCTTTTGCGGACTCGGCGCAGCACCAAACCAAAGCCGCCTTTGTACCGTTCGAAGAATCTACGATAACGATCGGGGCGCCTACATCGTCCATCTGTTTGTTGTTGCGTGGCATTTACGAGCTCGGTCTAACCTGGCTTTTTCTCGCCAATCTGTCACCAACGTTTACCGTCATCCTCCCTGAAATATCCTCCGACGATCCTCCGTCAGGACTTAGTAGCGGCCAACGCTTTCCCTAGATATACCGCCGACTCGAACATGTCTCGAAACGTGATGGATCAGGACTTTGCGTCCGATGAGGAAGATGATGACTTCAACCCCGCGCCCGCGCCTGATTCCGATAATGAAGACGCACCTCGGGCCCAGGTTCGTGACATCTCCGCGTCGCGAGAATATGCTTAGCTGACAAGCAGGAAAATAAGATCGGAAATCGTGCGCAACATAGAGACGATGACAACGACGGGGACAATGAGGCTGGTCGCCGCGATGCTGGTGGGGAAGATGATGAAGAGCCCGAGGAAGCTGAGGATGACGAAGAGGAAGATGATGATGATGAGGATGACGAGGATGCTGTCTCGGTAGGTCTTCTATTGGTTCTCTATAAAGTGGGCTGTGTGCAATTACTAACAAATATCTCTTCCCTTAACAGGGTCGCCCACGGAAACGCAGAAAGAGGCCCGGTGTCCACAACTTCCTCGATTACGAGGCCGGTGTAGATGAGGACGAAGACGAGGCAGATGAGGAGGAAGAAGAGGAATTTGGCGATCACCCAGATGATGCGGATGCGCTCCCCGTGGGGACTGAGCTGGACGACGGTCGACACCGTCAGCTTGATCGTCAGCGTGAGATGGAGGCTAACATGGATGCCGAGAAACAAGCACAACTGCTTAAAGAGCGTTATGGACGGAACCGCGCTGCAGCTGCCGATTCGGTCGTCGTTCCCAAGCGACTCTTGCTTCCTAGTGTTGATGACCCTAGCATCTGGGGTGTCCGGTGCAAGGCGGGTAAGGAGCGTGAGGTTGTCTTTGCCATCCAGAAGCGTATCGAAGAACGGCCGCCTGGATCCAGGAATCCTATCAAAATCATCTCGACTTTTGAGCGTGGCGGTGCGATGAGTGGGTACATCTATGTCGAAGCGCGGAGACAGGCGGATGTCTTGGATGCTCTACAAGACATGTCGAACGTCTATCCAAGGACCAAGATGATCCTGGTACCCGTACGGGAAATGCCTGATTTGCTCAGAGTGCAAAAGTCGGAAGAGCTCAACCCTGGCGGTTGGGTTCGAATCAAGCGTGCCAAGTACCAAGGTGATTTGGCCCAAATAGAGGAGGTCGAGACGAACGGTCTGGCTGTGACTGTCCGCTTGGTTCCTAGGTTGGATTACGGTCTCAACGAAGATTCCGGCGCTCCTCTCCTTGATCCCAAAAGAAAGCGAGCTGGCGCGAACGCTGCAAATGTTCGTCCTCCGCAACGGTTGTTCAGTGAAGCCGAGGCCAAGAAGAAGCACAGCAAGTTTCTTTCCGCTACTTCTGGCTTAGGCGGGAAGTCGTGGAGTTATCTCGGCGAATCGTACGTTGAGGGTTTCTTGATCAAGGATATGAAAGTTCAGCATCTCATCACGAAGAATGTTAATCCTCGGCTGGAGGAGGTTACGATGTTTGCTCGGGATTCAGAAAACGGCACTTCAAACCTCGACCTTGCCTCTCTTGCAGAGACATTGAAGAATCAAACCGCAGAAGACTCATATCTTCCAGGTGACCCTGTTGAGGTGTTTAAGGGTGAACAGCAGGGTCTTGCCGGCCGTACGAGTTCTACTCGAGGAGATATCGTCACAATCCTGGTGACGGAAGGTGAATTGGCTGGTCAAACAATCGAAGCCCCTGTCAAGACTCTCCGGAAGCGCTTCAGAGAGGGTGACCACGTCAAGGTCATCGGCGGCAGTCGATATCAAGATGAGTTGGGCATGGTCGTGCAAGTGAAGGACGATACAGTTACTCTTCTCAGCGACATGAGTATGCAAGAAATTACTGTCTTCAGCAAGGACCTTCGCTTGTCCGCTGAAACCGGAGTTGATGGAAAGCTCGGCATGTTCGATGTTCACGATCTGGTACAACTAGAGTAAGTATCTGGTCATTTTTCTATTTCTGTCAGGACTAACATCTATGTAGCGCCGCTACTGTCGCTTGTATTGTCAAGGTGGACCGGGAGTCATTACGAGTCTTGGATCAGAACAGTTCTATTCGCACTATCCTTCCTACCCAAGTCACCAGCAAGATTACACCACGCCGAGATGCTGTAGCTACAGATAGGAATGGGGCTGAGATCCGACATGGAGACACTGTCAAAGAAGTATACGGCGACCAACGGAATGGCATCATTCTTCATATTCATCGCTCATTCCTATTCATACATAATAAGGCTCAGGCTGAGAACTCGGGTATTGTTGTTGTGCGCACTACCAATGTTGTTACAGTATCGGCGAAAGGAGGCAGGTCTTCGGGCCCTGACTTGACGAAAATGAACCCGGCTATTATGGGTAATGGTGCTCAAAATAGCACGATGGCACCCCCTTCGAGGAGCTTTGGGCGTGACCGATTGATTGGGAAGACAGTCATGGTCAGGAAGGGTCCGTTCAAGGGTCTCGTTGGAATCATCAAAGACACGACGGATGTCCAGGCACGGGTGGAACTTCATACCAAGAACAAGATTGTGACTATACCAAAAGAACTTCTTGTCGTGAAGGATCCCGTTACTGGCCAAACGATCGATATGTCTCGCGGCAGAGGGCCACGGATTCCTCAAGGCTCTTCGGCCGCTCCACCATCCGGCTGGCAGGGCGGTCGCACTCCGATGGTTAGCGATTCCTCAAGGACACCTGCATGGGGTGGGGCATCTTCCAGCAGAAGTAAGTGTTCCAAGTCTCTGCTCTCGTTTATACATTATCTAACTTGGCTCCTGCAGCTCCCGCTTGGGGCGGACTGAGCTCTCGCACACCCGCTTGGAAAGCCGACAGTTCACGAGCGGACGGCAGCCGTACCGCATACGGAGGTGGCACGGCTTATGGTGGCGCAACAGCTTACGGAGGCGCAGGATCACGCACACCCGCGTGGAATGCAGGAGGTCGAACACCATACGGTGGCAGTTCCGGCTCTAGCGACTTCGACGCCTTTGCATCCGGCTCCAGGACTCCAGCCTGGGGAGCCCAATCCGGAAGCCGGACCCCTGCTTGGTCTTCAGGTTCCAGCAACAACAAAGGCTACGACGCACCCACACCCGGAGCAACTTACTCAGCACCAACCCCAGGCGCATACGGCGCCCCGACCCCCGGACTATCAGCGCCCACGCCCGGAGCTTGGGCCGATAGTGCGCCGACACCTGGAGCCTACAATGCCCCGACCCCCGGTGGACCCTCAAGAAGAGCATATGATGCGCGAACCCCGGCTGATTACGACAGTGGCAGTCGTCCATACGATGCACCAACACCTGCCATGGTTGCCGCTACACCGGGAGCCGGTCCATACGATGGGGATGATGGCGGGCCTCGATATGAAGAGGGAACACCCAGTCCTTAAATTTACGTTTTCCTCTTCTCATATCGGGCATTAATGGTTTCTATCAAAATTTAAAACGGGCGTATACTATTCTATTCAGTTGTTTTGTTGTATCTTAAGTGATATGCTTTGCCTATTACATACCTGTGTTCTCACTTATTGTTTCATGTACTACAGTGTATCAAATGCAGTCATCCATTATATCCAATGTACTTTAGACTAAATTCTAGGAAGATCAGTTATTTTGGGACTAGGTCCCTAGAAAATCGTTCTCAGCTCAACTGCCCTGCAATGTATGAACTTCTGAAAACTAAAATCATATAATTCAACCAAATTAATGGCTAAGATATTTGCCCACCTTCCCCCCAACCGGCCTCGTAGAATCAATCCATTCCATAAGATAAAGCAATATAAATATATGTATAGATGAATATACTAAGATGGTAGTAAAACATTGTCTGGAAAATAAAATATGGGGATATTGGCATTGCTGAGAACCATTTCTCCAGTGTGGAATTTGAAACTGCCGGTACTTGCATTATGGAGTTTGAATGCATTTTCCCTAGTTTGCCCCAAATATATCGACATTTCTTGTTAGGCAAGGGTGTTTGCTCTCCTCTACCGTGTCGTCACGGATTCGAGCTGGAGCTGGATCTGCGACCTAAGGGCTAAATTGAAAGTCAAGAACATCCAATGCGAAATGGAACAAGTACAGAGAAACAGCCATCTGTTCATCGACTTGCGTATGGAGTAGATGAGTTATGGTGATGCTGGCGGCACGGCGCGCGCCAAGACGCGGATATTATCGAGGAGTCCCTTGACGAGGTCTTCGTATTGGTTCATTGGATCACCGGACATGGCAAGCTGGCCTTGCCGGCGGATTTCCGCAGCGGAGACTTCAACTTCAAGTTCATGCTCGAATTCACCTTTTGCCGAGGGCTATATATTTCATTAGATAAGTAAGAGCAAGGTATGCACCCGGAGTAACTTACCTCAGACCTAGCAACCTGGGTCAGATCAACCTGGTATGCCAAATGCCGATAGCTCATGCGGTCCTTGATTCGATCACTCATTCCACGACCTGTATCAGCCGGCGTGAGATGTGAAACATCCCCATCGTAGCTCATTTCGAGGTTGACGCTGACGCGAAAGTCGACGCAGGTACGCGGGCTGTGGACGTCCAGGTCTGCCACACGGCATTTGACGATTTTAGCTAAGATATCGCCTGTGCGTTGATCGTGTGTCACGCGGACTTTGGGCTTGTGGCGGTTGTTGAGGTTATGGCGGATGACAGGGGGGAGGTCAGAGGGGGAGACTTCGAAGAACGTGTCGCGCTCCTTTTTGTGGGCGTAGGAGAGGGGGATTCGGCCGGGATTAGCTTGGGCCATGGAAGCTTTGACAGCTTCGTTCAGGAAGTTGTTCATTGCTCTATGTTGGACCTGGCAAATGAGTTAATTTCACGTTGAGTCGGTTACGGATTGAAATAGTAGACGTACTTGTGTCATGTTGCTCTCGAAGTTCGTTCGCAGGCGAGGGTTATCCCGGCTGATGACACTTTCACTCAATATCGGTAAGTGAAGCCTCTCTCCGCGATCCTGATCTATCAGCTGTCCTAACTTCGCTTCGATTTCGATGATGGCGCCTTGGCTTGGAGCTGTTGCTCCGGCAGGAGCTGCCATGGCATCATTTCGGAGTACCACATGCTGGAAAAGGAAGTCACACACTAACTTGGTGACTTCTTCATGTGGTATAAATCCAGTGATGGATGGCTCCCACGGTCCTAGACTCTTCAGCTCGGGCGGTTTTGACGGCTGAGCAGATGCGACATTTGGGGCAATTTCGGCAGGCGCAATAGGTGCGGCAGCTGGCGATGGACCATTTGAGCTTTCTCGAACTTTGATTTTGGTGGGAGGGGCTGCCTGTGAGATGGCTTGCTGGCGCACCAGCCATGGGTTCTGAGATGTGTTTCTCATGTGCTTAGACACTGGAGGTAATCGATTCGGGATCATCGGACACCTCCCTTTGGTGCGACTTGACCTCTGAGCGTAGACCGGTGGTTCATTGTAGCGCCTTCGTTTTGCCTTCGGAGGTTGGGGGCTAGAATTGGCCGATAGCGACTCTGCCACAAAGCCCGCTTTTTGCTGCCGTAGCTGTCCTGGCTTCACCTTCGGGGATTCGTTGGTAATTAATCCCAGGGAAGAACGAGGGCTATTTGCTTGCGATACACTTGATGCAGTCGAAACGGGATGGGAATGCGTACTTGGGACAAAAGTCCGATTAATTTGTGTTGTCACACCGTTTTCCCTCTCACTCAGCTGCGCCATGACTACTGCCTGCTCGCTGTGTCCGGCCACACTACCTCGTCGAACTCCCGGCGAAAAGGCTGTCTTTGGGCTGACACTCTCGTCCGATTCTCGCCTTTCAGTCACGACCGAAGTGCGTCGTGGAGTCTGGTCGAATATTCTTGAATCATGCCTGACGGCGCGCGGGGCTGCGGTAGGTGACATATGCATTCGGGCATCCTGTCCGACCCATGGGCTAGACGCGTGGTTTGATAAAGAATCGCGCCCAGAGGATTGTGGGCGCGCAGAGGATGGGGTTGAGTGATGATATGGGACGGCAGTGGACCCTCGTGGCGTGCCCGGGAGCGATCCTTGTGCCGGGGGGTGAAACTGCTGCGGCTGATACGGCTGAGAGACAGGAGCCGGGGGGCTTTCTCTATAGGGGAATGAGTGTGAGGCGGAGGAATAAGGGGTTAAGACAGACTGGATAGATTGCGAGCGCTGCTGGGTGATGGGCGATTGCTGTTGCTGCGATTGGTGATGTTGCGGATGACTGTAGACGACGGGCGCGGCGAAGGAGTCGCGCATAGTAGGGGGAGCATAAGGCGCGGGGGGTGGACTGGGTCCGCGCTGAGGTTGTGCGCCTGCAGTCAGAGAAGTTGTAGGTTGGTATTGGTAGGGCGACTGTAGGGAGCCGTAGGAGGAGCTTCGGTCTGGGGAAGTTTGGGCGCGTTGAAGCGGCGGAGGTTGCTGCGATTGACCGCTGGGATAACCGGGCAGATGTGAAGAGGACGAGGATGGAAGCTGTCCGGACGGTCTGCGAGAGAGATGAGCTGGGGGTGATGGAGGACGTTGCGAATTGCCGGCGGCATCGCTGTTCATGATGGTGCGCAAATCCATGGCGACTTGGAAGTTTTTGATTTCTCGGCGAGATGAGGATCACGACACACCCCCTTCCACAACACCCCGAGGTGGATGATGGGGAAGTTGGAGCCTATCAAGGATGGAGATTCGCAAGGAGGGAAGTTGATGCAGAAGAAAACATTTAGGGGATGAATCATGAAAGGGGTGCCTAGGATGAGATGAAGCTGAAGTGATAAGAGGAAAAAGAAAGGAAGATCGATGATGATCCGATTGTGCGAGGTGAGTTGGCACACTTGACAAGCAGTCTCTTTAAATAGGTTCAGAAAGAGTACGTAGTTTGGATTTCTTTCAGGTGATTCTTAAGTGAACGATAGAAGCTCTACTGCTGAGATTGATTGTCCAGACTCTAACTAATTAGGTACAACTCGTTGTTGTATAGACCTGCATACTCCACGATCCAGCATCTCACCATCCAACCCTAGCAGGGAGCTTTACATAGAAATTTGTGCGCATGTCAGTGAGATATCTGTATAACAATAGAAGGCCCCGTGATGACAGCTGATGATATAATGAAAACTGTTCTTTTTGATGCTTCCGTTCTAGGAGTTGGATGTTTTCTGCCAGGCGGCGAGCTAGCTATCTGTCACGTGATATTAGCTTGCGTTCTGCTGGAACCTTCTGTCCGCTTTACTTACCGCCTTTGCCTGTCGACCGAATCAGGAAGGCGCGACCATCAGCTTCATCACATGCCAAATTGAAAGAAAACAGAGAAAAGTATAAGATTCGGAATGATGAAGCAGAAAGATTCGTTTGAAACTTGTTGATGGTCTTGGATAGATGACTATTAATGATTTGGGCCATGGACTCTCCAGAAGATCATCCCAATAATAATGGTGAAACGTTGCCCTGTCATGAAATCCTCCGGATCGACAGTCGCCATTTGGCCTTACCCTGTTCAAACTCATCCTCTCCTCTTTTCCTTAGATGCGCTGCTCACCCTTCCTCGCTACAGGTCGTAGCCACTCGCTCATTAAATTTTGATTCTTACACTCCCTTGGAAGTCTCAATTCTGGACTTCTATAGTGCTGTCGCTGATGACGAATCCTGGACCCATATCAGCTCTCCCTGTCGCACATACAAACTCCTCCAACGCAACACGTACGTGCTTATAAAACTAAGCATTTCTGCTATCGCAGAGGACAGAGGCTCTCCGTCTGCCTCCTTTCGCCTATCCTCTCCGCGATGAATCTCGAGAAAGAGGCCCAGTCCTCTCCTGCGATCCACAATGTCCCCTTGAATGACGTCGAATCCGGTCTCGATCGCGAATTCCCGGGTCGAGGTCTTTCTTGGTCCAGTCTCAGAAGTCTATCTGCCTCTGATCTTCTGGCCGACCCCTCCAAAATATCCCCGCTTCTCGAAGACTTCTCTGAAAACTGGCAAGATTATCTGGAAGACTGGTTCACCAAGCTGGGCATAGTCATCACTCCGAGCTACCTACAACATCTAGTCGGGGGCCAGCCACCTCCCGAGACCAAGCTCCACGCAATCGCTGCGCTAGACGGACTGCGAGGATGGGCGTGCTTGCTAGTCTTCAATTTCCATTTCCTCTTCACCTACACATGGAAGGTAGCCGTTGGATGGGGGTTCAACAATGACAATTTTCACTTTTACCAGTTACCTATAATCCACGTGGTCGTCTCCGGTCATATAATGGTCGCCATTTTCTTCGTGATATCAGGCTATGTCCTTTCCTACAAGCCAATCAGGTTGATCCGCAGTCGGTCCTGGGACGAGACATTCGTTACTCTGGCATCTTCGACATTCCGACGGGGTCTTCGTCTGTACGTGCCCGCCATCATCGGTATCATGCTGGTCCTCATTGCCGTACGCGTAGGCGCCTATAACTATTCACAAAAGATTCTCTTTGAGGGTCATACCATTATGGGCACTAACGAGCAACACCCCCCAATCATGGTCAAATCATTCCTCAAACAATGGTGGGATTGGTATGCTACAGTTGCACGCCTAATGGATCCCTTCGACTGGGCTCTCTACTATAACAACTACAACCCCCATCTGTGGACAATACCCGTTGAGTTTCGTGGCTCTATAGTTCTGTTCCTCACCATCCTTGCGACATCTCGCGTGAAGACGGCCGTGAGACTCTCTCTAGTCAGCGCTCTGGTGTGGTTCTGTATGCGCTACGGTCGATGGGATGTTGTACTCTTCTTGTCCGGTATGCTGATGGCCGAGGCCGACATTATCCAAGGTCTCTGGAATAAACGCCCAGCCGAAGGACAAGATATCAAAGAGAAACGACCTTGGGGCTTTCAGGGCGGCTTATATTTATCGAAGTATCAATCTAATTTTCGCCTATCAAGCCCCAAGCGCTGGATCGCCCTCTTTATCTTCGGACTGTACCTAGGCTCCACCCCGAACACCGGGTACAAATTTACACCCTTCTTCATGTGGACCTGGCACATTACCCCCAAAACATACCCCGAACCACACCGTTTTCCGCAAACTCTTGGGGCAGTCATGATTGTGTACAGCATCAACCATTCGAAAGACATCCAGAAGCTTTTCGTCAACCCCGTGTCACAGTATCTAGGCAAGATTTCTTTCGCCTTCTACGTTGTCCACGGTCCCATTCTTCACTCCTTGGGCTACTCACTCATGCCTAATATCTGGAGTATCACAGGCAAGGAAACTGACTTTCAGTACTGCTTGGGCTTCTTTATCGGTTGGGCTATCTGCCTTCCCATCTCACTCTGGGCAGGCGACCTGTTCTGGCGGATGGTCGATATTCCAAGCGTAAACCTGGCCAAGTGGATTGAAAGTACTGTGCTCACCAAAACCACGGCACGGGAAAAAGACTCAACATAAAAAGCCGTCGTGGGTATTAGTAAATTTCCTTCCGGTGGTCTTTTCTTCATTGTCGAGCATTAAAGTGTGTACAACTCTTATCCACCCCCTTATGTTTCACAATATTTCTCTTGTCTAGTGGATTGGATTGTCTATTTGAATTAGCGTGCGCTGCGATTTTCTCTTTTTACCTATCATGACTGGTTTGATATCTAGACTGGTTTGCATTCGTCTCTTCTATAACCCGTCTAGTCTACTAGAGGTCTACATTTGAACCTATTCCCCGCAGGATCCGGGCTACTTACCTCCATCCTGAACCGAAACTTTGGGTTTCGTGGATAGACACTGCAATCCTCAATTATTTCAATCATTCATTCGTATACTCATACCAGAAATTCCCGTACTAGGCAGATAACAACCTGAAGACGGTCTAAGAACATATATGGATGGTTCATTATTGGATTGGTAAGATCCTGCAGGTCATTGCTGCGTTACCTCATGGGCGAAATAGAGCCAAAGGAAAATACTGCGCGAATAGGGTAAACGATATGCTCTTGGGAAGCAAATAGCAGAAGATAGAGGAACGGAAAAATGCTATCTGTCTAATGGATAGGTTGAAACCAAACACTTTTTCTTCGTCATAGAGAAACTCCCCAGAGCCCTCGTCCTCCACAGACACCCAACCAATCGCGGCGATGTCCGGTGTTTGTGGCAGGGCCCCCCTGCGGTGACCAGCTGATGTTGGAAATCTCGTAGTCGCATTGCCATGCGGCTGCGGGGCCGCGTTCTGTAGTTGTGGAGGGCGCACCGGGGGTGTGCACGGCGGGTGGGATGGGAGTGGAGTTTTGCTGGTTGATGAGGTCCCATAGGAGGACTAAGCAGTCGTCTGCACCGGAGGCGAGGACACCGCGTCGATTGGGGGACCATTCCACGGAATTGAGGGAAGCTGAGTGACCCTTGAGTTCTAGAAGTGCTTGACCGGGTTGACGGACATCAAGGACCCGGACTATGCTTGAGTCTTGCGAGAATGTTGCGAGGAGATGAGCGTCGTGAGGCGATGCTAAAATTGTAAGCAAGGCGCTTGGTTCGCCAGCGGTGTCACAGAAGATGCTTACCGGAGATGCGCAATAGGGGTGGAGGCCAAGATGTAGCCGGCGCCGAGGGACTGCCATTAACCGGGCTCATCACTAACCATGTTAGTTTGGGTGAACTAGCAGAAGATGGAACCCTTACATTTCTCGGTTTTCTCCGTTGGCTCATATATAATGGTGCTGTGCTCAAGGCTGCGGAGATCAAACATGCGAACACTGCCATCGGCACCACAGCTGACAAATACATCAACACTATTGGCACAGAAGCGCACATCATATACTTCCTTGTCATGTGCAATGAGCTGTGTTTTTGCTGTCAGGGTCGGAATATCCCATATCGTGCAAGTAGTGTCGATACTAGAGGTGATAATTAGACTAGGAGAGATATTGTTCCAGTCCAAGGAAGTGATAGGAGCGGTATGCTCAGGCGACTTAGAATTTGAGAGCAGCGCCAAAGGCGATAATTTGGCCGTGGGCATGTCTCTTTGTCCTGTCGGCCGTGTAATAGAATTGGAGCTGTGTACAGGCTGCGAGTTCGGGAGTGACCATAAGCGGAGATGGTCACCAGAGGTTGCTAAAAGATCTGTCGATTGTTTCTGAGACGAAGGCGGTTCCCAAAGAATGCGAGTGACAGGATACGAATGGGTAGCTTCAGCTGTTTTCGTATATTCCAACTTAACCTCCCCTGGGGCAGCGTCAGGCGTATCAGGGTCGGGAAGTGCCATATGGGTATCAAGGATTTGTATCTAATCGGGCCAAGTCAGATATTTTCTGAATATACAGCAGATGAGCGGTGTTCTTACATAATTATGGTGGTCTTCTAAGTAACTTCCCAGAGCAATCTTTCCGCTAAAGGAGCCCGAGTTACCAGGTACTGGCCACTTACACCAGTCAACCGCATATATGGGCCAAGGAGTTATGTAGTTGCTGTTGGTGGGTACATGGTTCTCAACGTTGTTGAACGTTGATGGGCCGGTATGCGCCATAGCGTCACTTAGAAGAAGTTCACCAGGAGGGCGAATATCCGCCAAACCAAGAGGCGAGTACTTAGTACCCTGAGGAGTAGGCGGATACCCAGCACCCGGAGATGGCCCATGCGGTCTGTATTTCTGTTGCTCAAACCCCGCCGGGCTGGATCTCGAATGCCCATGTGAATTGACCATGTTGGAGCGGGGTGTGGTCGATTGAGGTTGGGGCTGACTTGGTTGTTGCAATTGTGTGGACAACTGGGGTAACGTGGGAAGGATGGACGGAGCCGTATTCATCGCCACTGCTACTGGACGGTTGGCATTATTTCCCGGTTGAAGGGCACCTGGCAAGGCACCTCCAGAAACACCAGCATTTCCACCTCCATATTGGTTTGTCTGAGAAGCCGAAGGATGAACGTTGATGGCTGAAAGATGAATGTCGGGTGTAGGGTATTCATGGGACATTGAATGTCGTGACAAAGCGCCGGACGTCACATTCCCGGATGGAATATGAAGCTCTTCCGGTTGACGACCATAAACAGTCGCCCGTCGAGGGTCGAAAGGTTGGGCGGAGTTGGCCATGACGGCGCCGATGACCGTGGAAGGGAAGGGGTGTTAACTAGGTAAGCGCTGTCCACTGCACAGCAGCGGAAACTTTACAGCGCAACCTCGAACTCGTCGGTTGATTAATCGTCAAAGTCCAGTACCGATCCTAGATAAGTCGGAATAATCTTCTCTCCCTTGGATAAGCAGTAAGTGGAAAATCGCGAGGGCTCCAGCGACACCAAGAGAGTGCGGGGGTCAGGGTCATGCCAAAAGAAGGACTTCGAAGGCTCAACGGGGCATTCTGCAGCCGAAATGGGATCAGACGGGGGGCATACGGCAGCGAATGGCGTTGAAAGGGTCGTAAGAGGGCTGGGAAGAGCTCCCAGATTAGAAAGTGACAACAGTAGTCCCTGAACTAGATCGAGGTAACCTCAGTACAGCTCAGTTCTGAAGCCCAATCCCGTGATGCTGACTCAACCGTATTATTTACCGGTATTTTACAGTCGCATCGCAGGTGAATTGGGATTGCGAACCGCGGTCTTTCCTCGGCTGCTTTGCGCATCTACATCGCTCATGATTATATTCCCGGCTCGTTTTCTTCTCCTCACCTCGAATTCACTTCAGATGACCGTCAATTTATGAATTTCCTTGCTCCCCCCTTCGCGCCTATGATCTTTGCCTTCTGAAACTCTTATCGCTTCCGTGGCGAGCTTCCGTGCTTATCACTATTCCCCGCGATGGCTTCAGATCGCATATCCCCGCCCTCGGCTCTGCTCCTTCTACCACCTCCTCCATCGGTCTCCTTCGAGCAGTTTCGGGCAGTCTACGAGCAGACTATATCTACTGTGTTTACCAACCTATTAAAGGTTCTCCGTGGTTCAAATCACATTGCATCCCTAGACATCGCTCTTTCATTGCCCGGCCTCCAATCTCCATCATGTCAGCCCCCGACAAAAGCCTTCGCCAGCTTACAGCGCATTTTGGAGCACATGTACAGACTTATCGCATTGATCTCTATTGAGAGAAACGTCGAAATGGAAGGCCCTGGCGGCATTGATTCCCGCGTGATCTTGCTGGATTTCGACTCTGTTCGAAACGCAGCAACAACGTCGAAGGAATTTGGTCCTGTGACACGCAACGGCCCCATTGTCGACGTGAAAACACTGGCCAGCTCGAGACGCCTGTGGGATAGTATCTTCTATCCCGATACTTCGGTAGGTCAGGTCCTGGCGAAAGTATTCAGTAGTTTCTATACTCCCACCAAAGACCCGAATGGCGGATCTCCGCAAGCAGTGTCGGGAGCACCTCAATGGACCCCAGGTGAATTACTGGTCGTACCGGGAGGTACACACGAATCTGTTCTGCATGATTCAGTTGTTCTAGGGGGCACTTTCGATCACTTCCATATCGGGCACAAGCTCTTACTCACGGCGACTGCGCTGGTCCTACAACCAGCGGGAACCGGTAAATCCGGCCAGGAACGAGCTATCATAATTGGCGTGACAGGCGATGAAATGTTGAAGACAAAGAAATACGCTCAGTTCCTGGAGAGTTGGGACGACCGGTGCCGAAGTACAATTGCCTTCTTGACCGCAATCATGGACTTCGGTCCTCCGGAGACAGGCGAATCACATGTTGAACAAATCTATAAACCCGGGCCAAACGGTAGAGCAATGGTGGTGAAAATTCGTCCTGGGATAGCCTTGCGACTGGTGCAAATATTAGACCCGTATGGACCGACGATTACCGAGCCGAATATGAGCGCCATCGTGGTATCCGAAGAGACACGCTCAGGTGGTGCAGCGGTCAACCAAGAGCGAGCAAAACGAGATTTCAAGCAGCTCGAGGTTTTTGAAGTCGACGTGATTCATTCCGAGGAGGTGCCAGCAGGGGAAGTTGAAAAATTCGCATCCAAGATCAGCAGCACGGATATTCGACGACGACGGATGGAGCTAGCGATGATATAGGTCTCCATTGATTGATTCCGGGTCAGTGTACAAATGATGATAGTGTATGTATAGTCGTCTCAGATTTAAATAGCTTGTTTGAAACAGCAAAGAGAGCGGGAGAATCGGGGTTTGAATATACTAATGGATATTCAAATAGGGCAATTTAATCCCTTCTAAACTTCAAGGAACAGCCTTGTCACGAACAGACTTCATGGAGAGCCAGTGTAAAGGAGTCTGTGTTGGCCGTATCATCTAATCTTATCCGGTGTTCCAAGTTCGAGGCGCCTCTCTCTTCCGTCCATTTCATTTCGTACTAAGTGGCATATTTAGATTTCCCAAAAGGGGATTGGAGGAATCGGAATAGAAAACTGATATGGGAATGAAGTCTATGTACTGAAAAAAAGAGTTGCCATTTCCTTTCCGCTAAACATCCAACCGTAACAAAAGCACGCAATGTACATAAAGAGATGAATAGATAGATAGATGTCTAATGAGTATGATATGTATGCAGATATAAAAGCCGACAGGAGACGACGTATGCACGAAGGGTAGGGTAGGTATCTGAGAGCAACAGGGGGTTGTGGGCATAAGAATTGGGTGCGAGTAACATAGTCCATAAATCAGCTAGATCTCCTGCGGAACCGCAGCAATAGATACCTGACCCGAACTAGACGGCTTCGCATTCCGCTCTCGCATCCGACGACCCTCCATGAGTCCACGAAGGCCACGTTTCTGGAGTCCGATGACGCTGCTTAGATCACCCGTCCAGACTTCGCGGTCGCCGTGGGTGCCACGGCGACGACGGGTGGCTTGGGCTGCATCCGCTGGGCTCAAGACGGCTTCGGAATCGGAGTGGTCGAAGCTCGTAGCAGAGGCGGAGGAAGTGCTTGCGTTGCTGATGGAGTCGTCGCGGTGGCGGCGGTTGAAGACGTTGGTGTTGATGCGGAGGGGGACACCGCGAGGGCCCGATGCGCCCCCGGCGGAGCTGCTTGTAACCGAGACGGCAGAGGTGCCATGTTCGGTGTCTGAGGAGTCGGAATTGAGGCGGCTGTCGTTGAGTGTGAGAGAGGCGGTGGCGTTCGCGAGGTCGTGGGCGCCGTTGAGGGCTTCAAGAGTGCCCCCGGGGCCGCTAATGAAGCCGGTGCCTCTGCCTCCTCCAGCGGCCATGGCTGCAGCATTGAAGACGGCGGCGGCGTTGCGGCCGTCGAGAACTTGGTGGAGGCGTTCAACAATAGACTCTAGGAGACCGTCTACCTGATATGGGCGGGCGAGTTGGAGGAGGGAACAAAGGATTTGAGGAGTGCAGAGGGGGGATCCGACCGGCGGAAGTGAGGAGGTGTAGAGGTAGTAGACGAGAATTTCAAGGGTCAGGACAGTATGGGGTAAGTAAAGTACGCGAGGTCGTGAGGTGGGAGGTAGACTGTGGGCAGAGGGTAATTCAAGGTTTGCTAGCAGGGATTTTGATGGGTTCTGGCTGTTGCTGGCAAGGGTCGTGGCATTGGAGTAAGTGCTGCCATGGTCCAGTGATGGTGTTATGGTGATACTGGAGTTGCGACTTGGGTACGGCTGCAATGCAGGCCTGAGAGTCGCTGAATCTGATGTTGTGTCCGAAGATTCCCGAAGAAGCTGGATAAAGTATGGCCCCCATCTTCGACTGAGAAGACGTGAGTTCACGGGTATTCGTTCACCTCCTACCGCTTGAAGCTCCATATCCGCCATCTCAGGGATTGTTTGAGCAAGTCGACCGAGTTCGTCGGAGGCAGACGAGAATGGTCGCCCGCCAGACGTCACTTGGGCTAATTTATGATGGAGCGAAGCAGGGACCGAGGGTGCGCTGTGCGAGTTATAACCCGATGTTGGAGATGTTCTGCATGGGTTATTGTACAATCCAAAGGCCTCTAACTCAACCATACACAGATGAGTAAAGTTGATCCGGCGATGGTTGTAATCCTCCACCAGGTTGCGTTTCCGATTCCCAAGAATGACAAACGTATTTCTCCTTGACCATAGCACACCACGATTCCAGCTACCATTGCCAAATACGGATCCACCAGCGTCGATTCGACCCCAGGTGAGGTTTTTCAAATCTAGCGCCCAAAGAGCGTATTCTTGCTTAGACGAGGTAAGGTAGGTGCCGCTCACCACAAAATGGCCATTTATAACGCCTCCATTGGGAAATCGTAGACCTGGAGGAGACGCCTGGCTTGGCATAGCCTTTTCAATCAAACGACCATCCGGTAGACGTATCTGTAGTTCCAGTTTGACATCTAGAAAGTTGTAGTTGGAGTAAATCAACATCGGGCAGCCCGTAATTCCCTGCTCCTCGGTGGACTCATTTGTCTCACTCTCGGTGGTTGACCCAACATCTGACAATTCCAGACCAGCTAAGGGAGCAGCTACGCTGCGATAGGCGCCACAACTTCTCCCCAGCGGACTGGTGTTTGTCCACTTCAAGCTCCGGAGGTTGAATACGCTAATTTGCTCAATGTAGTGATTGGTACTGTCCTGGCCACCAACCACCACCATTTCTGCTCCGCCAAAGCCATCTATATCTACCCCAATTGAACCCTGATGAGGGTTGGCAGATGCGGGGTTGTGATGGATTGCGGAGAGGGGAGCAGTCGGAGAGGTGAAATACGCGCTGGATGGAATGATAGTTGCGCAGTGGGCATATCTTCCCTGAGGGGAGTCATGTGTATTAACGCGGGTCCAGGTTCGAGATGGAACATCAAATATGTGAATATCAGACATTACAACCACTTCCGGCTGCGGCTCGTGACCGCTATTCGCCGAGTCCCTTGGAATGTTAGGTATAGGCGACATTCCACCGTAGCACACTAATTTATTGTCCCCGAGTGCGCATACACTATGGAAGTATCGCGGGCGGGGAACATCACCGGCAGCCTCAATCCTCGACCAGTGACGCCGGATCAAGTCCAGTTCGTATATGTCCGACGTCAGATGCGGGCGATGTTTTGACAGAATGCGGCCTCCGAAAACATACAGCCTGTCGCCTAAAATCGTTGTTGTCGCTCCAACGAGGGGAGGAGGTTCACGACCGGAGGTGCGGCGTACATTACACACAAGCCCCGATAGATTGACAGGATTCGCAGACGAATTAGGAGCGGGGGTCCCTGGAGACACACCAGGGTGAGGATTCTCGTCCCTGAAGGAATCTAAGTGACCCAGACTAGACTGACTTCTCGACATCATGTTGGAGGCGAGAAGACCGTCAGGCCACAGCCAACCTATGGCAAATATCTCACTCCGTATGTTTATGCAGCAATGTCGTATAGCTTCGGTTCGACGCGCGAGATGTCCCGATTTTCCGATCAGAGCAGAACCCTTGCAACGTGTCTCTCTTCCCTGAATGCACTCTCAACGGCTGTATCTTCGTGGGCGGCGCTAGAAAATTCTCGAAGGGACAGGGTAGAGTCGTAAGCACGAACGAACAAAGGCTGTAACTGAAGCACAACCAAAACGAGACCGTAAAACCGAGCAGGCGGGCTGTATGAACAGAAAATCGTATCGATAGTGGCGGTTTCGCCAGGTGTCAGGGGCGGACGAGGGGACAAAAGCAATCAGAGCGTTCTTCCTGGTGGGTTCCCCGCCGCTACTGATCCTTATGCTTCGGTCCCGAGAAAGGCAGACGGACAAGGGATCGCGATCGTGGCTCGTGAGGAGGTAGAAGACCTAGGGAGGAGGTTCGTGTTTTGGAGATTATGGCAAACCGCACAAGGAAGTTGGAGTGCTGTCACACCTGGGCACCTGATGGATCAGCAGAAGGAACGACAGCGATAGGAGAGCCAAAAACAGAGGTAGCGTGGCGTACCAAACCAACCCACGGAGCAGAGTCAGGGCAGATCCTTCCTTCGGGCGGTCACTGTCAGTGTCAATCCTTGTGGCAGTCTGACTTGAAGATTCGCGAGACCTTTTTCGGTTGTGGAGAAAGTGGCCGTAAACCATCGCTTGAATCATTGAAGTCAATTCTCTCTGACAGGTGAGGCTGAAAATGCCCAAGTAAAATAGAAATTTGGATTATTTTCTAGTAAATGGGGACGGTAAGCGAAAGTGAGAGAGCTTGAGAGTCACCGGCTTTTTTACTTAACATGGGTATACCTAAAGGGACCTTGCCTGTTAGATCTCAGGATCCGTTGATACATACACAATTGGCCAAGAACTTGAAGAACATGCACAGATTTATGACAATATAATTCCAAGCGGGGATTTTGCTCTGGAGCAATCAGAAAATAATCCCCGTTGTCATTTCCTCCAATATTCAATTTTGGTTGCATATTTTGGCAGCAGCTTCATGCAAGCTGACGAGTTTGTCTCTAGGTTCGTCTGCTACGCCACAATATATATTGGTTCCTGACTCGGATGTGCGTTCACAATTCTAGGCCTTTGCCATGGTTACCTATATATTAGGTTGCCTACAATCAGTGTATATATGTGTATGAACATCCACGAGGCTACCAAAGGCCTATGGTGTGGCTGGCAATTGTATCGTTGTATTATAGAGGTATCAAATATTAACAAAATCTCTACAAAAGATTTCGTTCCTTTTGCTGCTTCCGAAAAGTTCATCCAGTCCCGATTCAGTCACAGTTCATATCCTATTCGTCATTTGAAGCGTGGTTGTTTCGTATTTACTGGTTCTTGAGGTTCTTGAGGTTCGTGAATCGGAGGTAACTATAAAGATTAGCAGTTATTCTAGACAGCTGGCAGTTACCGCTATAATCTCAAGGTAAAACTTACGGCTTGACGGCGCGAACCTCGCTGAACTTCTTCTCGGCTTCCTCAGTGGAAACGGGGGGAGGGATAACAACGTCGTCACCGGGGAGCCAGTTGATTGGGCAAGTAACACCGTGCTTCTCGGTGGTTTGGAGGGCGTCAATAACACGCAAAACCTCAGCGGTGTTACGGCCGGTGGAGGCAGGGTAGGTCATGATCAGGCGGATCTTCTTGCTAGGATCAATAATGAAGACGGACCGGATGGTCAGAGCCATGCCTGGAAAGTTCTGGTTAGAAAAGTGTCCTTATCGAGATAGGAATCTACACACCCTTCGCGTCAACGTTGGTGGTATCCTGGTAATCAACCATGTCGTATTGGTGGGCAATCTTGCGCTCGGGGTCGGAGATGATGGGGAAGGAGAGCTTGGAGCCAGTGACCTCATCGATGTCCTTGATCCAGGCCTTGTGAGACTCGGTACCGTTGGCGCTCTAGAAAGTGTCAGCGGAATCTGATGATATACTCTCAATGTGGGCTTGCGCTTACCAGACCGACCAGCTTGACGCCACGAGCAGTGAACTCGGGTTCAAGCTTGGCAAAAGCACCGAGCTCAGTGGTGCAAATGGGAGTGAAGTCATCCTAGATTAACCCGAGATATCAGCATGTGCCCTACTATCTTCAATGTCCGAAGCTCATTTGGCGGTATGGAGGTCACTCACGGGGTGAGAAAAGAGGATAGCCCATTTGTCACCGATGAAGTCGTGGAACTTAATGGGGCCGTTTGAGGTGTCGGCCTCGAAGTTGGGAGCAACGGAGCCGAGACGGAGGCTGCAATGAAATTTCCAGGTTAACCACCGGCAGAGTATGGGAATAATAATTATGTGGATGAATTGGTGTACTTACGGAGCAGCGCGTTCTTCAGCCATTGTGATGATATAATATCCAGAAACTGGTAGGGACGAGAAGCGGTTTGAGGGACGGTAGACAGAAATTTGGAATAGAATTGGAGCAAAAAGGGGAACAGTTTCCAGGAGTCAATAATAAATACTGAGAGGACCCTGAGAGGCCTCCATGGCTCTGATGAAGTTACCCCTCCATCCCCTCCCCCTCGATCACGCCATTTACCTACCGCCTGCCGTTTGCGTACGGCGTGACATGGCCCCTCCACTGTCCCTCCACTATTGCGCGGGATCCAGACTTTAGCTTGCAAGCTCGAAGAACGGTTCGCGGGCAGGAAACTCGGGGACCTGCACCGAGGCACTGCAGACTTCCCAGGCTAGCCTACTCCATATACTTATTCTCTTCTTTCTCGCAAAAGACGCCTGTTTCCCGGTACCATTTGCTTTATACATATCTTCAGCTTGGCAACGATCTTTGCTGTTGCCCGCTGACGTCTCTCTACTGCCCGGACCTGTCGGCCGATTGTCCTCGAGAAATGCAGAGCTCGGCCGACAGTTCGAACTTGACGACCAATGGAAATGACAGCCGATGGCGCAATCCGCTCACATCATCATTAAAATAATCACTTCATCAAGTTCAGCTGCAACTCAAGAAATCCAACAAAGTGGAGAAGAGGCAGAAAATAGGTAGTAGTGCCTGGCACATACAGGAGAAATGGAATCGAACTCCAGGACTTTGGCAGGTGAGAGTTGATGATTCATGGCTTGGTGTCACGATGTCATTCTATGCAGGGAGTTCAGCTCGGTCGACCAGTCTTTACTGAAGTTCTTTAAATTATCGTTGCCCAATTTGTGTTTCGAGTACCAAGGCCTGACTGCTCGGTCGAAAAATAGTTTCGATACTGCAATCGACGCTGAAGTATTCATGACAATAAGAGTATAACGCGGCTCGGGCTTAAGTGATTCAATCATGGTGCATGATCTCCTAGGAAAAGTAAGCTTGATTTCAATGAACAGGTTTCGGGACATCCTACACTTGCGAATTTGCTTCGCGCGCGAATCTGAGGCCCCCAAAAAACCAATACCCACGGCACGATTGTCAATACAACGCCCTAGTAAATGTTAGTTGGGCTCGTGCTCTTGCCGGGAACTTCTTCTTACAATCCCCCCTAGAAGACTGCAGGCCGCAGGATATCCCAGGTTGGTAAACATGGCGTTCGTCACCAATGGAAAGACCCCCCCAAGGATGTTACGGCCTAGGGAACGTTAGTACTCTCGATTTGAAGCCCGGCGCGACCAAGACCAAGCGATAGGAAATGCCCACAGAAAGACTGAGCAGCGATCGCAGAGCTAGCATATCGGTGATACGTGTCCGCAAGATAATTGAATGTGGCCAGGTATATTGACAAAATGCCTATTGTTGAACACCCAATCGCGATTGTGGGAACAATCCAAGGGATCGAAGAGTAGGATGTCCATCCAAACCAGAATAAACCTCCTGGCATCAGGATTGATACGACACACGCAAAGTACAGCCGTCCTTCAGGCGTATTTGACATTTTACCGGCCCGAGTTGCAAACTTTTCTTGGTAGACACTTAGAGCTGTTGCTATGATTGAAGCAACCGAGACCGCTATGAATCATGATCAGCAAAGGCTGAATGTGATGGTAGCATTGTTTGTAGTCAAACCTGAGAAAACTGCCCCATTTTGCTCAACATTGAACCCATGATTTGTTGAAAAGACCAGTGGTATAGCGCTGAACTTGAGATATAGGATTGCCCAGCTAAAGGCAACCCAGAGTGAGAAGAAGAATACAACTGGCTCACTGAAGAGAAGGTCTTTTGTTACACATGTCAGCTGGAACTGTGATCTTCTGTCGTGGCGGTAGAATGATATAAGACACTTACGAAATGGCCGGTAACATGATATTGATATCATTTTAGCCAGAGACTCCCGCTCTTCATCACTCTTGACCTTCCACCTGATTCGCTGGACTTGTTGTTTCTCTGCGGACTCACTTGATTCGAAAGTCACGCCATAGTGGCCAGCCTCCTCTAGCGTCTCATAATGGTTATTCAAAGTCTTCGCTTTTCGACTCAGAAGCACACTCCCGCGTGTCTCCTTGAGGAAGAATAAGAGAATGAGTAGAAATACCCCAGCGGCAATGGCCTGAGAAAAATATATCCATCGCCAGCTTACCCGTTGCTGGATAAACCCGGTAATGAGTGGGCCTAGACCTGTCCCAAAGAGAACGGAGCCCGCAAAGCATGACATGGGGGTATTTCGATCTTCCGTATGGTAAATATCGCTGATGACACCTCCAACTATAGTCGAAAACGTAGCTGCGAAGTCAAAGCGAGTCAATAACACGACCACAACCTGCACAAAACCCTAAAATACGTACAACCACCAATCCCCAGGAAGAATCGTGCAACAAGCAACCCAACAAAAGAGTCCGTCGCCCCACAGCCAACCAAGCAAACTAGAATTAGTTAATATCATTCTCGATTGGCTTCATGACAGTCAGTAACCACTACACTTACCAGTAAACACAACACCGCTAGACACAAAGATCGGCCTTCTGCCATTGATCTCGGAGAAGGGAGCCAGCACCATAGGCGCGATGCCAAATCCGAGGCAGAACAGAGTAATTCCCAAATTGTATACGACTCTGCTCACATTCCACTTTGCAGTGAGCTCTTCTGCTGGAGGAGTATACTCACCCGCCGCGTAGGCTGACATTGCGGTCACGCCGCAGGATATCATGGTGATCACCGACTTGCGCGTTTTGGACCAGAGGAACGGCGAAGAATATTGAGATAAATCTGGACATGGCTGTGGAGCTGGCTGGCCAGGATGCGGGGAAGCAAGGCCCACGGGGAATGGTAGTGGAGTATCGAAGGTGAGGTATAGATGCTCAATGGGAATTTGGGAGGCATCCTCGCTCAACGGAAGCCGAGCATTGCGGTCACGGTCATACAAGGGTTGGTTAGGGCCCTCGTTACGATGGTCGGGGTTCTGTCCGATTGTCGTGTATGATTGCCGAGCACTCCCTGATTCTCCCTGCGCGTAAACCATCACGGCGATGTTATGCTGCCTCTTTCATTAAGCCCCTCAAAATAAGGGGAAACAGGGCTCTAAGAGACCTTATATACTTCGAGAGGTACGAGGGTAAATGGAGCATTAATCAGCCCTTTGGCTATCAGCGAGGATCATACCTTGAAATCGGTCGTGGTTGCGAACAGGTTCGCGAATCCCTTTCGCCATGTGGAGACATTACATAGAGGAAATTCCGCACATGAACAAGACCCCTCGAAGCATGAGAGTATCAGTTAGGCCGACCGATATAACATGTTCCTAGAAGAGCTTGGTATATCGGCAGCACACAGGCTTTGCATGAGAGCCAGAGATTGAAGGTGTCTTCTATTCCCAACAATCAAGAAGGGAAGTAGTCAAGATTCCCGGCGGAATTTCCATCACGTCAGGAAAGAGAGCGACATTATGCCGCTAAGTACATAGCGGTTCTTTCTGCCAGCATTTTGTGCACAAAGTAAGAGATGCTTTGAGCTCGAGATAGAAATAGGTAGGATGCTAGATCCTTAAAGCTGTCTACAAATTAGATATCCCTAGACCGTGCGTGGACGGGGGGGAGCTATTGTTGTTATCACGTGATATAATCTGCCTGGACCCACAGCGGCCAGCTCCGTCTTTATTTCCATGAAGTGTTCCTGTCTGACTTCCTAAACACAAATATCAGAGCTTCAATCTGCTCATTTGTGATTCAGGAAAAGTGTAAGTGGCCTTTAGACTTCCTCTAACTGTTGATCATGGCATCTCTGGAAATACAACAGCACTCTTTAAGGTGACTAGGGAGTGTTGTGGCCTTGTGCACACTTTTTGGCTCTCATTTCCAGGACTCGACGCGCTAATTTTGTCTTGTCACGTTTAGGCGCGTTAAATCTCAATCTTGAGGTGAATCTCTTCCATTTAATTAGCGACATATTTCTCCAGTCCTCATATCCTACCTCTCGCGTCCTTGGCCTGGGTCATCCTCCGTCATAAATCTGATCGCGTCCTCAACAACTTTTTTCTTATCCATTTACGATGGCGCCAGGCCGAAAGCGCAAGTCCGAGAGCGCGGCAGTAGCTGATGAGGCTGCTACGCCTGCAAAGAGGGTGCGTCAATTCGTTTTCAATCTGTTCCTCACCTCTGCTTGTTCCACACGCGACTCGAGGCTCTTCGTGATTTCACGAATGAGATGGATTGAAGGGCCCTGCAGGGCTAGTATCATTTAGCGATCAAATGGCAAGACAAAGGTCATCACCATCAACGCAACGACAGGAACCTTCCGCTGCATGGGTTCTTAGTTACAAATCCTACTGAATGACTGATAGTTTACCTTATCACAATGTAGGCTGCCACTAGACCAGCCGCTAATCCCGCAACTCCAGCCGCAGACGAGAAACGAGGCAGAGGTCGTCCTCGCAAATATCCGGTGGGATCGACGCCTCCTCGTCCTGACGGACCCAAGAGAGGTCGCGGCCGCCCTCCCAAGGATTCATCAGCCAAGGGTATGTCTTTTCCTCGGTTATTGAATTATTTGCCCTGCTATCATTACGGTTATTAAAATCTCACTTTGTTTCTGTTTTATGCGATTTCACGATTTCTCGTTTCTGACACGCACCAGCGGCTCCAAAGGCAGCCCCGAAGGCAGTCCCAAAAGCGACACCGAGAACGACTTCAAGGGCCTCAATAACAACTGCAAGGACAGCTACTTCAAGGGACTTAAGAGTAACTGCAAGGACAGCCTCAAAGGCAACTCCTAAAGCAGCTTCAAAGGCCGCTTCAAAGGCAGCCACGCCAGGCAGCAGCTCACGATCGCGTGGACGGCCAAAGAAAACCCCTGTGCAAAACGGCAACAGTGATTCAACATCCAAGTCGAACGCTTCAGCGGATCTAGAGGACGACGGCGGTCCCTCCTACTGGTTGATGAAAGCCGAGCCCGAATCTCGCATTGAAAAAGGGAAAGATGTTAAGTTTTCCATTGACGACTTGCAGGCTGCTAATGAGCCAGAACCATGGGATGGTACGCCCTCACCCTATCGTTTCTATTGAATGTTCTTTGACTGATCCTAATTTTCTAGGTGTTCGCAACCCCGCCGGTAAGACCATAGCACTAAAGGCTGTTTCAAGAGAGCTTACACAATAGCAGCCCGGAAACACTTGCAATCCATGAAGAAGGGAGACCTTGCTTTCTTCTACCACTCAAACTGCAAGATCCCAGGTATCGTAGGCATCATGGAGATCGTACAAGAACACTCACCAGACGGTAAGTCTCTTAGCGAAGCTGAGAAACCTTAATAAACTTGTGACTGACTGTCACCTTTTGTTTAGAGTCTGCTTTCGACCCTGGACATCCTTACTACGATGAGAAGTCCAAACGCGACGAACCAAAATGGGTCGTTGTTCATGTTGAGTTCCGTCGCAAATTTGATAGCTTGATCTCCTTGAATGAACTAAAGTCCCACTCCAAAGCCAAGGCACCCCTCGAGGACCTTCAGATGTTGAAGCAAACTAGGCTTAGTGTCTCATCGGTGTCCCCAGCGGAATGGGAATTCATTATGGGACTGGTGAATGATGAGGAGAGCCTCGAGGATTCGGAGTCAGCGGATCAACTATCCAAGGAGAATGAAGCCGCAGCCGCACCCGCAGACGCAGCCGCACCAGATTCAGTGACAGATGTGGCAGCAGACGCAGAGAAGAAAGAAGCGGCGCCAGTGAGTGAATAATTTTGAGCAAGCCCAGTCTTCTGTGTATGACACCTGAGTCTTGTTGCCCGTGAATCTGACAGTGGCTTCCCTTTCTATCCTTATGTGTAATTTATCTATGGCAATTTCTAAGTTATGTTTTCGCTTGACCATTTTTAGTGTCTTTGGGGTCTCTTCAACCCGCAATTTACGTCTGGTTTAGGCAAGATAGTAATCGCGCGGAAACGAAGAAGGGCGAAGAAGAATCTAGCTAGGGTTCATATAGTGAACACTTTGAAACTTGGTAATCGATCTCAATAAATTGCTTAGAAGAGTAAGTCTTCGCGAAAGAGGGGCCCACGGTGCCAAGCCCCGCTTCTCTGGTTATCTTTTATCGTCTTTTGGAGCTCTATCGGCTTCCCAGGTTGGAGCTTCACCTTTTCACCTCCAACTTCCTTGCCCCTCCCCCTCATTCTCGCAATATATGTTCGTCTTTCCCTCCTCTCTTCGATTATTCCGTCTCAGTGGGTTTCGCGTCTCGATTCTTCCATCCACCTTCCCTCGACGCCGATTTCATTCTTCCTGGTACACTATGTCTGACATCACCGTTCAACTGACGGCTCCCAATGGGCGCAAGTATGCCCAGCCGCTAGGTCTGTTCATCAACAACGAATTTGTTGCGGCTAAGTCGGGCGAGAAGTTTGCGACCATCAATCCGAGGTATGCACTCACGAAGCAACAAGTGTACAAGACCTTGAGCTGACAGATGACCCAGTGACGAGTCGGAAATTACCTCGGTTCATGCAGCAGGCGAAGAAGATATTGATATCGCAGTCAAGGCAGCTCGCAAGGCGCTCAAAGACCCATCATGGAAGCTGCTCTCTGCTACGGATCGTGGCAACCTGATGCTCAAACTGGCGGATCTCATTGAACAACACAAGGAAACACTGGCCACCATCGAAACATGGGATAACGGTAAGCAGCAGATGGCCATTCATTCATGCTGGATAACTGACGATTATAGGCAAACCATACCAAACTTCTCTGAACGATGACCTCCCCGAGGTTACTAATTGCCTTCGTTACTGTGCTGGATGGGCTGATAAGATTCACGGACAAACAATCAGCACAACCTCCGCTAAATTTGCCTACACTCTCCGTCAGCCCATTGGTGTGGTGGCCCAGATTATCCCTTGGAACTTTCCCTTGGGCATGGCCGCCTGGAAGCTTGGTCCTGCATTGGCCTGTGGTAACACTATTGTCTTGAAGCCCGCGGAGCAGACTCCTCTTAGTATCCTGTACCTTGCCAACCTTATCACAGAAGCCGGCTTCCCTCCAGGCGTTGTCAACATTGTTAATGGTTTCGGACGAGTGGCAGGAACTTCATTGGTGACCCACCCAGACGTGGACAAGGTTGCTTTCACCGGTTCGACAATGACTGGCAAGGAAATTATGAAGTTGGCTGCAGGAACTATGAAGAATGTAACCTTGGAAACGGGCGGCAAATCCCCTCTCATTGTTTTTAGCGATGCGGATCTCGAGCAGGCTGCCAAGTGGGCACACATTGGAATCATGTATAACCAGGGACAAGTCTGCACGGCTACCTCGCGCATTCTAGTCCATGAGTCGGTCTATGATGAGTTTATCAAACTCTTCCGCGAGGCAGTCGCCACTACTAGCAAGGTTGGCGACCCATTTGCCGACGACACCTTCCAGGGACCCCAGGTTACAAAGGCCCAGTACGAGCGCGTGCTCTCCTACATTGAAAGCGGCAAGCAGGAAGGTGCTACTCTAGTTGATGGTGGCGTCCCCTACAAGAACGTCAAGGATGGAAAGGGATTCTTCATTTCTCCTACTGTTTTCACGAACGTCACAGACAACATGCGCATCTACCGCGAGGAAGTCTTCGGTCCCTTCGTTGCTATCGCCAAATTCTCGACCGAGGAAGAAGCCGTCACCCGCGCCAACGACACCACCTACGGACTAGGAGCTGCCATTTTCACCAAGGATATCGAGCGTGCCCACCGCGTGGCCTCTGACATCGAGGCAGGTATGGTTTGGGTCAACAGTAGCAACGACAGTGACTTCCGCGTACCATTCGGTGGTGTCAAGCAGAGTGGAATTGGTCGTGAGCTAGGTGAGGCTGGTTTGGAGGCTTACTCCCAGGTCAAGGCTGTTCACATCAACCTTGGCACCAAGCTGTAGACGGCCTAGCTCAAATTCTCTAATCTGCGTAACTGCTACAATGTAACTACCTACTACTTGCACATGCCATTCTATCACGCGAATTTGACTGATAATGAAACCATCAATGATCTCATGATGAAATACGGATTGATTGACATAGAATCGAGCTCTTATCTACTCCAGTCATTGGCTGAAAGGCCTCTATGCACATGTTGTAAGCATATAAACTCAATATCCAGTCTTCCCCGTTACATTCTACGTCCGCATCAGAAATTCACATGTAGAACCTGCTCAGTGGCCATGCCCAGACTGATAAGGCATATGTTGTCAGCAACTCATCATGCCTCAAGACCATATTGTTTAATTTTTGATAGGCCAGTCTTATAATCCTCTGATATATATGTTGCTATACAGTCGCGACCCGACAGCAAATGATATTGCTCCATGCCTTTGCCAATGGATCTTACATCGTTATGACTTACTCCGTACTACACACCAAAACCTTAAGTACAACCTCATGGAGATCAATATCAAGTACGCACATGTACATTCCTACCTGGGGAAGCACCTGAGCGTAGACCTGTATCTTCATCTACCTACGTTGGGCACTCTACTTTGGTAAATAACCATTTCAAATTGATTGATCAATGAACGACCTTGATACCGCACTCGTGGCTACACTCACTTCGCTCACTCTGCTGTGTGCTAGCCTAACATGGGGCTAACGAGTACGACCATACTCACACGCGCCATATTCTGAGCATCGATGTCAGGATGATGATTGTCTAAGCCTTACCTAGGACCCAAGAATCCCATGGCACGAGTGAACGACCCTAAAATCGTGTATGTATGTACTCCGTACATGCATGTGCAGCACATACACGAAAGAATTATCGTGAATAACAAACACGAGAGATGGGCAAGCATACTCAGGACGAGGCGTAGATGTACGACGAGGATGGCAGACATGCATAATAACTAGATGTTTGTCTGACGCACCGAGTCCGATGTTAGATACAACTCCGCACATGCCTGCCTATATCTTGCCTTACCTATTAATATCGTGCGTAGATATATGCATGCATGCAGGCAAGCAATTTCAGCACCCCGGACCTTGCCTTTCCTTTCTGTTCGATGTGCATATTTCCCACATATTGAGCCTTGAGGCCTGTAAGCGCCGAGAGTGGGACAGCGAGTGTGACTGGGTTGGGCTATGTACGAGACAGGGCGCTCCCTTCATTTGGATCAGGACTGGGTGGCGCATGTTTGAGTTATGTATGTCGTGGCAGGTTTGGATTGAACTTTGAAGCAGCAGCATGTGGTTGGTGGTTGATTGATCCCTGGGGTGTTTGGCTCGGGTGTGAGGAGAGTCCGAGGTGAGGCAGTCTCTGGATTACCGAGAGCTGGGGGTTTGTCATTATTATGCTTTCAGGCGGAAGAGTCTTTTTATTCCTTGTTTCAGAAGCATACGGTAGTAGGAGTGAGGGCATGGGTGATATTTGGTGGCTGAGCCGGAGTCCTCCGGAAGAAGTCCGGAGTTTCGAAGCTGTACCTTGTACTTTGCGTTTGGGGAAACGGGACGCTGAGGAGCATGTACCTGGTACGAGCCGGGAGAAGCACGAGTGCCCAAAGGCTTGTAATTTAAAAACGAATGATACCGTATGTGTACGGTTGAGTACTAGTAGATACCGAGTTCCAGGGCTTCGTTACAAGCGGGTGTGAGAAAGGAGCCTTAGCTGCATAATCTGACCAGCTTATCATGCATGTCGAACCCCCCATGTAGATACAGAGGTTGTCTTGCATGCAGAATTGATCATGTGAGGGGAAATCGTGTGTGCCCAGGCCCAGAAAGTATTTTTAATAAATGCGTATCAGCCTGGATGTTTGCTGCGGGAGACCTCGCATATTGGTGATCGAGAACGAGGCCTTTCGATACGGAAACCTGGAATCGAATCAGGATCCGTGACGAAGGGATAGAAAGGTGAAAAAAATAGAAAATCAAAACAGGATTGGTCGATTTAGCTTTGTTCTCACCGCATTTTCTTCGTATGCTGGATCCAGTCAGGGTAGGGCGAGACCGACCTTGTTGGTGACATTATTACCGGAGGAGGTGGAACATTGTCGAGGTCCCAGAATATTGTCCACTGCTGGGCTAGGTACTGTTTGCCTCCTGCAGGTACTTCCCCCCGCGATGACTGCCTGCCCAAGGCCAAACTGATGCAGATGATTTATGCATCGGGGTTTGAGCTGGCAGGCTCCACGTCTTCCGTATCCACGGTCTGGTCCGTGAGAATTGATGGCTGACCCACAGTCAGTGATCACCTTTTGCTGCTTTGGTGGAAGATGGCCAAACTTCATGGCGATCACCCCAGATGGAAAGAACCAAATTCCTCTGAGACTCTCATTCTTTGTCAAGAAATCGAAAAATCCTTCAAGAGTTTGACAGTCTGGCTCAAAGGTACGTAATTAGACTGGGTGAGACGGTCGCAACCAAAGAAAGACATGGACAGTTTCAGAAGTTGAGCTCAAAGGCCACCAGCGGAATGTCCTCCGTAGGTATTATTTGTTTTTATTGATTTTGTTTTTGCTTGGCAAGCTTGATTGTCTGCTTTTCGATTTCGCAATTGAGCCGATATGAGGGCGGACACAGACCTTAGGAGGCGTCAGAGAACGGGTGATCAATGCAGACTTGTCGTTTCAACGGCTGTATGTAAGTCAGAAGGCTTGCTTTCAACTGGCAGAGAATTTTACACAAAGTCCGGCAGTCTGGGACCCGGCTGATTTGCCCGTGTCACACCATGGAAATAAAACATTGATTTCAGGGACAGTTACGAAAACGCGGATCAGCGCCAGATTTTGCTGGTCAGATGGAATCCTATTTGTTCATAGCTCTATGGAGCTTACTGGGAAAGTGAGGCTGCTGCAACACAGACAGAGAGACTCGATGCGTCGCAACAAAGTTGTGGAGGCACCAAGCAAACATGCAGCGATCAACTCCGTTCTGCCCTATCACCGGGGCATGCGAGCAAGGCAGTGCTTAAATCAAGTTTGACACGTTCAAGCTGACGTCTTACAGTGCGCATGACAGGTGATAGGTCTCGTTCGGAAAGCCGAGTGCACCACTGAAAACCCGAAGACCTCACAGGCTTCAAATGAATAAGATCCCGTCAGGACATTGGGCTGAAGTGGAACCCAGGGATTTTTGATGATCTATAATTTGTCTCACCCAACCTGGATAGTGATACATAATGTCAGCGCCTGTACATCAGACTTGCATGTACTGTAGCTGGCCAGAAAGTCAACACACGGTGACGTGGACCTGAATACCCCCAACCAGTGGATTTGCTTACTATTCTTCTACTGGAGGCTGATTTTGATGCCGAGATCGTGGATGAGGACTTGCGCAAAGCGAAGATGTAGTCAGTAGTGGTCAGACTATGTGAGATTGAGCTCACAATAGAGATCAGATTAAATCGGATGTCATGTGGGGGCTCGGCCCATTCCAAATCGGCCACGCTCCAACTCCCGACGCATGAACTCGATGTTCCCCAACTTGAAAGACTCAGGATCTTCTTTGTTTCTCTTGACTATCACCCGGCTCTACTACTTCAATCTATCAAGTTGATTGATCGTTTACGAGTATCCTTCGGATCTGAGCTGTATCGACAAGTGTTCAAGACCAACCGCGTGAAAGCAAGTGCTATAGCGGGGTAAAATCATGTCCACCGTCACGAAGTGGACGGTCTCTGAGGTACGGGGAGTGTATACTACTGGAATCTCCGCCAGTTATGACCCATCGAGAACTAGTTGAATGAATTCTCACTTCCCCTTTTTATTAGCCGTACATCGCAATATCCGGGACGCTTCTTGAGGGACCATTTCACGACCAGGATAGAAATGAATTCCGCTTTGTTGACATCTGGGAGGAGAGGCTATACGTTCTGGACCTTGCCAAGGGCCCTGCTTCGCTGCAGTCTTTCGAAACATCAGCGTCAATCGGGTGGGTATTTCTAACTGCACTTTCCCCAGATGCTAATCTTTGTCCTTTTAGGGTGACTGCAAATATCGAAGGTGCTAGTGAAAGCCAAAAGGATCATATAGTTGCTGCCGCTAAACACGGATTCGCTCTCGTGAACCGTAAAACAGGCGAATTGTCTTACATCGCTAAGCCTTGGGATGAACCAGACAAGCTCCGCAGGTAGGTTGAACGGCGTTAAACGCACCGTGCACTGTACAATATCTCTGACTTTGCCCAATCAGAATGCGTTTCAACGATGGGGCAGTGGACAGCAAAGGCCGTTTATGGGCGGGAGCTATGAACGATCCCAAGGTTCAGGCTCCCATCAATGAAGGGGTTCTATTCCGGTTGGATGGTGACCTGAACCTGCACCGTATGGTCGAGCAATTGACGATCCCCAACGGCATCGGTTGGAACAGCGCCAACGATACAATGTATTTGACTGACTCTCCAACGGGGAAGATCTTCGCTTTCGACTTTGACGAAGAAACAGGGGATATTAGCAACAGGAGAGTTCATTTTGACATTGGGGAGCCAAAGGAGCCTGATGGATTCGCGATCGATGTGGAAGGGTGCATTTGGACTGCTGTCTATGGTGGCGGCAAGATCATCCGCATCTCACCCGAAGGAAAGGTCATTGGCGAGATATTGTTTCCCACCCGAAACATCACCTGCCCAACCTTTGTGGGGACGGAACTCTTTATCACGACGGCCAAGGATGATACCAACGATGACCAACTCCCCAATTCGATCCAGTATGGAGGACACCTCTATCGAGTCGATGTGGGAGTCAAGGGACAACCGAAGCACAAATTCCAGTTTCCATCGGTGACCGTCTCCTAACCCGCGGACTATACACTGTACAGAGAGAATGGGAAACTGAGAACACCTTGAGCTTGGCCCTGGTGTCTCATTATGACTTTACCGTATGAGCGAAGTATCGAAATACCTATCATTTGAATGCCAGACAAAATCTTGGGTTCACCGTTTTGCTGCCCCTGAAGGTGGCCCCTCCAAGAACCCGAATGTCAATGGTATCCCAAACGTACTCATGGAGCCCCTAATTCGGAAACGATTCAAATAGTTTACGGATCTATGGATGCTGTTCCAGAACTGTGTAACGACCCTCAAAAGGGGCAAGGCTGCAACAATAATGGAATTACATACGGAGTACATATCTGCAGATTCGCAGGGTCAGTACAGACATCAGCTCTGCCCTTGTTGTTCGAGTGCAAATGCCGAATACCTTCACTGATATCCTCCATATCACTGAGGCGCCTCGAATCCTTGCTGCAGAGTCTCCACTCTTGGCCAGCCTACTGAAGAAAAAGCAAAGATAAAAAAGTACCTTCAGGTTAAGAACAAAAGTACTTCGCTATTCACTCGTGAGCCAGAATAGTACAATCCGTGTTTGTGTCCTCCGTAGCCCACCTCACAAAGTACAAGTGTACCTCTGGGCCAAGGAGAGCACCTGCAAATAATATGCAAATGCACGGACATTTCGGTCGTCGTCTTGCTTGAAGATGCGATGAAAATCCCCGCTGCAGAAGCTTAAGATCTTTACGACAATGGGATCTCTGCGGTCGCGCTTTCCTTCGTCCCTGTGTAATTGTGGATGCACTTGATACCGGGATTTGCCCCGGCCTCGAGGCTTCTCTCATTCTCGATGCCTGCCTTGCTTAAGCCTAATCTAATCTTCATTCGGATGGGGGCCGAACAAGAGTGTGAACGTGACTGCATGCAGGATGCAGCTCGGCGAGATCAGGCCATTTCAAAACACGTACATTGCCATTGGAATTTGTGACTCAAGCTCAACTGTTGGTTACATATCAAACGGTCTGAAGCCTTGGAAGTCTTCGATGTACGGACTAGGCATCACGGCAAGTCCCGCTATACAGGGGAGTATCTGCTGGGGACAGATCAGACGCGATGACCAGGACCAGGAATCCAAAACAGCGTCTCGACGCGAAAATCACCCAAAACAAAGTCGTCAACCGTTGGTAGTAGCCAAAAGAGCGCTTAACTCGGAGTGGATGAATAATACCTTGTGATGGCTTCCAGCTGCCTTCAAAGTCGTATAACAGGGCGGTTAGAGCGGTATCGAAGTTGGGGGTTGTAGCAGGGAAAGAAATCAGGAAAAACAAAGCATCCAACACAGACGATCAATCTGATCGAGATTTCAAGCAAGAATTACCAGTGGATGTTCATGACTTAATATTATTTCAAGACACACCGACTTCCCGTCACTGGACCACGCACGGGAAACCCATGAACCGCAACACTGGGAAGAGTTGGAGAAGCTGGGTTCTGCCAATCGTAAAAATTCCCCGGCAAGAGCGCTAACAAATGCAATCTGCTTCAACATATCTTCTCGAGTCTCAACACTATGAGTGGCCGAACATCAATAGGTATGGAAGATGTTTCCGTTGCCTTATTCAGCTCTTCACAGTTCGAAGGATCATTTATGAGAGTACAGACTGACTCCTGACCGTCTTTCATGAGATCCAATTCGCTCGAAAATAGCCTCTATTGCGAGATACTGATAGGCTAACATGATAATACTAGGTTACGCTATTATTGCTGACACGCCCCGCCTTAATTGACCAGGTCCTACGGAGTACGGGTCCCTCGATCAATCGATTCAAAGTTCAGATCGGATTCTAACGTGTCACGTCTCGACTCTTGAATACCTACTGCAAGACGATCGATCTTACGGAGTACAGTGATTCAGAAGTATTGCAGCGCTAACCTCGCATCATTGCGGAGCGCCCAACGTGGTTTATAATTTGGACAACCTGGGACCTGCTCGTGCGGATTTGAGAGTGGATCGACGATAATGATGGCATCTGTATCCTTGTTCTCTTATGGTAGCTCGGGATCCAAGGAAACAGATTGAAGCATTGATCGAGCTCAGGCGAAGTAAAATCAACTACGCACAAAAGACGTGAATTGCAGGATTGCATATTCTGAAACACCAGACTCGCACCATCTAGCTCTATGTTGTAGGTGAGGTTGTGTGAGTGTACGGAGTACAGCCTCCAGCGTATCATCAAAACAGCGAAAATGGGTGGGAATGACGATCATGCAGTGTGCGCACTTTTACCGGCTTGGGACTATTTGAGCTCCAGGGGTTGCCCAGTCTGATCTCAGGCAAGACATCTCGATGGATGACAACCATGATATGCCAGGGAGGCTTGAGCCTCTTATGTCGCAGACAACTGCCCACCTTGATCTTTGAATCCTCAACGGCTTCTATTGTGACTTACAATATACGCTTAGTCCCTCTTGTTGTTTTCTATGCATCGGCCTTTGCTTGCGCATACATAGAGGAAAGTTATCCGCAAAGACGCACGGATGAGCTCACGGTAGGTACTTGCCCACCTACACTCTACTCTGGAGTAGGTTTCTTATACTCCAAGGTATTCTTCACGGAGGCCCACCCCTGGCAACAAGGTCGAATCGTCAAGCGCCGTTGCCTCTTGACAGCATCGGCAACCGTGTCATGCAGAGATCAATTTTGGGACAAGGCATGCAGTAAGGCGACGGCAACGGAGCCTATTACCGATATTTCCTAGCAGATTCCAGATTCCCAGAGAGCAAGCTGATGAGCCTAGCATCACGAGAATGTGCGCACCTTCAGCAAGACCGTCAGGATGGCCAGCAAAACCATTCGAGCTTTGTGGTTTCTTTTCTTTGAGTTTTTTTGGGCCGAGGACTCAATCATCATCATTATTACTATTAGGGATATAAACGGCTCGACCCAAATCCTAGGGAGCACAAGGTGGCTTGTGAGCCGGACCGCTCCAAGTCTGAACATCAGTAGTGCGACCTGTTGATAGCTTTATTTCCCTACTTCGTACAAATGATCAGTCCCACAGTCAACCCTCCGTATGACTCGAGGAGTTTCTCCATGACCCACGGCTGGTAGGCTAGTGAGCCCTTGGGATTCGCTCGGTACGAAGCAGGATCCGCCGGCACCAATGGCGGACCAGCGATCCTAGTATAGATACCGTCCTGTGGTTGCAACCGGCCACCGGGACACTTAAATTGACCCGATAGGATTCTATGGATTCTAGAATCATAGGATGAAGCCACGGCAATGGCGATCAAAAGAACCCGAAAGAAAGTTGGAGGACAGTGGATCCAGACCTGGAGAATGGAGATAGATTGGCAGCTCCGCGGCCACCAGGCTCCGCCAAACTATCACCCTTTTGAGAAACGTGAAGCATCCCGATTGTGACGCCGCCCGCATTTATGCATGACATTACGATTCTCCGAGTCACATCTACCCTAAACGGGCATCGGAGTTTCTGTCCCGCGTGTCTTCTGTATGCTGCTGTGGGAGAGACGCGGATGTCGGTGAAGCCCGGAGAAGCACGGCCTCTACGGAGTAGAACAAGTCTTCATGGCAAGCTCAATTACATACCCCGTGTCGGACAAGCGTGGTATCTTCCAGAGCCTTTTCTTTTTTTGGGGCACCCGAATGCGCTTCTCACCGGGTGAATCGACTTCCATTTCCACGTCGCTTCTAGCGGAAACTCGCGAATGCGATTATCGATAGGCAAATATTGATTATTGTTTACATTGCGCCTCGGAGATAGGCGTCAATGAACGCTTCTGATAGTACTAGTTTACGAGCAGGTGAGCCAAGTTTCTCGACTCTCCAGTTGAGCCGGAATTCAGGGGCGATTAATCTACCAGGAGCCAGCATCACGTTGCCTCAGCCAAATGAGTCGAAGATCAGCCTCGTGATGGGGCAAGGAGGATTCTGCCTGTGATGAATATCCGAATAACGACATTATTCTAGACCTTTGGTGGTATGATGCTATCAAGCAGCAACTTGGAAACCACCCCCCCCCCCCCCCCCCCCTCTTCCCTCTTTGGTACTTCTGTCGGCAGTTTCGGGTATGACAGGAGCGGTAAGTAGCCGTCCTGCGCGATAATCTTCACTTTGTGATAGTGATACTACTGGCCCCTTATGCCTTAGTCAAGTCCAGGGCTCCCTGATAACTAACCGGCGACTTGCTCAGTGACGTGCATGGCCAATTGCCCATCCATGACCACATGGGGGATAGCACAGAATCCTTAGCTGACTCCGACCTCCACTAATTCCGACCACGACCATGGTGACGGCGCCTCTTAGAAGCTCGGGTCACTCACGATATTTCCCCAGCCCCATTCCCCTGCTAGTTGCCTTTAGTTCACACACTAAAATGGTGTTAAAGGATTTCTCCTCAGTGACCAATTGGACAACCGCAATGGGAGTACCACTCGATGAGAAACTAAGCATGTCATAATCGTATGCCGATACTAAACGCTCAAGACAAACAAGACACTTGCGTCACGCCTGAAGACCACCAGAGGAAAACCAGACTTTCCTGCCCAATTGGGGTCTCATCACAGCGTCCAGGTTAATCCTCCCCATTTCCCTCCCGGATGAAGCGCATATTCAGACAGATTGGATGGCACAAAGTACGTGTTTGAGCCTGCTTGGTTGCCCAATGCAGCCGTTGACCATGTCCTACTAAGAGTAGTACTAGGCAGGCAAGTCAGTAGGCAGGTATTGTATGGTACGTACAGGTATGTAACAGTGTGTTTTCTTTTTCTATTATTTTTTGATTTATTTTATTCGTTATTTTCTTTTCATTATTATTTTTATTATGGTTCACGACCAATACTTCACCATTTTCTATTTCACACCGCTGGAACTCACCTGCAAAGTCCCTTAACGGCTCACGATCATCAGTGACTTGGCTTCAGAAAGTCCCAATCTGTGTTGGTGTAGCAGTAGTCGATTATACAGCCATGATTCATAAACTCATATCCTCCCCGTCCGCCAGCCTTCCCTCCTGTTTGGCCCTATACCCTTCGCTCTCCTCTCCTCCTTCATATCGACGACCACTGCGACTTGTGCTTGGTGCTGGTGTTTCATCTGCTTCTGTTATATTACCAGCTGGCTCTCGTATCCTTCGATTCCTAATAAACTTTTGCTTACCTGCTTGCTGCCTGGACTATAACTCTGTCGTAGTACGATTTGCTACCCAACAACAACACACCATTCCTCATCTCGCCTCGTCTCGTTTTGTCTCGTCTACTACTCTTCAAGTTCTCTACCAAGTCACCCCTCGACTTTCCGTGTTTCTCCTTCATCGTGGCTACTCTCGGGATCAGCGTGTTGACCAACCCCTCCTACTCGCACCCGGTGCAATCTTCTCGACAATATCATTCGCTGTCTGATTACCACCTAGCCCATCCCGTCACAGGCCTCTCTCGCACTCCTCTCCACGAGTCTTCTTCGGCTCTTCTGGAGCGAGAGGGGGCCCCGCCATGCCCCAGGTCGACCCTGCGGCACTCTATTATCGACAGAAACGCGGAGCATATGTCGCAGATCCCTCCGGCCTCAGCTCAAGCTCACTCGCCATCTATTGATCCTAATCCGCAAAATGACCGCGGCTCGCTCGAACGGAAGAGACGGCTTGCAGACGATGAGGGCTTTTGTTTGACGCAAGGTCGTGAATCTCTGCGTTCTCGTCCTCTTTCCTGGCACCCGTCTGCTCCTGTGGAACCTCCACTGGACTCTTCTCAGCATCGTTCGATTGGCGTCAGTTCAATCCTGAATCATCCGGCCACGGACGAACCAGAGCTCCGGACGTTGTCTGCAGACAGTAGCCGCGAGAGCCTAGGAGATCAGCCCTCACCGGATTCATATTCACATTCCCGATTTTCCTCAACCTCGTCCACAGTGCATCTGCCTTCTATGCACCACGAAAAGCCTCTGGTTTCGTCACCTGGGATGAGGAACCATCCTGGTATCGCGCCCGTCTCACCATCAGCCCGATTCGTCGGTACAGCAGGTTATTTTAGCCCCAGAGCTGGGGCAGGCCAGTCTCCTCTTGCTCAGCAGCTGCCAGCTTTACAAACGGTAGCTCCTAACTCGCCTTTACCGATGGGTACCCCTCCAGGACACCCTCTGCCCCTTCCTGGCCATCACCACCAGCCTTTCACACATTTAACATCCACGTTTGCCAATCACCACGCGAGTACGAGTCAACCTCCGACCCCAAGCTCCAAAGAGGCCAGTCCGACCACGCCTGTGTCCGTGTTTAACCAGTTAGGCCGATCATCGCCGGCTATGACCGCCGCCGCCGCACCTCAGCCCACCCCGTTTCACATGAGCTCATTCCCATCCACAGCAGAAGATTCTTTGCTTCGATTACCGTCGGCACAGCGACGTCTTCAAGATGACGCCATCATGGGTGGGCCTCACATGGACGCACCTCCCCCAGGACTGATACCTTGCGTCCTAGACATGAAGTCGGGTTCAAGAGGCCAGTCGGATAAGCGCAGGGCAAACAGCGATGCATCTAGAAGGTTTCGCCATAGGAAAAAGGAGGATGCGGCGATGTCCAAGAAGCTGGCTGCCAAAGAAGAAGAGATACGGAAGCAAACGGAGACAATACAAAAACAGCTCGAAGACCTTCGTAAGTTGGAGGAACAGCGGGACTTTTATCGTTCTGAGAGAGATTACTTTCGGGAACAGGTATTTCACTTTATTCCAGCGAGTAAGCTCCCTGTCCGACCGACGTCTCCTATGCCGTTGCGTGTTAAGTCTGAAGCGATAGCCTCGGAGCGGGACTCTTGGTCTGGATCGGACGCGCCACGGAAGATTGAAGAAGCAGCGTCGGGGTCAATTGTTCACCAAGGTGCCCCCGTGCCAGCTGGAGCCTGGTCTACTGTTTCATCTGGATACCCAACAACCCAAACCGAACGAGTCGTGCCGGACGAGCGGCAAACCAGACCGATGCCCCCCACTCCCGGTTCGTGGAAGCGCAGCGCATAGAAAACACAACCAAAAGCAAGCAAACAACATCACCGGCCCATGGCATTCGTCGCGAGCCTGGCATGGACTTGGAATACATGAAATGCTGATGTTCTACTAACTAAAAGTGGGGATTCATACTGCATGGGCGATTGATTTGATTACACGGCATTTCAACCGAAGGATATACTGATTTTATTGTTTTTACATTGCTGTCGTCTCCGTGTGATGTGCATCACTCGCTATATTTCCTGCACATATTTTTCCTTACACGTCACATACGTTGGATGAGCACACAAGAGGTCTTTTGCTATTTGGTTGACACGGGAGGGAACATGAGAACTGCTTTGGTCAGAATGCGTGGGAAAACTGTTTCGTCATGGCTGGTACTAGTTGGTGTTGGATCTTCTTGAATTGTTTCTGCCTTAATCGTTGGCGTACACCGAGCGATATCAAGAACTGCTCCCTTGAAGAGCGACATTTCTGATTTATTGTTGCGGTCGATGTGTATCCATTCATCGACCGCCTGCATTATAGATTGTATAGTACAAACATTGGAAAAAACCATTTACGAAACCCTCTCTTACTTCCTGGAGCCCTCTAAATTTTAGGGGCGTGGAGACTAGTTAGTTAATGCTTGTCAAGTCGTAGTGTCTAGCCTGAGGCAATTCCAACCAGCTTGGTGGTGCACACCCACGTGCCT
This sequence comes from Aspergillus kassunensis, assembly GCA_027569205.1. NCBI lineage: Eukaryota > Fungi > Ascomycota > Eurotiomycetes > Eurotiales > Aspergillaceae > Aspergillus > Aspergillus kassunensis. The sequence continues at coordinate 12,477 of JAPDEQ010000019.1, read as the reverse complement.
TCTGCCCAACCAATCGAACGCCTCCGCAGTGCTGCATAAGTTAGGGGCCTCGATGTTAACCTCACTTTCACCAACAGGGCATGCGTGGACTCTATCTCGCTTGCCCCGTGGTGGACTCTCACTCTCACACCGTATACGCAACGATTTACCCACTACCTCCCGAGATCGGAGACACGTAATGAAACAAAGATGAAGGGGCTCCTACCGGTATATAAGCCCGACTGCCCGGGCAGGGTGAGGAGAAGCAGACCGAAACTCATCCTCATCATGACTCTGATTACAATCTCGCTTTCGCTCTTTTATCTGCTGTCAAGGTAAGTAATTTGTCGTCCTTTTTCGCCTTCGGTATCCTTGTTTGTGCTTATTGGTTATCCAGCGCCTCGGCTCGGGTTCCTGTCTACCAGAACCAATCGTGCAATTCTGTCGACCAGGGGTATCAGTGCTTCCCGCGGGTTTCGCGTCTCTGGGGCCAGTACTCGCCTTATTTTTCGCTGGAGCGGGAGTCTGCCATTTCCCAAGATGTTCCTGAGGGCTGTGAGATTACCTTTGCCCAGGTGCTTTCGCGACACGGGGCGCGGTATCCGACGGAGAAGAAATCCAAGGTGTACTCAGAATTGATTTCGTCCATCCAAAACAATGTTACTTCATTCCCGGGGAAGTATGCTTTCCTGGAGAGCTATGAGTATACCCTGGGTGCGGATGACTTGACTACCTTTGGTGAGGACCAGATGGTTGACTCAGGCGAGAAATTCTACCGTCGGTATCAGTCGCTGACGAGGAAGATTACTCCGTTTATTCGGTCTTCGGGGTCTGATCGTGTTGTGGCTTCTGCGGAGAAGTTCATTGAGGGGTTCCAGGGGGCGAAACTTCATGACCGCCACTCTAGGGGTGATGCGGCCGTGGTCAACGTCGTTATTCCCGAGACCGATGGATTCAATAACACCCTCGACCACAGCACCTGCACGTCTTTCGAGAATGACGAAATGGCTGATGAAATAGAGGACAGCTTTACGGCCTTGATAACACCCTCAATCCGCAAGCGTCTGGAAAGTGACCTCCCGGGTCTCAGTATCTCGAGCTCAGAGGTTATCTATCTCATGGACATGTGCTCATTCGACACCGTCGCGCGCACCACTGATGGAGCTGAATTATCTTCTTTTTGCGCCCTCTTCACCGAAAAAGAATGGACCCAGTATGACTACATGCAATCTCTGTCAAAGTACTACGGCTACGGCGCCGGAAGCCCCCTAGGTCCCACACAGGGAATAGGATTCACCAACGAGTTGATCGCTCGACTCACACAGTCCCCCGTGCAAGACAACACAAGCACAAACCGCACCCTAGACTCAAACCCGGCCACGTTCCCGCTAGACACGAAATTATACGCCGACTTCTCACACGACAACAACATGATCTCCATCTTCTTCGCCATGGGTCTGTATAACGGGACAAAACCCCTCTCTAAAACCTCCGTGCAGTCAATCGCAGAAATGGACGGGTATGCGTCGTCCTGGGCTGTTCCATTCGGCGCCAGGGCGTACTTTGAGATGATGCAGTGCAAGAGGGAGAGAGAGCCGCTTGTTCGGATGCTTGTTAATGATCGAGTTGTTCCGTTGCATGGCTGCGATGTTGATCGCTTGGGACGCTGCAGGCTAGATGATTTTGTTAGTGGGTTGAGCTTTGCGAGGGATGGAGGTGATTGGAAGAGCTGTTTCACTTAGATGAATGCCTGGCTGTCTTCGTCGGAGTGTGTTTCTGTGAAAGAGTCCCTGGGGCATGGAAAAGGGTATCAATCTGCGGAAGGGAAGAAGACATATATCCATGTGGTAGACAGCCTTAAATCATTGAAAAGATCGCTGAAGATAGGAAATTAGCAGCTAGCAGACTTCTGAGAATGCAATGCATTCATTGAATTCACATAACACATTTTGTCTTGTGTTAATTGGGTTCTCTCTTTCTCTTAAATTAATTTGATCTCAACGTCTCAACGCTTGTCCCCTCTTTCCTCTTTCCTCTTTTCCTCTTCTTTTCCATTATCTCTCATCTCCCGTCTCTTCCTATCGTACATTCACACTAAATCTGAAAAAAGGCAAGAACACTCCAGCTCACCATTATGACCGACGTGCAAGCCACCAGCAGCGGGTCATCGCTCTCCTCGTCCCCATCCTCCTCCTCAGAACCCCCCTCGAACACACTACCAACACCAACACCAACCCCAGGAAACCGAGTACCATCAATAATCATCATTTCCCCAATCGGCCGAACAATCACCAACCGCTACCGATCCATTCTTACAAAGATGCAGCGCGATGCACACCTCATCTACGCCCTAAACGCCACCCAGCTCCTAACCCTCCTATCATCCAACGTAATCCGATCCTCAATAGCCGGGTTCGTGGTAACAGACGCCTCGATCATGGATTGTGACTGTGACTGTGGCAGTCCCTCGTCAAACACAACGTGCCGGTGTTCAAATCCCTCCCTTTCAAGTGTCGTCCGTTCTCTCCTTGAAGACCAATCGCCGAACAGTGATCAGCATAGAGACGTGGATGGGAAAAGAAATTGGACGGTTGCTTTTGCGTTTGACTTTCCAGGACAAGCATCCCGGCACCCATTGCGTTTTGGGAAATTTATGTATAATCTCTTTGGCGTGAGATGGAAGATCTGCGGAACGACGAAGGGGAAAGTCACGCTTGATATTGAGGAGAAGGCACTGCCGAAAATGGGGAATCGGGTTTATCGTGGAGATAAGTATGCACTTCGGGGAGTGTTTCTTGAGGGCGTGGATGCGGAAGATAAGGTGTTGCGCGTGGCGAAGGGGGCCAGTGCCCGGAATGGTGGCCTAGGGATGCAGGGACAGGTGGTGTTTAAGAAGGAAGGCGAGCCCGAGGCAAAGGGTGCGTGTGGTAACTGCGATGTTGATGGTAATTCAGAGGGGGAGACGGAGACGGATAGTACGGCGGGCGAGGAAGGTGAGTATACGATTGAACAAGTTGAGGTTGGACAGGGGGGCTCGCCAGAGGGGTGGACGCTTGCGCCTTCAGCTGACGCTGCGGCTGCTGCTGCTTCTTGGGAAAACGACAACATCGACATGGTTAATCCGGACATCTCTCGCGAGGAGTCCGACTGGGCTGACGACGAACTCACGAGCACCGAAAACGAACCCGAATCTGACGAGAACCAAGACAGTAATGGTGACGGTGATGGTGACGGGGACGCAAGCAGTGACGATACCGATGCTGATACCATGGCCCGTCTCAATCAACGAGTGATCTACATCAACGCCCCAAACCGCCAAAGCCAAAGCCAAACCCAAGTGACTCCAACTCAGAAACCAAAGCCACCACGTCTAGCCGATTGCCCCGTCGCCATCCACGCCCTTAAGCCCTCGCAGCCCACAGCGCAAAGCGGCAACCGCCCTCAAATGCACGGATACGTTGGCTTCGTCGGCCACGTCGAGGATAACCGGTCCATGGCGTCGCTGATACTGGGGATGTGTGGTGTACGGAATACTCGGCCTTTGCCGGCGAACATGCAGGAGTATTTGAGGACCAATCAACTTGTGTAGTCGTTTTTCGATGTCCAGCGGGGTCTTGCCGTTTGGATGTTTACTATGGTTTGGATGGGCTTGTGGCTTTTTGTTTCTTTCTTTTTTTTCTTTGAATTCTGGGGCCGGATGTTTTCTCATTTCAACTCACTTTTGCAGGGAAGCTGAGGCCGAACAGGACTGACAGAACTGATTGGACCAACTGGAGAATTCAAATAAAAATATGGATGGTGCACATATCACCTCAACTCAACTCAGCTTAATTCAGAAACAAAATTAAAGCGGAATAAAACAAAATCGATTCGACCAGGAAGAAAATTGAAAAGGATGCAATGTAGAAAGATACCACCGCTCAAACGAATAGATTTAATACATACACCCCTTAATGTACAAGTTCAAGTCCAAGCCCAAGCACCGAACAAATATTGAGTTCACTCAGGCCTAGTAGTAGACGTAGTAGACACATCATTACTACTCGGCCTCTCAGGCAACCGCTTAGGCTGCTTATCCCCGTATGCTGTAGAGCGACTTATCAGTTACCAGACACATTTCATCCCGTGGCAATCTCGAGAAGCCCAGGTTCACAAAGCTAGATAAAGGGAATTAATGCTCACTCCTCTCAAAAAGCACATAGGACGTATACACCAGAATCGGCAATGCCACGATTGTGGAAACCCATCTGCGTGTACGGAGTAACCCGTTAATACAAGAATCTCAGACACATCCAAAGCGGCCGCTACATTGTCTGAGGTAGACAAAAGGAGGAGAGGAGAAAGAAAAAGATAAGAGGAAGTCGTGGATACTAACCGCCTCGCCGCAGTTTTATACTCCTTCGTCTGTCGAATATCCGTAACAGGGACTTGTCGCTGTGGCCGTCTGGGTCGGAGATGGGGATCTGTGACGACGCGGGGTTTAAGGTCTTTCTGTTGTTGTGGGGTTGACATTTTCGGTATATCTCCAATTTCTTCTTCTTCTTCTTCTTTTTCAATGAAGCGATTGGAAGGATAATCTGCTGCGTTGTACGTAGGCAAGTAGATGTACAGAAGACGGATAAAAATCGCGGTTGAGGTTTAGTCAAGTCACGTGAGATTGTCTTTCTGTAGAGCATAACAAGATGGCTAGGTGCTGCCGAAGTTGATTTAATTTCACGTCTACGGAGTATTTTGAGATTGGAGTATGACGAGGATGCTTAGATTGATTTGGATTCATTTGCTAGGTAGAAATAGATTACAGTGCTGCGTCGAGTGCCTCGGATTTCTGATCAAGGCCGTTGTTGCGTTACATGCTCGCTGAAAAAAAAAAAAAAAAAAAAAAAAAAAATACAGGGAGAAAAAAGATTACAAACAGTAACAGTAAAGAGTAAATGAAGAAATATAAAGGATTTCATAATACAAAATGACCGAGACACTGTCCGCATGGAATGCGGCAGGGTGGCGGTAGGGAAGAGGCAGTTGCAGAGCACCGAGAAAAGAAAGGGAAGAAAAGAATCAAACCCAATTAAACCGGAAAAAAAGTAAAAAACAAAAGCCAATTTGTAATGTAAAGCGCGAAAGAAACCCAAATTTGAAAATAAAGTCGAAACGCTCAAAACAAGGTACGCAGTTCTGCTGTCCGAATTGAACCGCAGACATCGCTATGCTTGACCCAATAGCTCCTGTGACTCCGAGAGTGAAAAGAGGAAGAGAAATTGAAATGGAAAGAGAAAATAGATGCATTGCGCAATGTCGGTGCGAGATGCATTAGGAGACCAGGCCTAATCATGATTCGTATGATTCACGGCTGGCCGAATTGGGGAATCAGCCGGATCTGAATGTACTCCAGTGACGTTTTTCAGGGGAGTTCCCTGCAGTTCCCTTTTCCGCGCATGGCCACGACGAGCGCGTTCAGCGCGACGGGCCCTGTCTTCTGCGTGACGTTGAAACCCAGCCATCAGGGCATCGGTGGCGCGGCGACGGGGTCGTCCACCGGGGGTCGTTTCTGGAAGGTCATCGGGTGATTCGGGAGAAATATGGGAAGCGTCTGATTGGCCAGCCTGGCCGTTTGTGACTTTCGCGGGGGTAGAAGGGACCGGCTTCACATGGTTGCTTTCAATGATCGACGTTTTTCGGGTCTTCGGCGAACGGGTATCATGGATGTTAGTGCTGTCCTCAATTTCTGATCGCGAGCGTTTCTTCCCCTGATCGGCAGTAGGGTGGTTGTCGAGAATCTGCTGTAGGAAGATTTTGTTTTTAAAAATCAATATGACTTTCAGAGATTTATCTTCAGATGAAGAACCGGCCGTGATGGGTTCGGGTGCAGGTTCTGCTGCAATGATAGTGTCTGTCCCATGGCGCCGCCGTTTCGGTCTCCCGCTATTCATATAGTCAGGCAAGGCGGCAGGCGTCTCAGTACGGCGTCGTTTGCGAGAAGGCTCCTTTACTTTCTCAGCAGGGATGCTCTCTGCAGGGATGCTCTTGGTAGGAGGTGGCTGACCACTGTCATGGAGGTGAATTAGGTTATCGAGTTCTTCAAGGGGCATGAACCGATTGATTTGTATTCCTCGTGCACGGGCGGCTTCCTTGAGTACGAGCTTGGCCCTCTCCTCAGGCACATTCTCGAGCAAGAAGAAGCCTTGGTTGTCAGCAGGTACGTTCCGGTCACCAATACGTGGAGGGTAGCCGAAGACTCGGTCTTTCTCCGCCTGGGCCAACGTCCTAAAACGCACAGGGGGCAGCGGGAGCTCCTTGTCTCCGTAATTATTGTTCGGACGATACCACTCGTAGTCCGACGGCACAATGACAAGCTCTTCTTGGTGTTCGTTCACTTGTCCTGTGTGCATCCAGCCTTCCTCGTCAGTTCGCGGCTCCGAAGCTTGCACATTATTCAAAAATTGCTTGCTTGAGGTTGGCATACTTTCTTCTTCTGGTTCCTCGATAGGTTTTTCTGTATATTGCTCAGTAAGCTCCTCGGTGGGTTCCGCAGTAGGTTCGTCAGTCGGCTCCTCAATTGGCTCCTCAATTGGCTCCTCAGTTGGCTCATCAGTCGGCTGCCCAGTAGGCTCCGCAATAGGCTCCTCCGTAGCTTCGTCAGTTGGCTGCTTAGTAGGCTTCACAATAGGCTCCTCAGTAGGTCGTTCCTCAGATTGCTCCGTAGGCTGATCCAGTTGAGGTTCTTTCTCATGTTGCTGGTCTACCTTTTGGTGTAATTCTGTGACCCACGTCTCAACCTCCGGATCGGGAACAAAGTCCGGTGCTACTGCAGCCGCAGCCAGCTCGTAAATCAGCTTCGCAATGATGTTGATATCTTGTTTCGGACGGGGGTCTTGATGCTGATGGGGTGTCGGTATAGTAGAGTCCTGTGTCTTGGGCTCCTGGTTTGAGTGTGTCTTCTCGGGGGACGCGCCCTCCGAAGCCGATGCTTGCTTGACGGACACTGCCCGTGGGCGACGATACCGTTGCTCGGATTCAAATGATTCCAGAGCTCGAATGGTAGGTTTCCGCGCTCGGCCAGAGGCGCGTGCTGCGGCTGAGGTAGAAGTAGACATACTGGTTGGAGAAGTAGGATCATCGACGTGACCGTCGAGACCATAGTTGTTCTTGTACATTTCAGAATCGTATTCGAAATAGTTGCTATCATCATCATGACCGGAGGTTTGAGTTTCTTCAATGGGTGTGGCCTGATTGAAAGAGTTTTGTTCGGAGCGTTGCGTAAGGATGGATTGAAGAGATTTGCGACCAATATTGAGAGTTACCGTGTTACTCAGCTTGTTAGATGGTTGCGACCGACGGTGCCCGTTGTACTTATTTGAGGACGCGGTATTCTCAGCTTCCTGGTTCGAATTTGGAGTCTGGTCATCAGCCCTGGTGGCGCGATCACTGCGGCGCGATCGGCTGGCAGTGTTGGGAGTGGTAGATTGGGGCTGCTTCGCTGACGTTGCTGATTTATTTGTACCATTTGCTTGCGGTTGGGCGGCATTGCCAGCGACATTAGATTGAGATCGGGTGGCTGGGGATGACTTGGTGAGTTTTGCACCCGTACTGACAGCGATCCTAGTCCTGCGGTCTCGACGAGAAGTCTGCGGAGTAGAAACGGGCAAAGTAGAAGGCTTGGGTGGGGTGCTGTTTTGCTGACTCGCAGCGTCGTCGAGCCGAGTTGATATGGACTTTCTGGTCTGGTGGCTGTGAGGTATACCCATTGTATCGGGTGAGTCAGAAGATGACCCTTTTGCGTCTGTGGGTTCAGGTTTGACGGTGACGGTCTTGTGATTTGATGGAGACTTCACTGGTGTGGCAGTCTCATGAAGCATCTGGTTCTCAGAAGTGGAAGGATTGGGGTTAGGGCTTGTTGTGATCACAGGTTCGTCGGACTGAATGGCATTTACTTCGAAATCTGCGGCGGATTGGGCGGTTTTCTCTCGGGGAATCAGCTTTGATGGTTTGTGTGACTTTGGGGTTTGGAATGGCTCAGAATAGGCCCTGTGGGCTGGAGACTCTGGGGCGCCTTTAGCAGGAAGATTTTTGTCTTCAGAGTAGATAGAGCGCTGAGTCCTACGCCGTTTTGCAGACGGCAAGATGTCGTCGAAAGAAGAGGCAAGAGGGGTTGGTGGAAGAGAGTAAGAAGACTGTGTCAGATTCGAGGTGTTAAGCTCGGGGACTGGGGCTGTCCTTTGAGAAGCCCTAGATGAACTTCGCCGAGAGTTTCTCTGGGAAAAGTAAGAAGAGGGCCTTTCGAGATGAAGGATGAAGGTGAATGGAAGGCAGATGATGATGAGACTTACTGCACTTAAATCAAGAAGCGCGGGGGAACCGAGTTCACGAGTAACAGAAACCACTTCAAGTATTGTTAGCACCTCTGATTGACAGGACAATCAAAACAATTAGAACAATAGGTAGATCTGCCTCCTTACTTTTGGCGGTTATTCTATGTGCTCATTCGCTTTATTCTCTCTTATACCAGCCCACTTATAGAACAACTATTCACCCCACTCCCTCTAGTATCTCAATCCCATTGATGCTTTCGAGGTTGTGTATTGTCTCGCTTAATAGATGATGAACTGAGAGGGTCCAATTCCGAGATCTGTCAGAAGAAGTACAGGTCAGTAAGTGAACGGACTCAGGGCAGACGGACTGTTTCGGATGTAGGGAGCCGCGACGGACTCCTGGCAAGCACAACCACACTTACAGATGACCTAGTGTATTCCGACAACTTCCATACGACAGTTTGAGATTTTCATTCGATTCTGGAGAGTGTACACGAGGGCAAAGGTTCGGATCACACGGGGTCGGCGGTGCGGCGATGCAAGACAGTCGGAACGTCAGACGATTTCGCGGGCGCAAAGTCCACCTCAGGCTAGACGATTTCACGATCGGGCATTACAGGAGGGTAAAGGGCGGTGTTCTGCGATGATCGAGGAGCCTTTGAGGCGTAACGGGGTCGAGGAAAGTAGCACGTTCGTCGAGTGAGCGAGACAACGAGAAATGAGGATGGTTTGGCAGCCTGAAGGAGAACAGCAGGAAATTAGGGCTTGAGGTCACTGGACCCAAAAGCCCCAAAACCGAAAAGCCGCCCGGGCGCTTATCTTAGCGCTTCTCCTCGACCAAGTTCCTTCTCCTTCAATCCAAAGCTCCACGTCGCATCTTCTCGATTGAACGATCGCTTGTCTTTGTTTCGCAATGCAGTGGTGGCAGACTATTCTTCAGCTTTCTTTGCTGGCTTCGTCAGCTCTCCCTGCAGCTGCCGCCAGCTGGGGGTTCACTGATGCCACCGTGTCAGTTCAGACCAAGGGCGCCGGAGTCGGCGCTGGATTGAAGGAGCAGTACGTTCTGATTTGACTTGTGTTTGCTTAATACAATTACTGACTCTTCTTCTCATTGTTAGAGTTCCTTCAAACGGCGCCCTCTCCACCCCCGTTCCACTCGGCAACGCGGATACCCTCAAGATCGTCCTGACAGCGCAGGAGGGCAAATCGGCGAAGAGCGCACACCAAGTGTTCTTACTCCTCCAGGAGCCTAACTCTGGACTGGATATCTCTTACCCTTTCTCCGTCAAGACCAATGGCAAAGCCCGGGTTGAATTGGTACGACGCCTGAAACATTACCCCGATACAAGCTGACGTGGCCCAGTCATGGAAAGACCTTCCCACACAATTCCTCTCGACCTCCGAGCTCATTGACGCTAGATTCTTGATCGGATCCTTCGGCAGCTCGCCAGCATACAATGAGCCCGCGTTCCAGCTCTCTCTAGCTCGCGGCCCTTATGATCCTGTCCCGACTTTCGAGGTATCGCGATACGGAAAGCTTCCAGAAATCCACCATATCTTCAATGATGGTGCTACGAGCCCACCAGTTGTCATTACGCTCGCTTTCATTGCCATGGTGCTGGCTACATTCCCAGTTCTTACCGGCTTAGTGCGTCTCACCTAGTGTCGCGAGAAACAAGCTAACAGTTCTCTAGTGGCTCTACCTCGGCGCCAACGTCTGCCAACTTCCTACGGCGATGAAGTCGGCTCCCCTTCCCCATGCCGTCTTTCTTGGCTCGCTATTTGCCATCGAAGGCATCTTCTTCCTATACTATACTTCCTGGAATTTGTTCCAGATTCTCCCACCCGTTGCTGTTGCAGGAGTTGTCGCTTTCATCAGCGGTAGCCGGGCACTCGGTGAGGTCCAGGGTAGACGTCTAGCAGGCCTTCGATAGACGCTCCGGCGACGAAAATAGACAGCGCTCGGATGTCCCACTTATCTCACGAAGCTTGGGAATATTCTGTAAAATTAAATCCGAATGAAATAAACCATTATGACCTGCATTATCCAAATCTACATAAAACAGTCTGCTACTGGTAACAAACAATAAGAAGAAATTGACATCACCCGAGGCTGTCCGATTCGGGCTAGTCTGATTGATCTCCGCCGAAGCTTGAAATCATCTCGATTTCTCAACATCAATACCAGCAAATCCCTTAACGAGCCCTTCAAACAAAAACAATGGGCGCATCCTCATCTAAACCCGCGCGCTCAGCCTCCCAGGCTGTTTCGCGACGCCAATATCCAAAGCAACCGTCCACCCCGTCACCAGCCACAAGTCGCCCACCTCCGCCTCCCCCTCCCCCGAAAAGCCAGTCACCAGCACCACGAGCGGCTCCTCAACCCCGACAACCAGAACCGGCCTCGCAGGGCCCAACATACCATTCAAAGGAGAAGGCTTCAATAGAGAGATCATCCGGTACATCTTCCCCCTGCCGCCGCTAATATCCCCACCCGACCCTCTCCCTTCCCATACAAAACAAACAACAAAAGCAACTAACAAAAATCCCAGCAATCGACCTCGACGGCCGAGACCCTCACTTCGCCGCCTCCCTCCGCTCAATCGGCGCCGTAACCCCCTCACCAACCCTCTCAAACTCAAGCACATTCAACCAACCGCAACACACCAGCCGAAGCCCCAGCCGAAGCCCCGGTGTCGGCCCAACGGTCTTCTCCTCGCCCTCGATGAATCCCGCGCTTCTGGTTATTACGGCGCGGCAGCGGATAGCCAAGGAGGCGGAGCAGGAGGTTGCTGATCTTGGGAGGGAGGGGTTTTCCGGGAGGGGTTTTCTTGATGCGTTTACGGTGAGGCAGGTGCTTGATATGCGGGATCGGCAGGGTCTTAAGGAGGGGGAGATTGAGAGGGCGCTGAGGTTGAGAGGGGGTGTTGTGGGGAGGTTGGGGCAGGAGGGGATTGTTGGGATTCCGTGAGAGGCATTAGGATTTAGCTGCCTGTTGGCGTGCTAGGTTAGGGTTGAGGATTTGGGGATGAGATGTGTATATCATGATTGTTCTTTTGTTGGCTGTGTATTGAGCTGTTGGTGGGTTAAAATGGAGTATGGTGTTTTGATTATACTGGGGATAATAGGCATGGACTCTCTTCGCTTTGCAAGTACGGCCAAGTAAACTTATCCAGCCCTCATTAAGTGCAATTTCGTTACTAAATATAATCATAGATACAACTCATGACAGTCATCCCTGTTTGATCCCAACTCGTCATAACCACTCTTCCTTCCCCTCAATATCAGTTCCCATCAGTTCCCATCAAATCCCATAGCTCGTCGCAGCGGGCCAACTCAAAGCGTGTACTTGAAAAGCGGACTCTTATCCCCCATAGCCAACAACTCATCATCAGTCCACCTTCCTCTCACCTCCGCCTCACTCATACTCGCCTTCTGCCGATTAGCCCACACAAAACTAACCTCCAAAAGCAGGGCCACAATCAACGCAGAGCCACCAAGCGCCAAACTCAACCCGAACCCGGTATAGTACTTCGGATTCTCGCTCTCGAGGTACATATAGCTCCCAATGATCCCACCGATATTCCCAATGCAGATGTTGAATGCCAGCCCGATAGCTCTTCGGCTCGATGGCGCGAGGTTATTTGCTGTCCAGGAGGTGGTGGCGGGGTGGATTGGGTAGATTCCAATGCAGGTCAGAATGACTGCAAAGAAGGCAGGGCCGACGTTTTCTTCGAGTTTTCCGTCTAGGGAGATTATGACGGCGTAGCCTATTGTGACGAGGGCGAGGGGGGCCACGACGAATGGCATGCGCCAGTAGAAGCGGTCGGAGAGGGTTGAGAAGAAGACGGCGGAGATTGCACCGGCGACGTAGGGGGGGACGGTCATTAATTGTGCGCTTGTGTCTTCGAATCCCATTGATTCGGTGATTGTTGGGAGGGTGAACTTCGTCCCTGTTATCGTATCATTAGTAATTTGAGCTATGGAGTTGGTGGAAGGAGGGCAAGGCGGGGGGGGGGGGGGGGGGGGGAAAAACAAAAAAAAAAAAAAAAAAACGCAAGAAAAATATAAAAAAAAAACCAGCATTTAAAAGCCCAAAATAAATATTGGGGCCTTTTTTTCCATCCCCGGGGATATATTTTTAAAGAGCGTTTTTTGCCCCCCCAAAATTTTTAATGTGTGGAGCACGGGT